>UESW01001425.1:331169-466740 GCA_900491605.1 Calamus simplicifolius | reverse complement strand
GATATCCCTTAACTATCCCATTGATCATATTAAATGCAAAAAGGTAAATCCATAGGATAACATTTTTTTACTCTTATTTAGGTAGTATTTGAAATAGGAGATAAGAGAGGATATCCAAGGGATATCCAAGGGATATCCTCTCTTATTTCCAAAAGTCATAACTAAGGGATAGCTAAAGTTAACCAAAGGGATAATCCATGGTTAACCATGGTTAACCATGGGATATCCCCTCAATTTATTTCCTAGAGAATGCAGGAATAGCTAATTATTCCTCCAAATAAGAGTAAAAAAAGGTTATCCTATGGATTTACCTTTTGCATTGATATGATCAATGGGATAGCTAAGGAATATCCCTAGGGATAGCCAGGGGATAAACTCTATCCCGTACACTATCCATGGATAATATTTTTCCTATCAAACACTTAGGTATGTTTGAAATAGGGGATAAGAGGGGATATCCAGAGGATATCCCCTCTTATTCCCAAAAGCCATAACTATAGGGATAGCAGGGAAAAAGTTAACCAAAGGGATAATCCATGGTTAACCATGATTAACCATGGGATATCCCCTCAATTTATTCCCTAGAGAATGCAGGAATAACTGGTTATCCCTCCAAATAAGAGTAAAAAAAGGTTATCCCATGGATTTACCTTTTGCATTTGATATGATCAATGGGATGCCAAGGGATATCCCTAGGGATAGCCAGGGGATAAATTCTATCCCGTACACTTATCCTGGATAACATTTTTCCTATCAAACACTACCTTAGAGATTAGAACCAGCTATTCCTGCATTCTCTAGGGAATAATTGAGGGGATATTCCATGATTAACCATGGTTAACCATGGATTATCCCTTTGGTTAATTTTATTCTCTGCTATCCCTTATAGTTATGGCTTTTGGGAATAAGAGAGGATATCCAAGGGGATATCCCCTCTTATCCCCTATTTCAAACACTACCTTAAAGCAATGAGAAAAGTCTTTTGCTGCACCAATCTGATGATTAATGTTCATTGCATGCACACATGTAAGCTAAAGAAAAAGAAAAAAAAAAAACTTTTGATTTTGACACGCGTACCTCAATTGCCAAGAACGATACGTACGAACTACAACATTTTTGATGCAGCAAACTTTTTCTAAAGCAATTCTCTCATTCAGATAACCTCGTCCGACATTGCTGTACATCACTCAATTCCATAGATTGGGTATCTTCGGACAAAGACTAGTCTCAAGAGAGGCCATTCAATTAGATATCACACCTTCCCTGGGTGCGGGCTTGAATTATTTGGATGTGGATCCAAAGTTTGTTGTGTCAATCGATCGTAGGAATGGGGCCAGAAGATCGATGGGCTAAGAGGACAAAGTCTAGGAATTCCATGACACAATATGGTTGCCGTGGTGGTGGAGTTCGATGAGCAAGGATAGCTGGTAGATTACCCAGATAGACGTGGACACGTGGTAGTTCTGTTCTCTCTTATATTTGGTGGTATTCATCAAGACCTAGTGTTCTTGATGAGGTAGTGTCCATTTGATCTTGGAGCTGGAGCCCTCCACGAGCCTTTTAAAGTTTGGACGTTTCATGGGTCCTTGTGTTTTCCCAGACTCCATGCTTGTCATGAGTATAACCAATAAACGACAAAAAATTGAATGATAGAATTTTTTTTTTTTTTTTGTCCTTTTGGATATGAATTGAAAGCCTTGTATAGGTTGTGTATATATACAGTGGATCACAGTTCGGTAGTCTTCTGATGGACTTAATATTGAAGATTTTTTTTTTTTTTTGTACTAATGAATGATTACATGTGAGTCAATTCAAATAGATCATAATATAAGATTTATTTAAGAATAAGATGATAAGGATCATTCTGACTTCAAATTTAAAATTCAGCATGATGAGTTATAAGGTCATCATCTAATCGTCGCTTAATTGGCTTCACGATAGATATGACATATATGGGCTTTGTAGACCTTCCGAAAGATAGACTAAGTATCGTAAAGTAGCGGATTGGTTGGAACTTGAGAACAGTTTTACTTCTGAAGCAATCGGATGACAGTATAGAATTCTCCTCGATAAAAAGGCTATGAGCATGAAAAAATTTAAGTGGCATAGAAAATGCTAGTCCAAGCAGCATAAAGCTCAGTTATAGGAATTGAGGAGTCTAGGATACTAAAACTATCAGTCGCCAGCAAAGCTTCATGAGTTTATTAGATAATGAAAGTTGAACATGCTAATCTTCTTCGAATACTCCAAACTTAATATTGAATATTGATGCTATGCAATTGTTTGTCCCTTTGACGGTGAAAGAAAGAATTAAACTCGCCCTATTTTATTAAGAGAAAAATATTTTTACTAGTAAGAGAAGGAATATATAAGAAGTCAATTACGAAATATTTAACTTTCTCACGGAAATACAATCCTAGAATTAAAGGGAGAAGAAATTTTTTTGAAAAAATGACCAGTAAAGAATAGAATTTATAGAATATATATATATATATATATATATCTTTTAAAAAAAGCCGTTGAGCATAGATGCAAGGCTTTTGGTATAATTCTTTAAATTTTTTTTTTTTGCATTATATACAGTGAAAAAATGCGCGCATTGCATGCTAATTGATCACAAACATCACGCTTGCAATGCTTTAAAAAATAAAATTATTTTTATCATGCATGATCATAAGCGTGCAATCAATCATCATGCGATATACATAATTTGCATAGCATCCTATGCGCATGATTTACATTGCATTTTATGCATAATTTTTTTTAAGAATTTTTTTAATTATATATGATTGATGATATATATATATATATATATATATATATATATATATATGAGGAGCCGGACTCCATTCATTGGTATCACATCATGTGATGAAATGGAGTGACTAAGGCCACTATGGGCACTACAAACGCTGGCACCCTCTGTATCAGAGACTTATCAATGCCCATCTTCTATCGTGTACAGGGCCTTTTCACAGACAAAACTCAATGCATCATGGCCGCCCTGCGTTACACGAACGGTTGTGATTATACACCAAATTTGATGCGCGTTCAGGGGACTCAAACACGGTGGTAAAGCTTACAATTGTCAGTCACAAAACTTTTGACAACTAAGGTTCATAACTCCTTGAATTGTTTTTTTTTAATTATTTAAAAATTTGGGAAAAAAAAGGACTTCATTACTTCAATTCCACAGCTCAAAGTCCCATTCACTCGTCCAAAATCCCCTACTTGCCACGCCTTTGCCCCTGCACAGTATACTATACAGCAACGCTTGTGGCTACGTGATCTAAATTACAAATATGCGACTGCTATTTTAACTTTTATGGCTATATATATATCACAAAATTGTTGGATTATGTGATATGATTTGATAAGGACTGGCAGAATGATAATCTTGGATTTATTCTTGAGAACATCCACAATTTGATTCATAACTTGCTATCTTTCATGTATTTTTCATATGATCAAAGCATGATTCTAAATGATTGTAATATGATTTCGAATCATCAAAGGCAGTTTCATCCATTTAAAAGTTAAAAAAAAAAAATTACAACCATAAAAACTCAAAAAGAATCTAAAATATAATATTCAAAAATTACTTTTCTAAACGAAATTAGAACCTACAGGTGACTTAAGAAGGATTAAAGGTGCATGATAATTAAAGAGGCCTGGAAGCCCACTCCAATACGGAAACGTAAGTCCGACTTTCTCTTGGGTCTCGCTGTAGAGATTTGATAATCCCTTCTAGCATTCATGTCGAGAATCCGTGGAGGTTGCTTTCATGGATAACTTTATTTGAGTGGGTTTTTCCAACAAAAACTAAAATAAAATAGTTATTTTCAACAATAAGTCCTTTCTAATAATAATTTCTATACGAATTTCTTTGACAGTTCTCTTATATATTTAAATTTTATACACAGATTTCTCCAGAAAATATTTCTCAAATGCTTTTCTAAATGTATCCCATGTTTCAGACCTTAAAAATGCCAAAGTCTCATGGCTGGATCGTCCGGACAGGTTAATTGTAATATTTTTAATCACCAATTTATCATTTGACAAAATTAGAGTGCAAGCAATAATTCTTAGAGAAATGCTACCATTTCATTCTGAAGAAGGGGAAAAACGCACCATCAAATGCTAGCCACTTCCACTAGGGAAACCAATAATATATGGATTTCATGGTGTTCATAGACACGTTTGCATTTTATATTCCAGCAAATTATTCATTACTTGATTTCAAGTCCTGCATAACAGATTTGAATTAGCCAAGTTTTTCCAAAATTAACAGTTGAAACAACTCCAACAAATCCTTGCCCCTGCTTGAATCTTATGATTCACCTCTTTCTTGATTAATTCATGCCAACTTGAAACTCACTTAAGAATTTCACCATCCGTCCTGTCTTTGAAGATTATAGAATCTTTTCCTCAGACAAATCTTAGTTGTTCCTGTGGTTTGTCCAATTGTTGTCAGAATCTCTTCCTTCAAATTTGTAGTCTTACTTCTCATTAGCTTAGCACTCTTTGATTTTGTGGTGGCATATACCTGCATTCACTTCATGGAGGTCATTTCACCTTCAATCTTGAACCATTAGACTGCTCTCAAAAATTTTCATTTCAACTGACTGGTTAGATTGGACAGTGGACACAATTGCAGACCAACTTCATTGCTCAAGTCAACCCCATAATGTCATAGGACTCTAGAAAACCAAATTAACATTCTTAAGATAACAGATAAATAACTGCAGCAAAGTATCTAGAATTAGCAGCTCATCTCTCTTTTGCATTATTTTTCTTAAAAGTCAGTTGTCTTCTTTTCCATCTATTGGTAGGTCATTTCTCTTCAAAAATGTGCACTTCCATACCTTTTGCATCTTCTCTTCTACCTACAATGTCACATTATTTTCCTTTGAACATGTCAAATGCTAGCCTATGCAGTCAGCTTCATTTTACAATATACAATGTCTGTTCTCAATCTAGCGAATCTTTCAGTCAAACAGTGCCATAGCTTGTGATTTCATGTTTTTCCTTTTGCTACCATCCAAGTTCAGTTCAACTCATTATCATGTCTCTAGAATTTGCCTTCATCACTTCAACTCATTAGTCTGCAACTCAGGCAATTAAGCTTCTCTCAAGACCTAGGACCTGGCAAGCATTCTCGTACCATGGTTGCAGTGCTGCCTCCCCAGAATTTTGCCTTTCTTTCAGTAGATTGCACTTCCTTGTCTCACTCGTCTGTCAATAATGCAATAAGTTTTTAGCAAACAATCCAATATAAGCTTGAGAGCAAGATTAGATATCTTGAAATAGAAGCAGTCCCTTTTTTGTGATTAGCTCCTTTTATCTTTAAGTCTATGCACTGACAAAAGTTATGGAGTATGCAAACATATGCTTCCATCCATAGCAACTCACATACATACTACTGAGTCCTTGTATAAACAAGCTGCATGACCTGAGATAGTGAAACTTATTCTAACACTAGCTCCAAATGTTTCAATCCAATTATATGAAAAAATTAAGCATAATTTATAACAAAAAGAAATTGAGGGGAGAAAATTTAATTTAGCCTGTACTTCAGACTGATAGATCTATCACAAGAACTCTTTGCACAGTATTCTTTATCCATGTCCTTGTTAGTATGGATAACCCAAACCAGAACCATCAAAACTAGTGGTACACTTAACATAAAATCCAAAGGGAAAAATATGTAAGGAGCTACCATTGTGCAGCGTAGTGCAGGTCAGAAATCAGAGAGAGAATTCTGAATATCTACTTAAAAGAGCAAGAGAACCCTAATGTATGAGGATACACAAAATAGAGAGCAAAATAATTAGTAATACAAATAGCTTTTGCTGACCCCAGATGGTTGGTTCTAGGCTAGATTTTCATGATTATGTCAAGTAACAGAACACATGGCATGAGATCTGACCCAGTGTTTCAAACTGGATATCAACTCTTGTACTATTAGAACCAAAAGTATTAACTTGGATGCCTTGTACCATATGTTTGGTAAGCTCTTATATGATGCATAAACCTTAAGAGATTACTGTGATACATAAACCTTGAGAGATTACTGGAAGAAGTGCTTATAGTCTGACAGTTAATATTGACTGATAAGCAACTGAAGGCAGGAAAGGGTCCCACCACACAGATGGAAGCCAATTTGCCAGGAAAGAAAGCATACTTTATAGGTTACAAAATTTCAGGTTGTGCAACATACCGCAAGAAAAAGGGAAAATAATACACCTTATCAGAAGTTAGAGACAAACTAGAGGCAGAACTCATAAAGTATCCAAGTTGCTGCACCAAACATATTTAAATTTTCATGATAGTCAAATTGGTGACATAAAGTCATTGCCCTTGATAGTTTTTCTCACTGTACATCCATATTTTCTTATATTGTTAATAATTTGAGCAGACCTTATAATTTCTTGTGTACTAGAGAGACAGGTGTAAGAATAAATAACAGGAAATATAATTTTACAAGAACATAGGAGAACATGGTAATTAAAAAAAGAGCATATCTGTTTACATTTAAGTAATTGAAAGTCCAATAGATGTTAACTGTATGAATCTTTAGACTAGTTGGAAAATCTTCAAAGTTCCGAACAAAAAGATAGGAACCACTCTTGTAGAGGTAAAAAGGCTCCAGGATAGCAATACATGAAAGCTCAACAGCAAGTGTCGACTCATGGTAGATCACCAAAAGGATTTAAGGATCTGTGGAAAATACCATGTTTGGTATATGTAAGTGTCAGTTTCTACATTCACAGGTCTTCAATCATATTACAAAATGCTCACCTGCATGGAATTGAAAAGGAACTCCACAACTTAGAGAGGAGACATATATTTGTGCAGTATTGGAAAGGAACTCCACAACTCAGAGAAGAGACGTATATTTGCGAATGGCAGACACAATTCTCTTCTTGTCTCTTGTTGGAAATGCTTCCAATAAGGCCCCATCTTATAGAAGTGAAATAGTGGTACTGCCTGCATAGATTTATTCAGCAGTATGGCCAATTAGATAAATTCAGCAAAATATGTAACTGAATCAACTGTTGCTTCATCATAATTTTTTATTAAATGATTACAACAACAACAACAATAATAAAGCCTTAATCTCAAACTAATTGGAGTCGGCTACATGAATCCTTTTTTTCATTCAGCTCGGCTTTGAATCATATTTTTTATAAGATATAAAAATTTTAAGTTTTTTTTAATCACTTCCTCCAATGTAATTTTCAATTTACCTTTACTTTTTTTTCCTTCTATATATATATATCGCATCACTTCTTCGTACATGTGCATATGTAGGCCTATGTTACACATGTTCAAATCATTTAAGTCGTTCTTCCTTTAATTTATCCTCAATTGATGCAACATCCATACTTTTACAAATGACTTTATTTTTTATCTATCTTTTCTTGCGTTACCACACATTCATTTTAATATTCTCATTTCAGCTACATTCATTTTGTGTATATATAATTTTCTAATTATCCAACATTCAATACCATAAAGTTTAGCTTATCTTATAGCTATCTTATAAATTTTTTTCTTAAACTTGATAAATATTTTACGATCACATAATATTCCAATTACATTTTTTCATTTCATCCAAGCTGCTTTAATTTTATAAATAACATCATCTTCAATCTCTCCTTCTTTATGAATAATCGATTGAAAACATCAAAAATGATATTTTTAGGAAAATCATGATTCTCAGTTTTTACTCTATATTAATCTTTATTTCTAATTGTACTAAAATTACATTCCATATATTTTGTCTTGATCTTATTTAACATAAAACCTTTAAATTCTAATACATTTCTTCGTAATTCTAACAGAAAATTAACTCTAGCCTTAGTTTTATCCATGAATACTATATCATCTGCAAACAACATGCATTTTAAAATATCATTCTGAATATGTCTAGTAAGCTCATTCATAATTAAAGAAAAATTTTCACATGAGATTCATTAAGTTTATGAAGTTATGAATATACCAGATTTATAAATTTTATGTAGTCAACCATATTTTGATATTCGTAAGTTGTGTTAAATTATGTTTGATATTGTGGTATTTAATTTCATCTATCCATTCATGCTACAATTGATTTACAACTACTAAATCAAGCCAGATGTGGTATTTATAGAATATATGGCTGAGAAATTGTTGTACAATTTTTGGCATCCCCAATTATGAATATTTGAAATTCTATTTATTTTGTAAATGTTTGGATATTTATGAAATTTGGATGTTGGAAAGAGAATTTTTGTATATGTATATAAACTCTTAGTCAACTATATATTATATGATATTGACACTGCGAGTGTAGTGCAAAGAAAAGCTACACTGTAATGTTAGTAATTTGATATAGGTCTACTCCATAGGGTTAAATATGGTTTCAAACCTACTCTATAGGGTTAAATAAGGCCACAGATCCATCTTGCAGGGGTTAAATGCAATTGTAGTATTTGGCTAAAAAGATGAAAGAAATTTGAGATTTAAATTTGATATATATATGATTTAATATTTGGTTGTCTTATTAAATTTTGGATTTGATATTTCAATCTAGCTATTGGGCATATGGAATCCATACAGGTATATTATGTGATAGAAATATGATAGGCTAAATTGTGCATTCAGTAAAATGATACATATTATGATTTTGCTATGTACACCGAATGTGCGTGAGTCTTTGGTTACCTTTACTAAATTATAATATTATATACTAGATCCATTTTTATCAAAATGAAGTGTTACCTATTAGGCTATCAAGTTCATTATTGTTATTTATCTATTTTTTCAGATTCAAAAGCTAAGAAATGATTTGATGAAAGATCTGGGATGAGTAATTGGAGGCAAGGACGGTTCAAGGATGGTTCCTTAGATATATGTGTGTGTGTGTGTGTGTGTGTGTGTGTGTGTTAGTTGGTTTATAAGTATAAGCTAAAGGATGTTTCAGAAATATAATTACAATAATAGCAAAATGTATCAATAGAACCCCTTTATTATTATTTCTAATTGTGGTTTATATGAAATAGTTGGAGTATATTTTTGGAATTGTAGATTAACCTTGTATGCTTGTGGGGCCAAACCCTATTAGTATACAATGGCTGTCATGACCTTGAATTTGACCGGGTTTGGGGCATGACAATAACAATAAGATGGTGGCATTCTTGCTTAGATGCCAAACTAGTGACTTTTTATCAACACTTAGCGATAACATGAAGGATCTATTAGCAATAGTTGAGCTATCATCGCTTTGATGTTGTTAGAATCGTGTAAGCCCAATTAGTGCTACAGCTACTCACTCAGCATGTATAAATGAATCACAATAGTGATGCATAAGATTCTTAATATAGAAAAAAGCTCGACTTTGGAGAGTAACTCATTTGCATATTGAAGATTGATTAAAGTTATCAAACACTCAAGTTCATTTAATAATTAAAGAATTTTAATAAAATTATTGTTTGTAGAAATAAAATAATAGATAATGTAAATATATTAGTTTGCAAATATTTTATTAGGAAAAGAGTTTTATTTCGATCATAATGAACCTATAATTAGGTTTCTCTAAGAGATCCATAAGATGCATTTTATTAGGTTATGGCAGCTTTTAGGAGGTCCGATGCTAATGGATTAGCACATTTTCCAAGCAACTAAGATAGAGAAGTTAGCCCCACTAGTAGAGCACCACTCTCTACTATGTAACTAAGAGGTCGGTGGGCTCTTTGCATTGTCACCCCCTTTCTCTCCTATCTTTTAGGAGAAAAGGAGAGAAAAGGAGGTGAGCCCCATCTTAGTGCATCCCTTACCTCCAAGTTCAAATACAAGAGAGGATGAAGCAGCTCCTATGTGCCACTCTCCCTTATAAATTAGAAGAGGGACCGCTCTCCCTTATAAAATAAGAGGGATCTATCTTCCCATTTAAGATCTATCTCTCACGCATTCTCCCTCTCTTTCTTCTTCTCCCTTTCCTCAAGGTCCCAATGCAAACCAAGGTTCAAAGAAATCCTAAAAGCCTTCTTGTTAGCCTTTATCTATGTTTAGATATAAAAGAGGGTGAGGCAACTCCTAGGTGCCACTCCCCCATATAAAATAGAAAAGGAAACCAAACCAAACTTCGTATATTCTCCTTTATTCTCTTTTCTTCTTTTCTTCTCCCTTTTTCTCAAGGTTCTTTTGAGAACCAAGGTCTGCAGAAATCCTAAAATCCTTCTTGCTAGGCAAAGTGGATTCAAGAGGTCATCATGTGACGGTACAAAGGATAGAGAACATGACACAAGCTGTAGTTTGCTGACTCAAGATTCATGAGATCTCTTAAGCATGCAGGTGTAGGACAAGGCTATGTCCTGTAAATTGAAGTTAAATCTAAATTATGCATGCTTTCTATTGCATGGATAAATCTGACCCATAATAATGTATTCTTTATTTCATCCACTGTATACTCTCCGTGATTATGCTTTAGTTGATTGCCATCATCAAATGTTACAATTGTAGTCCTAATGAATCTTCAGTCAATAAAACTTGATGGCTCAATCTCACGATAATTGTAGAGAGGAGTCATGAAGCTCAAAATCTTGAACATATTCCTGGAAGGGATGATAATCCTGAACTAATAATTGGATTCTTCAAACATACTTCCAACTGATCTGCAACAACGAATCCTAGTACTTGTTGGTCCAATTGCAATTAGTTAGCAATTCTTTAACAAATGTTTGGACATTTGAAGATTGCAAATCTTCAATTTATCATTCTTTTATCTTTAACATCAATTATCATAACTAAACATAGATAGTCTTCTATGGTGAGCTCTCATTGTGGTTGCTGCTTTTAAGATCTCAATCATCATATGCTTCCATGAGATCAAATATAGCATCCACCCATTAATTGCAATCTCTGTCCTTCTAGATGACTCTTAAGCCAGTTTTTGAGGCTCTGATACAAGTTTGTTGTAAAATTCATCCAAAAGATCACACTACAATTGGTGCAGACCTGAAAAATATAGCAGATGTGAAAACATATACATAATCTGAAAAGTACTCAGAATTCTACGAAGAAACTCTCAACTCTCAAGCACAAAGAAAGAACATAAGAAGAGACAGAAACATAGAATGGAATTTAATTTCTTTCATTCATAATCAAAACTAATTTTGACATTGTCTTCACTCCTTCCAGAACCAAAGATATGACAAAAACGGGAGTCCTTTATAAATTGAGAGGCCTCTAAACTTTTTCCTTAGAAGGTAATATGAAAAGAAACAAAGTGGATGCTTTCAGACTTTTAAAAATGACAAAATTCTATTTTAATGAAACTTGATATAGAAAGCCATCAAAATTAATCCAAAAAACAATCATAATGACTAGAAGCAAAAACCTAAACTTAAAAATAAGACTTGTAGTTAGTAGACACCAATCCTACACAAAATAGTAGCCAAACGCTCACTACAAAAACAGCCCCAAAATTTGAGTTCAGAAATAACAAAAGAAATTCTAAATACTTCACCTTTCCCTCAAAAGTTTAAAATACTCAATAAAGCAACAAATCAACTGAAAAGAAAACACCAAAAATCATGCAGCTAAAACAAACCTATTTCAAACCTAAGGTACATCAAAGAGCTAAAGCAAGACACTTTAGGAACAACTTACTGCATTGTTAGTTCAACCAAAATCAGTCCTTAGCATTAACTACAGGCTACAGCCTCTTATCCTGGAGCATTATCACAACCATGACAGTATCTCAGAGAACCAGCAAACCCTTCAACCTAAAACCTCCCATCTTAAGTTTCAAGGGACTACCTCCTAATGATATTTTGCAACATATATCTAATTAAAGTTTGCCCAACTCCTTCCTCATTTCCTACACATTACAGTAACTTACCACACGAGGAAGCACTTATATATTCCTTATTTCCTCAAAATTTTTGTATTATCACTATTGTTCTATCCAATTATGTGAAGGAAACTACTCCATTAAAGACATTGTATTGTCTTTTAGCATCCTGAGATTAAAGAATCTTTGTTATGCGTAATTCTCTTACTCCATGAAATAATTTGTCTCATTAGACTTTCATCCACCCTTCTATTAAAATTGCTTACTCCTATTTCTTATCTTGAAAGACATTGAGGAAACCTTAAACACCAATAGTGCTAGCCAAAGTTGCCAAAAATATAACATTCTTTTCAAGAGAAGCAACTAATAATACCACCCTGAGATCCTTTGACCATGGTACTGGACAGACCCCAAGCTTATTTTTAGCTATTTCATATGTTCTCCATCGGCAGTTAAGATCACCATGAAGTATTATTTGGTGAAGCTATTTAAGACTTGGTGCAATTTTCGAGCATTAATACAGAAGAATGATATTCATTAACTAATTCATACCAGCTTTGCAACTATAATAAGGAATCCCCACCTCACCCTTCTCCTAAGATAGGATTTATATGTTTGAATAAGGGTTAAGGGACGTCAAGAAAACTAATTTAAGGACTTACATATGGTTATATACGTGCAGCTTAAGACAACTAACTGATAGCTTAGTACAATATGATAGAATGTGCAAGTGATAACTAAGCTATAATGCAGTAAAACCCAGAAAACATAAAACCTGTACTTGGGCTCAAGTTACTAATTAAGCAATGGAGTGACAACTTAGTTTCCTGCCTGGTCCTCAAGATAGATGCTTTTCTTACAAAGGGATTGGAGGGAGAGCCTTCCCAAGCACCAAGGATGGCCCCTTGGTGGCTTTCAAATGACAAATCAACTAGATTCCCAAGTACTAGAAGTAAAATGCTTGCTTCATGTTAAGGACATAAATTAGTCTATCCGATTCCTCTCTGACCAGGATTGCCTATTCATGATAAAGGAAATCTCCTGCAACCCCAATAATATAGATCCCATCAAATATAAAGCTCATCAGATCATGGCAAAGTCATGATAGGTGATGTCGGTTACTTAGACAATTCCTTTGTGACAAAGAATAGTTATTCATGATAGAGGAAACTACTTAGGAAAACTAATAAGAAAGATCCCACAAGTATAAAGGTTATCTAAAGAAGGCATGACAAAGCTCCATGCTACATCAAAGTCCTATACTTCAACAGCACAAAAAGAACCTTCTAAGATACATGCACTGGAATACTAATGTAAATAATATTCTTTGCTAAGTTATTGCCAATGGTTCAAAGCAATAGTCAATATGAAAGACTGCATGCAGGGTGGTTCAAGTTTGTCACTATAGGCAATGATTTTTACTGGCTTATCAGTCAAATAAGAATAAAAAGTATCAAGAGAACCACCCGAATGCGTAGTCGTTCTGCAACCTCGGACTGCTCATCATATTCATCAATAACCTAATATTCCATCAAAAAAAAAAACATCTTGTAAGATAAAGAATAACATGAATACATGATATATATCATTCGTTTCACATATCATGAATCTTAGCCAGTTAATATTTAACAACCATGGGACATGAAACAACTTTAAAATTCTATAATTACTAATCCCATGGCCAGAGAAATAATCCATCATGCTTTTATCCAAAAGTAACAAATTTGATTAATAGGAAGCTGTTGTAGGGACAATTCTGTAGCACAGTATAAACAGACTCATTGTCTGGTGAGTACTATATGTTTAAAATACATTGGGTGGCCTTTCAATGATAATGCATTTGCATTAGCAGCATTTTCTGTTTCAGTTACTATTATGCTGGCTCATGCTGCATCTCTTAAAAGCTTTGCATCATTGATTTAGAGGTTGAAATGGGAACAACATTGAAAGCTGATCCCTGAGCACATCAGAAATCTTAATACAAATCATGATAAGGACCCAAAAAAAAAATCCAAGATGAAAAATTATATGTTCTCCTATCTTTATAGAAGGTTAATATCCTGTCACCCAACTATAACACACACATAATAAACAGTAAAGATGAGATCCCAAACCACTGCACAAAGTTAGGGTGCTGTGCAGTAGCTTTTCTAATTGGCAGAATGAGAGTTCAAAGGTTAGTTTGAATGAATTACAAGTACCTAAACCCTTTCATGACATCTCTTCATGTCAGGATTAAACTAGCTAATACATAGGTTTCACAGGTAGAAGTGTGACAGTAATACATAAGAATAATATTGGCTACCCACATGTGCTGACTGTTGGGAGAACCACAAGCTCAACTGCTAATATCACAACAAATAGACTAAAATCTTGTTTCCTAATTTTGCTGATTAGTTTAACTGTGTAGAAACTGCTATCAGATGTGTGATATGTAGTGGTAGCCCATTATCCGAGGCTCCTGCCACTATAAGGACGGAGAGGGTCAAATATACACAGCCTTACCCTTGTGCAGAGAGACCATTTCTGTATGTTAAACCCTGATACTCATGTACAGTCATTTAAAAAAAAAAAAATCATGATACTCAGGTCACAATAGAGCACCCTTATCATGGCGCTAAGGCTCACCCTTACCATCAGATATGTGATATATACATACATATATGTGTGTGCATGTGTTTGTGTGCGTGCCATTTTTTTGAGATGTGACCACCATAATTCCATAAGAGTAATGGATCAGCTAAAGGAAATTGTCAATGGGTTGCATTCTAGCATAGCAAACCAGAAGATGAGCGTGATAGGATTATTTCACCCTAACATATGCGTGGGGATCTCTATGATGAACATTATACCAAGAAGGAATGTAGCTGCCCAAAACATTTATGCAACAAAATTCAACCTCAGCTAATCCCATGAAATTAATATCCATTAATACAAAGTAGAATGATGATGTTACAAATATATAGTGATGAAAAACAAAGAGCAACCAGTAGGACTACTAAGTGTAGTGATTCCTTGAGGCACCATAGTTGAAAAACATGCTCAAGGAGCTTAGTTGAGTCAAAATCTGTTTCCTCCAAGAAGACTTGAAAGCAAGTTTTTCTAAGTGTACAATGAATTGCAAATTTGTGATGCATGATTCATGCAAATATTCAACTCAACTCAACTCATCTAAGCCTTTTCTCAACTACATGGGGTCGGCTACATAAATCTGCTTCCTCCACTCTGCTCTATTCAGGACCAAGTCAACATTTAAATTACAAATAGTTATATATTTTTTAATTATTTACCTATGTTAGTTTAGGTCTACCTCCACCTTTATCTTTACCATGAATTGTTAAAAGATTACTCTTTCTAACTGAACATCTAAAGGTCTACGTTGTATATATCCAAACAACTAAATTGGACCACCAACAATGGCGCATCAAAATTCTCCACTCCAATAGCATTCACAGTTCTTACTTTTATACAATACAATATCCAAATAGAAGAAATTATAAACTTGATATTTTCAGCATAACATATAAATATATGTGGGCACTAGAAGGGATTCAACATTCATTCTTGCTACATGATAGTCTGATGGTGCTCAATAGGCAAAGGCAATGAATGATATAAATAACTGATATATGTCATTTAGGATTTTTGCTTATATACCCTGAAAATATGTCTTATGACTAATTTATATTTCAAAAATCACTATATATGAACCTTTTATATCACCCAGCATCTGCAGAGTTGCCCTTCCTGTTGAACTTTTGGCTTCCAGCATCAAGTTGTAGTTTTAAGCATAAATGACTTCATTGCACAAGATATTTTCAACCTTCAACTTGTTTTGTGAAGAGTTGTATGACACAAAAGGGTTATAGAGTCATTTTGACAAAAGGCTATTTATCAATGCTAGCGGCCAAAAACTCTAACAGAAGGAATGGCATTGCAAAAATAAGGTAAAATGTAGGGTACGTATGCAAATAGTGGTTTTTGAGGGATAAATATACTGTATTCAATATAGGTGCCAAGTCTTCAAGTCTAAGCATGTAACATTTTAAAATGCATGCATGATGCACAGTACTTTTCCATATATAAATGTATAAACATACAATGTTAAAGTATCCTTAGGTGTATTTTAGTTAAATTGATAGTTTTAAGTTTTTCAAATTACACCTCAGGCACATTTAGGTTACTTAGGTTTCATTAAGATATTAAGGTTAATGAATAGTTGTCACAACCTTATATTAAAAGAAAATTGGCACTTTGCTTTAGTGTTCATATTGTGAAGCTAAGAGGCTCCTGCATGACTTCAAGAAAAAAGTGTCAAATGCCGAACATTGCTTACCCATGTATGTAGCACACTTTGAAGTGGAGTGTCCAACAACATGACATAGTGTCGTATTGTTTGTCATCTTGGTATTGAACCTCATTCCAGTACCACACCAGCACAGTATCGATATACTTAGTGAGTCAGTTTAGTATATTAAGATATGATACACACCCTATACCAAGTCTTAGTTCATTACTAGTATAGTATGCCAGATAGAGGCAGTATATACTAGTATGGCAAACCATGGTCCAAGTATGCAAAAGTGTCAGCATTTTGAGACAGGATTTTCAATACAAGTCCAATGGCCAAACATCCCACCGTCCCAAGTGTCAAGATAGGACAAGTTAGGAAATGGACCAAACAAGATGGGACATCCACTGTCCCAAGTTTAAGGACATAGAGCATACAGTTCCAACCTTACGCTACTAGCTCTCCCCAAATCACAAATTTTTCAGGCTAGGAATGGCTATTAAGTCAAAAGAAAATAACAAGAAGACACAATGATCCCATCCATCACCATCAATCAAACCATAAAACAGAACATCCAGTTAGCATTACGATCAAAAAGAGAGCAAACACAAAAATACACTAAAACCTTCCTCATTCACACATGCATCGCCAATAGCAAACACCAGGAACATATTATCACGAAAAAAAAAAGTCCAAGAATCTGCACAAAAAGGGACACTAGCAATGGTTTAATATTTTCTAGTCCTTATCCATACCAGGAAGTCAAGAGGCCACCATCATTACAATATCCCATTAGATGTTACTACTGATTTGTCCCCTGCCAACTAATATCAATACCCTTTAATAATGGGCTTCCACTATTTTATGATTATTTATGAACACCCATTTAATACCTTTCACATTTTATAACCATTTTTATTTTTATATTCTTTTGCTTAGGCTAAATAAATGGCAAATTAGAAGATTTTATATTTTCCTCTTGTCTTTTTGGCAAAAGAATAGAAGTCTAGTACATATGACTATATTCATTATCAGTGAATCACTTACAGTCCCATATCACAGTGGAACACTTCATAAAATATACTTTGAATTATGTATACTTATTTTCCAATCATCAGTTCTACATTCTTCCATCAGACTTGTCCTTTTTCCACATAATCCTTGCAGTTAGCCCATCTTTGGATCACCAACTCTCTGGTAAATTTATTCCATCACCTTCTGTCATCTGCTTATGTTCAATGATCCACATGATTTACCAATTTATCTTGAATTTTAGCTCTAGCAATTTATACTTTCCTCTCAACCCCTCTTTGGCAGTACTTTAAAAGTTACTCCAAGTTGCCCCTCCTCATGGAAGTTCTTTGTTTTTATACCAGACATCCCATTGACTTCCTCTAACTTGGCTCTTTCTTTTATTTCTTAGATAAAGATTGTCATTATGTGCAAAAATAGTCAACATAAGACTGTGCTTACTTAATTCTAAATGAAAAGAAACACAACAGGAAAAAATGCACCTTACATACACTATTAAAACCACAAAAAATAAAAGATATAAACCATATCAAGAGATCCCAACCATGCTTTCAGGCACTTGCACAATTCTACAATTCTAAACATAACTACTTAGGCATTTTTGTCCATCTAATGGCAAAATTTACAATTCAATACACTAGAAATCAATTTTAGATGTGAACTATCTTTATATGAAAGAAGCATAAACAACATCATTTCACAACATCAATATATCAAGAATAAGAAGCGGCACTTACATTGTGCTTTAAAAAGACTACACCAGCTTCTTGATCACCAGAGCCTTTGCATAATTTTGCAAAGCCTTGTTCTATGTACTTGCAGCTGCCACAAGACGTGCGGTAGAAATCCACCACAACAAGCGAACCGGTCTCTTTTGCCTTGTCCAGTATCCTCTGGAATTCTTCCTCGGTCTTGAATTCCCTGACACAATCCACTGGACAGAGCTCGTCGTCGTCTTCGTCGTCGTCAAGAACTTCTCCTGGAGCTCCGTCCCATCGGTTTTGGACGGCATCAAGGTGACAAGTAGTACTCCTCCTCCTCCTCTTCTCCAGTTCTAGATGTTTCAAGGCAGGAAAGAATCTCCTATGGGATGGGCATCCTGAATAAAAGGAGCTGGACATCAGAGGAGGAGAACCAGAGCTTTGCGGTCCAAAAGGAAGTAGCAGCGCATTGGGAGGCGACTTCGGATGAAGGGAACGACAGGTAATCATGGCGGTTGTAGCATAAAGTTATTACAAGATAGGAGTTTGGGATCTTCCAATCTTGGATACACTTTTTAACTACAAACTACTAGCATATAGAAAGAATTAGGAGAAGATATATATATATATATATATATATATATATATATAGTAGAAGCGTGAATCATAAGTTGGTGAATAGCTCTTTAGCTTGAGGATTTTCTCAAAGAAATATACATGATAGCTGTTCCAGATATATGATGGGGAGAAATATCTCATTTGGGAGGAAAACTCTGGGAACGAAGGCCAAAACTTCTGTGGCTGCGATTAATGGCACGCGAGATGTCAGCGTCGCGCGGGGCCCGGCTGGTTCCGCGGGCAAGAAACAAGCAAGGCTGCGAACGTGGAGCGACCATTGGCTCTTATCCCTAAATTCCACCAGCTTCGTCGCAGGAGAAAATAATCCGAAAAATAAAAATGATGAGACCCATCGGTTATTCCCAACTCTTCTCCTTTCCACGGGTTCGCATCTCGACCACATATCCCTTCCCTCACGAACCGATTCAGGATTTGCTTCCCGGGAAAAAGGAAGAAGAGAGTAAAGCGAAAAAAAAAATAAAAAGAATATATATATATATCTTCTTTTCTTATTTCAAAAGAATGAAAGAAAAAAAGAATGTTAATATCTCTTGTTTGGATAGAAAAAAATAATAATTATATCCTTCAAAATAAAAATAAATCATAAAAATTTAAAAATAAAAATATTTTAAATTTTTTTAAAAATTTTTTAAAAATTTTTTTTCTCAAGTTTATTTTTAATTTAGAGATTAACAAATTTATCGAAGAGAGAAAAAAAAAGTGATTACACTCTTGATATGGCTGATCCAACGTCGTCAGAATAAACGACAATGATAACAACGATTGACGGAGGCTCTATCACAACCCCCGAGACCCCCTCTCGGTCTCGGGCCATATAAACAGTATCACAACCTCCGAAACCCCCACTCGGTCTCGGGCCACCTGAGCAGTATCACAACCCCTAAGACCCCCTCTCGGTCTTGGGCCACATAAATAGTGTCACAACCCCGAGACCCCCTCTCGGTCTCGGGCCACATGAACAGTATCACAACCCCGAGACCCCTCTCGGTCTCGGACCACATAAACAGTGTCACAACTCCCGAGACCCCCTCTCGGTCTCGGGCCACATGAACAGTATCACAACCCCCGAGACCCCCTCTCGGTCTCGGGCCACATAAATAGTGTCACAACCCTGAGACCCCTCTCGGTCTCGGGCCACATTAACAGTATCACAACCCCCGAGACCCCTCTCGGTCTCGGGCCACATAAACAGTATCACAACCCCCGAGACCCCCTCTCGGTCTCGAGCCACCTGAGCAGTATCACAACCCCCGAGACCCTCTCTCCGTCTCGGGCCACATAAACAGTGTCACAACCCCGAGACCCCCTCTCGATCTCGGGCCACATGAACAGTATCACAACCCCCGAGACCCCCTCTCGGTCTCGGGCCATATACAGTGTCACAACCCTCGAGATCTCCTCTCGGTCTCGGGCCACATGAACAGTGTCACAACCCCGAGACCCCTCTCGGTCTCGGGCCACATGAACAGTATCACAACCCCGAGACCCCTCTCGGTCTCGGGCCACATAAACAGTGTCACAACCCCCGAGACCCCCTCTCGGTCTCGGGCCACATACAGTGTCACAACCCTCGAGACCCCCTCTCGATCTCGGGCCACATAAACAGTATCACAACCACCGAGACCCCCTCTCGATCTCGGGCCACATAAACAGTGTCACAACCCCGAGACCCCCTCTCGGTCTTGGGCCACATGAACAGTATCACAACCCCCGAGACCCCCTCTCGGTCTCGGGCCACATAAACAGTATCACAACCCTCGAGACCCCCTCTCGGTCTCGGGCCACATGAACAGTATCACAACCCCGAGACCCCCTCTCGGTCTCGGGCCACATGAACAGTATCACAACCCCCGAGACCCCCTCTTGGTCTTGGGCCACATAAGCAGTGTCACAACCCCCGAGACCCCCTCTCGATCTCGGGCCACATATAGTGTCACAACCCCGAGACCCCCTCTCAGTCTCGGGCCACATGAACAGTATCACAACCCCGAGACCCCTCTCAGTCTCGGGCCACATGAACAGTATCACAACCCCCGAGACCCCCTCTCGGTCTCCGGCCACATAAACAGTGTCACAACCTTCGAGACCCCCTCTCGGTCTCAGGCCACATACAGTGTCACAACCCCCGAGACCCCCTCTCAGTCTTGGGCCACATGAACAGTACTTCGACCCCCAGCGCACGATCTGGCCCGCTCTGGGCCACCTGGCATGCCCACATGATCCGCCGCATATCTGTAGCAGGGTGTGACCATGCCTCATAACGTCGTATGGTCCGTTGTATATCTGTCATTGTGCGCGACCATACTCCGTTGCAGCGACGGTCCACCACCTGCCTGCTACCGTGCGCGGTCATATCCAGCGGTGGCGCACACCAGATATAGCCCCAGATGCAAGACACCTGTGATGCCGTGCTGACCAATGACGCGGGACACCTCCAGCATGTACGGCGACAGTATGATCAGTCACTGTCAGCCTCATCTTTTGTCCGTTATTGAACGGGGCACCTTAAAATCAACAATCTTCGAGAATGAAAGGGTGATCTTCGAACAGGTATAAAGCATACGCCTATGCCGTAGGTAGGGGGACTTGAATTCTGGTTTTTCTAGCTCTTTTCCACTAGTTAAGCCCTAACTGTTTAGTTTCCTTCGGCTAGACAGTTCTCATCTGTTCCCAAGTGACTAACTTGAGCGTCGGAGGGTCTCCACCGGAGCATCTGGTCTTCGAGGACTTTTCTTGTAGGAGTCCGACGAGGAGGACGTCCATTTCCCCGGTGCTTGAAGGAAGTGACTTGGCGTCATCAACTCTCTTTTTTTTTTCTCTTTTCTTTCATCTTACTTTCAAACAAAATAATTTATATTTTTTTCTCTTTTTCTCTCCTCCACTTTCTCCTATCTAAACAGTTCTTGATGAAGAAAACTAATATAATATGTCATAAAATTAATGAGAATTGATAACTGGCACCCGAGATGGCATTAGAATAATGAATATTTTAATTCTTTTAGAAAAGGGGCAATCCTCGGCCTCTTTGGATTTTTTTTTAATATCTTTAATACGTAAGGGACTCATATTTCTATTTACCTTTGCGGCGCTAGAAATGTCTTGTGATCCCATTTGATCGAATGATCTATATGTTGGCCCAGACGGTAACCCAAGAGGGAAGGTGAATTGAGTTCTTTAAAAAAAAATTACACTTTAAAAACCAATTTCACTAAGTTAATGTGCACAAGTGAAGTGATGCAATAATGTAAAGCACAATAAGAGAGAGAAAGAGAAAGAGACAATCACATCAAACATAGATATTTATAGTGGTTCGGTGTTACCAACACCTACGTCCACTCCCAAGCAACTCTTGGGTCCACACTATAATCATCCTGATTACAGCTGAGTTGTTTTGCAAGATCATAACTCGAACTTGTTATTTTACACGGGGTCACAACGAATCCAGCTGGTTTTCACGGGTTCACCAGCACACAACCCAACGTAAGCTACACTTAGCTTACCCCGAGGTCAGCAACCTCAACTAATTCAATCCCCTGATTGAATTAGAACACAAGCAATTCAAATATAAGTTTACAGCAATTTAAAGCTCCTCAAATGAGAAAATATGCAATGTAAATAAAACAAGAATAGAAAAGCCTATTTTTGAAGCGATTCGAAGTTGAGCTTTTCTTCTTTTCTTCTTTTCCTCTCTTCTTCTGAATAAGCTTAATGGATTTGAACTCTGATTCTTGAATAAAACTCATTGAAGAAAAGATGAAGATTTAGGGCTCTAGCTCCTCTTCTTCAAATCGATGGAAATCCTTCGGATTTGATCTTGAAACGCCTTTGGATTTCTCTTCTATCACTCTTCAATTTATGGCTTTAAGCACAGAAATTTTTCTTTTGAAAACTAGATGATTTCTCTCTTTTTCTTTCCATTTTCTTCTTTCTATTTTTCTCTATTTTCTCATCCTCTGTTTTCAAACAACGATGCCCTTTTTATAATCCTCCTTAATCCAAGATTAGGTGAAAAATAGTCGTTACAAAAAACTTGGATTGCTTCCTCACGCAAAAAAATAGATCCATTGGGGGTTAGGTGAAGAAATGTTACGTTGGAATCCGTTCTGACAGATTTAAAATTTCGTTCCTAATAGGTTGGAGTCGGCTCCAACTTTTCATGTGTCAGCTCCAAGTCAGGTTTCCAAAAATAGTAACAAAATGTTCGTCGGGGAGTCGGCTCTGAGAAACTGTGGTGTCAACTCGACGCGTTCTAGAGTCGGCTCTAATTTCCAAGGGTGTCGACTCTAACGATATCCCAAAAATACACTCTCTTCTCAGGTTAGAGTCGGCTCTATCATTTCTAGGTGTCGGCTCCGAAACTTTAGGTGTCGGCTCCAAAAATTGACATAGAAAGCACTTCTCTGTGTCTCAGGTTAGAGTCGGCTCTAGCATTTCAGGTGTCGACTCCAAATCGTGCCAAAAATATAGAACTGTTCTGATACGCTCTGGGGTCGCTCCAGACACAGTGGGTGTCAGCTCCAAGTTCTGAACTTAAAAATTTTCCATTAAAAAACTGATTCAAACTTAATTTTATATATCATTTGAATAACTTAACCTTTCTAAGTTCCTGAAACACTTGTTAATTTATTAGTAATACAAGAAATATACTCATACAAGAAATATACTCATGGCTTTTGTTAATTATCAAAATCAATAAGTAGGTCAACAATCTTCTCCTTTTTGATAATGATAAAAATATTGAGTATATGCATGATTAAAATTGAAATTTTTAAAATATAAAAGTTCTCATAGTCAAGCTCCCCCTGAATGAGGTGGCTCCCCCTATGATAACTAAATTAAGTTCATTCAATGCATATGTGTTATAACCAAATACATTTAACAGTTAACACATATATAAACATCTTTCTTATATATGTTATAACTAGATTAACATCAAATGCATAATGCATATATGTAAACAAACCTTTCTTTCCTTTTTTGTTATCAACAAAAAGGTTAAAAGAAGTTCATTTAGCTTAAATCAATATCAACTATTCTTTCTCCCCCTTTATATTATAAAAGTATAAACATAAGAATTGTTTAACTCAAAAAGAACAATGTTAATTTCAAATTGCATTCATTGAGTATAAAGTTATTCATAATATTCATCATTACATTTCATTAAAGTACTAAGTCATGAAAACATCAAAGTACATAAGTTGTCCTAAGTACAAACTAAAGTTCAAAAGAAAAAATAAAGCATGCAACATCTCAAAATCTCAGAATTCTCTTCAGCTCTTCTAGAATTTGTCCCATGCCCTTTTCCTGAATTTTCAAAAATCATTTAACATCTTCTCAACTAAGGCAGATGCAACTGTGACTTTTTCTTGAAGTTCTGCGTTGCACTTAGAATATGTATCAAAATCACCAGCAATGTCCTTGATTTTATCAAATATCAACCTAATGTCATTCATCAAGGTAAAAGAAGATATGCTCAAAGATGATTCTATCACACTAATCTTATCATCTAAAGAGTAAAAATGCTGCTTGATACTCATAAGATGATTCTCAAGATCATTCTTCATCTTAGCTTCATGGTCCAAAAATAAAGATTTGAGCTGCTCCATCTGAATATCTGAAAAACCAGTAGAAGTCTGAGCAAATGATGTAGGAGCAGGTGCAGGTGCTGAGGTGCAGGACTGCTGGGGCCTGGTGAAGTATGTCTCACTGAAGGCTCTGCCTCTGATGTACCAGGGGCTGCAGTATCCATCTCAGCTGCTCTATCTTTCAGATTTCCTTTCTTTCCTAGTTTCCATTGATTTTTACAAAACCCATACGGTGCAAGGTAGCCTTATTATAATAATCTGTATGCCTAAGGCTCTTTAAAGGCTCATTATCTAAAATATTAACACCTTGGCTCTGAAAAGCCATAGTCAAAATCATACCATATGGAAGGGTTGACCTCTTCTTACTGCCTGCCTCAGCCATATACCAAATCATCATTCTAGGTAAGTTGATTGGTTGGTCGGTCACTACAAAATCCATAACTACAATGTCCCTTTCAGATACATACTCAAAACGAAGGTTTTAGGGAATAATGTCATGCTACAAATATTATGCAATAACCTCAGCTCTAGGGGCAATTGATTAACCTAATTCCTCAAATTCAGCAATTTTCTACCAAGCATCCTTGACAGTGCCTCACCTCTTTCACTGTGGGAATTGGCAATAGTCCAATAACAGGAATTTCTAACAAACTTTTCAAAATTTCAGAAGTAAGGTGGATTCTAGTACCTCTCACATAGCTGACAAGGCCTCCGTCTCCTCTAGACAAATTAGATAGAAATCCTTAACAAGGGCCAGATAAGTAGGAACATCTAATGAACGTACCTTCTCCCATCCCATTTCTTTAATTTGCCTACCAAGAGAGAAACCCTCAGCTTCAAAGAATCCAAAGTCCACTTTTCTACCCATAGTTATAACTTTCCTGCTAAGAGATCAACATGTGGAGAAGAAGGACCAGGTATGGCACTAGGAGTGGAGGATGACGACGTTGAAGATGAGCTGGGCGAAGGCTGACAAGCGGAATGCCTCACAGTCCTCTTCCCTGTCATCACCGGCACTCCGAATACGATCCTCGGTGCTTAGGTGCCATAGATTGCTAGGGAGTGATGGATTAGACAGATTCTAGGATTTGGGAGGTTTGGAGAGAGTTTTGGAAGAGTTTGGAAATGAATGGGGTCGAATAGGTATCGACTTTGCCCTAAAATAGTCAACCTGGGACCACAAGGTGTCGGCTCCCGTAAAGCGAGGTGTCGACTCCAAGTCGCTAACAGTCAGTGCCCGAAATAGAGTCGGCTCCGCAAAGCGGGTGTCGGCTCCAAGGTCTCAGACAGAGAGCGACACATAAAGGGTGTCGACTCCACTAGTAGAGGTGTCAACTCCAAGACAGTTTTAGAAAATAAATGAGAGTTTCAAAGGATCTGAAACTAGTCAAAATAATCAATAAATTTTGGATAAAATTTCTTGAAATGTGGTGAATCAAAGGGTTCAAATATCTAGATGAGTTTTCCTTAGAATCACAAAAGATTTTTCAAAAAAT
This sequence comes from Calamus simplicifolius, assembly GCA_900491605.1. Taxonomy (NCBI): domain Eukaryota; kingdom Viridiplantae; phylum Streptophyta; class Magnoliopsida; order Arecales; family Arecaceae; genus Calamus; species Calamus simplicifolius. The sequence continues at coordinate 441,157 of UESW01001425.1, read as the reverse complement.
GAATGAATTGTAGAAAGTCATTCCTAAGAGTTTTAAAATCATTCCTGATGGGTCACAAATCCCTAATTCTCCTCTAAGATAACAAAATCTCTCTTCACTCAAAGGTTTTGTAAATATATCCGCTAATTGTTCATTAGTACAAACATAATCAAGACAAACATCATTATTAGCTACATGTTCTCTAATGAAATGATATCTTATTTCAATATGTTTTGTTCTTGAATGTTGAATAGGATTTTTAGTTAGATTTATTGCACTAGTATTATCACATCTAATTGGAGTTTTATCAAGTGTTATACCATAATCTTCAAGTTGTCGCTTAATCCAAAGGATTTGAGCACAGCAACTTCCAGCTGCAATATATTCAGCTTCAGCAGTTGATAGTGCAACCGAATTTTGCTTTTTGCTAAACCAAGAGATTAAGTTACTACCTAAAAATTGACATGCACCACTTGTACTTTTTCTATCTAGTTTACAACCAACATAATCAAATCAGAATATGCAATTAAATTTAATGTTGAGTCTCTAGAATACCATAATCCTACATTTTTAGTTCCATTTAAATATCTTAGAATTCTTTTAACAACAATTAAGTGAGATTCTTTAGGTTCAGATTGATATCTAGCACATAAACAAACAGCAAACATAATATCAGGTCTACTTACAGTTAAGTAAAGTAGTGAACCGATCATACCTCTATAATATTTTTGATCAATTTGCTTACCATCTTCATCTTTATCAGTTTGCATGAAGGACTCATAGGTGTTCCAAGAGGTTTAACTGATTCCATTCCAAACTTCTTGAGAATTTATTTCGTGTACTTTATTTGGTTGATAAAATTTTCTCTCTTTCTTGTTTGATTTGTAGTCCAAGGAAGAAATTAAGTTCTCCCATCATGCTCATCTCAAATTCACCCTGCATCAACTTTGCAAATCTTGACATAGAAGATCGTTAGTAGCACCAAATATAATGTCATCTACATAAATTTATACTACCAAAAATCTTTATCTTTTCTTTTCAAAAATAGGGTTTTATCAATATTTCCTCTAGAAAAATCATTTTCAATTAGAAATTTGCTTAGCCTATCATACCAAGCTCTAAGTGCTTGTTTCAAACCATATAGTGCTTTGTGTAGTTTAAAAAAATGATTTGAAAATTCATGATCTTCAAAACCAAGTGGTTGTTCTACAAAAACTTTCCCATTTATAAATCCATTTAAAAATGCACTTTTCACATCCATTTGAAATAAATTAATGTTCATATGACATGCAAATGCAAGTAATAGTCTAATTGCTTCTAATCTAGCAACAAGTGCAAAAGTTTCATCAAAATCAATTCTTTTTTTTGATTATATCCTTTTGCAACTAATCTAGCTTTATTTCTAATTACTATGCCATTTTCATCTAATTTATTTCTAAACACCCATTTAGATCCTATAACGAGATGACCTTTGGTCTATCTACAAGGGTCCATACTTTATTCCTAGTAAATTGATTTAATTCCTCTTGCATAGCTAACATCAATTACTATCTTTTTCGGCTTTCTTGATAGTTTTAGGTTCTATATGAGACACAAATGCAAGATGATTATTGATATTTCTCATTGATGATCTAGTTCTTACTCCTTGAGATGGATCACCTATAATCAATTCCTTTGGATGACCATAAGCATATCTCCAATCTCTAGATAGATCTACATCATTACGAGTAGTATCAATACCATCATCCTTAGGTGAATCATCATCTTTAGCTTCTATTTTATGATCTGAAGATACATCTATATTCAATTTTTCAATATCTTTTTCAAGCAAATTTGTATCTTCCTCATCATCAATCTTTTCAGAACTTGATGCTAAAGACTCATCAAAAACTACATGATTAATTCTTCTATAATTAAATATTTCTTATTAAATACTCTATAAGCTTTACTAGAAGTGGAATATCCTAAGAAGATACCTTCATCAGATTTAGCGTCAAACTTTTCAAGATTGTCTTTACCGTTATTATGAATGAAACATTGACAACCAAATGCATGAAAGTAACTAATATTAGGTTTTCTATTATGCCATAATTCATAGGGAGTTTTCTTAAGGATTGGTTAATTAAGGCTCTATTTAGGATGTAACATGCCGTGTTTATAGCTTCCACCCAGAAATATTTTGGGAGTTGCTTTCACATAGCATGGTATGGCCATATCTTCTAGAGTCCTATTTTTTCTTTCTACAACTCCATTTTGTTGAGGTGTTCTAGGTGCTAAAAAATTATGATGAATATCATTTTCAATGCAGAAACTTTCAAACATATGATTTTCAAATTCAGTTCCATGATCACTTCTAAGAGACACTATGGTGTTGTTTTTCTCATTTGTGACTTTCTTAAAGAATTTTAAAAATATAGGGAAAGTTCCATCTTTGTGAGCTAAAAACAATACCCAAGTGAATCTAGAATAATCATCTACTATCACAAGACCATATTTCTTTCCTCTAGACTGGTGGTTCTAGTAGGTCCAAAAAGGTCTATATGAAGTAGCTTGAGTGGCCTAGTAGTGGAAACAATATTTTTAGATTTGAAAGAATTTTTAGTTTATTTTCCAAATTGACATGCATCACAAATTCTATTATTTTTAAAATCTAATTTTGGAAGTCCTTTAACTAAATCCATTCTAATTAATTTTAAAATTAAGTGTGTGCTTGCATGACCTAATTTATGATGCCATAGCCATCCAATCTCATTTACCTTAGCATTATCAGCAATTAAGTAATGATTACTAGTAGACAAATTATCTAAATCAATTAAGTATACATTGCCATTTCTATTTCTGATAAATATAATGCTATTGTCAATGGGATTTGATACAGTGCAAATAGAAGCTTCAAAGGAAACTTTGAAACCTTTATCACATAGTTGGCTAATGCTAATTAAATTATGCTTTAATCCATCTACATATAAAATATTTTCAATAAAAGTGGAGGGAGTGATTTGAATTTTACCAAAGCCCATAATTTGGCCTTTGCCATTATCTTCGAAAGTTACAACTCCTCCTCTTTTGATTTCAAGGGTGATGAATTGCTCCTTGTCATCCGTCATGTGTCTTGAGCAGCCACTGTCAAGATACCATTTTCTTTTTGATTCTTTGACGCAAGATACTCCTGCAAGACAATCAAATCTTATGTTTAGGTACCTAAGCCTTCTTGAGTCCTTCATGGTTAGTGGCAATAAAGATTGTTCCTTTTGGAACCCATATTTTCTTACCTCTTAGATTTAAGTTCTTATGAGATATTTTGAAATTACATTCATAAGATTTATGTCCCTTTTATTACAGTGATAACATGAAATATCATTTTTCTTCACAAAGAAATTATTGATATATTTTTGTTTCATGTGTGGTCTATATCCTAAACCAGCTTTATCAAAAATAGCTCTTTGATTATTCAATAGTAAGTTAAGTTTTTCTGAGCTATTTGTAAATTTATCAACAATGTTCTTATATTTATCAATTTCTTTCTTCAAATTAAGATTTTCTTCAAAATTGATTCTTTTTCTTTTAATATTTCTTCTTTTTAGATTTCAGATTTTTGATCTCAAAAATAAGTTCATTTTTTATTTTGAGAAGATCTAAATTTTTAGTTTTCAAAGATTTATTCTTGTTTCTCAAAATCTTGAAATCACTAATTAATTATTGAAAGCATCATATAACTCATCGAAAGTGAAATCAACATTGGGGGTTTTGGAATTTACCTCATTGTCGTCATTTGCCATGAAGCATATTGGCAACCTCTTTTTGTTCTTCTTCGGATGAAGACTCTTCACTATCACTCCAAGTTGTAATATAGGCTTTCTTTTTCTTCTTGTATCCCTTCTTTAATTGAGGATATTCAGATCTAAAGTGCCCCGTTTTTGCATTCATAACATATTAAGGGTCTTTTTCTTTGTCCTTTTCTTTTTCTCTTTCTCCTTCCAATTTTATTCCAGACTTTCTCTTGTGGAAGGGTCTCCTTCTTTGCATAAATTTCTTGAATTTCCTAGCAAGGAGAGCTGTCTCATCATCTTCACTGCTGCTCTTCTCATTTTCTGCAGCCTTAAGAGCTATTGTTCTTTTCTTTTTCACCTCTTCCTCTTGATGTTGTTTTATTGTCAATTCATGGGTCATCAAGGATCCAAGTAGCTCCTCCAAAGGTAAAATGTTCAAGTCTTTGGCTTCTTGGATTGCAGTCACTTTGGCTTTCCATGATCTTGGAAGAGACCTAAGAATTTTGCGCACTAATTCAGAGTTAGTATAAGTCTTACCAAGACTCTTTAAACCATTTACAATATCAGTGAATCTAGTGTACATGCATATGATTGATTCATTTTGTTCCATGATGAAAGTTCATATTTGTGCACTAGAATATTGATTTTAGATTCTTTGACTTGGTTGGTACCCTCATGAGTAACTTCCAACATATCCCATATTTCTTTGGCTGAAATGCAAGTTGATACTCTGTTGAATTCATTTGCATCCAAAGAACAGTACAAGACATTCATGGCCTTGGCATTAAGCTGAGCCATGTTCCTATCATTTTCATTCCAGTCCCTTTCGGGCTTAGGAACTATAGATCCATCAACTATGTGTGTGGGTGTGCTAGGACCATTAATAATTACACTCCATAGTTCATAATCTAAAGCTTGAATAAAATTCTCATTCTAGCTTTCCAATAAGAATAATTTGTGACACTAAACAAAGGAGGTCTATTGGTGGATTGGCCTTCAGAAAAGGATGATCCAGCTTAAGCTACCATTTGGATCTTTAGCTCTTGATCGTTAAATTAAGCCGAAATGAGCACAAGCTCTGATACCAATTGTTGGCCCAGATGGCAACCCAAGAGGGGGGTGAATTGGGTTCTTTAAAAAAAATTATACTTTAAAAATCAATTTCACTAAGTTAATGTGCACAAGTGAAGTGATGTAATAATGTAAAGCACAATAAGAGAGAGAAAGAGAAAGAGACAATCACGACAAACACAAGATATTTATAATGGTTCGGTGTTACCAACACCTACGTCCACTCCTAAGTAACTCTTGGGTCCACACTATAATCATCCTGATTACAGCTGAGTTATTTTGCAAGATCACAACTCGAACTTGTTGTTTTACATGGGGTCACAATGAACCCAGCTGGTTTTCATGGGTTTACCAGCACATAACCCAACGTAAGCTACACTTAGCTTACCCCGAGGTCAGCAACCTCAACTAATTCAATCCTCTGATTGAATTAGAACACAAGCAATTCAAATATAAGTTTACAGCAATTTAAAGCTCTCAAATGAGCAAATATGCAATGTAAATAAAACAAGAATAGAAAAGCCTATTTTTGAAGCGATTTGAAGTTGAGCTTTTCTTCTTTTCCTCTCTTCTTCTGAATAAGCTTACTGGATTTGAACTCTGATTCTTGAATGAAACTCGTTGAAGAAAAGATGAAGATTTAGGGCTCTAGCTCCTCTTCTTCAAATCGGTGGAAATCCTTTGGATTTGATCTTGAAACGCCTTTGGATTTCTCTTCTATCACTCTTCAATTGATGGCTTTGAGCACAGAGATTTTTCTCTTGAAAACTAGATTATTTCTCTCTTTTTCTTTCCGGTTTTCTTCTTTCTATTTTTCTCTATTTTCTCATCCTCTGTTTTCAAACGGACGATGCCCTTTTATAATCCTCCTAAATCCAAGATTAGGTGAAAAATAGCCGTTACAAAGTACTTGGATTGCTTCCTCATGCAAAGAAATAGATCCATTGGGGTTAGGTGAAAAAAAGTTACCATTGGAATCCGTTCTAATAGATTTAAAATTTTATTCCTAATAGGTTGGAGTCGGCTCCAACTTTTTATGTGTCGGCTCCAAGTCAGGTTTCCAAAAATAGTAACAAAATGTCCGTCGGGGAGTCGGCTCCAAGAAACTGTGGTGTCGGCTCGACGCGTTCTGAAGTCGGCTCTAATTTCCGAGGGTGTCGACTCTAACGATGTCCCAAAATTTACTCTTTATTCGCAGGTTAGAGTTGGCTCTATTATTTTCAGGTGTCGGCTCCGAAACTTCAGGTGTCGACTTCGAAACTTCAGGTGTCGGCTCCAAAAATTGACGTAGAAAGCACTTCTCTGTATCTCAGGTTAGAGTCGGCTCTAGCATTTCAGGTGTTGACTCTAAACCATGCCAAAAATATAGAACTGTTCTGATACGCTCTGGGTCGGCTCCAGATACAGTGGATGTCGACTCCAAGTTCTGAACTTAAATATTTTTCATTAAAAAACTGATTCAAACTTAATTTTGTATATCATTTGAATAACTTAACCTTTCTAAGTTCCTAAAACACTTGTTAATTTCATTAGTAACACAAGAAATATACTCATGGCTTTTGTTAATCATCAAAATCAATAAGTGGGTCAACACTATATTTAAAAATTTATGAGCTAAATCGGATTTAAGAGGAAATCAATCTAAATTCTAGATCAAATCCAAGTCTTTTATTTCTTACTGACCCTAATCCCAATCAAATTCAGCTCAACCCATAAATATTAATTATATAATTTTTTATTTTAATTATTTTTATTAATTCATTAATTGAACATTCATTTGGAGTATTCTAATTTTTATCTTAACAATTAAATCTCCACTCATTCTTTTACTTAATTATATCAAATATTTATAATTTATAATTTATATTTTATGGATTCCTATTTATAAAAGATAATTTAAGTTAACTTTTTAAATTTTATTAATTTTTTATAAATTTATATTCAATTATTAATTAGTATATTTTAGCTATAAAATAATAATTAGAAGCTGAGCTCAATGTAAATATTATTCAATTTAATTTCATCCTAAACCTCGAATGTTTGGTTTAGATTCAAATCATAATTAGTCATGAATAAATTGGAATAACCTATGGATCTAAAATTCTTTCTATAAATTCAATCCAACTAAGTAAATGAATTAGATCTTAGTTTAAAATTATAATTTAAATATAAAATTGAATTGAATCGAAATCAAGCCTAATTCGACCTATTTATGGCCTTAAACCTTTTGGAAGGGCCAACAGGATGCGCCTAAAACCATGCAACCATATTGATTTTTTTATTTTTTAATTAACATAATAAAGATGAATGGCTAGGGATGAGCGAATAACTTGAGAATTAATGCCAACTTTATTTGATATGAACAGATTAATTTAATAATCAATTTAATTTTAAGCACTGATGAGATCGAATATGAGTCCGAAACTTTGGAAGCAATCCTACCAGGTTAATTCTTGGTTTTAGAAATTAGTTTTCAATACTGACTCAAGAATAGATCAAATTTGTTACACAACATATAACATATAAATTTAGAAAAAAATCTCAAGAAAATAAAAATTGATACGATCTAAATCAATCTAGAATCAAACCGGTTGGATTGAATTGATATAAGTCGAATTCAGAATAGGATCGATTTGGTTTTAAATCTAAAATCTTGGAATAATTCTAATAAGGCCAATTCTAGATTTTAAAATGGAACCGACCCAGCTTATGTCATGCTCACTTCTATAGCTGGTTTCATGGGATTCTATGAAGTATAGGAATTATAAAAATCAAGTGCGGCAATAACCAATGTCGAAGGGATCATGAAAAAAATATATTCCAAATTTGATTATGGATTTTTTGAAAGGTAAACATAGGATGAGATTAAGCGAGCAATACTATATTAGAGACATAAACAATATTAGGAGTAGTGGAGTTATGCAATTACTTCTCTCGTCCTTATTTCTCTTATGTTTGGAGCTTGAAGCTCTCTATAAACTGGATTTAGAGACAAAAGCTTGGTGGGGAGCTCTAGCAGCCTCGAAGTGCTCATCTTCTAACTTAGCATGATGTGCAGCATCAATAAAATTCCCAATGCTCGCATTATATGCCATGTTGACCTTCATATGCTCTGAGCTATTAGGAAAAGATTAGATTAATTATAGCTTGAACTTGTTGCTCATCTTTATCATATTTGATCTCTCTCTCAGATGTTGTTTCATAGTCATGTTTGAGTGCCTTTTGTAGGGGTTACTCGATGGTTAGCTACCTTAATCTTATGATGAAAGTGCCTGCAGACTTCTCCCTTAGGGCAAGCCGCATATATATCGTTAGTGGTGGATACTGCTCAAACTCACAAATGAGATCATCTTGCATGCTATTAATTAGTTTAACATGAGCTAGCTAGGCTATATTTTTTTTCTTCCAAACATGGTATGCTTCCTAATCCCCTCTCTAAGATCAATCATGGTTTGGTTTAGAGCTTCCAGTAGTACTTCTAGCCCATCAAAGGGTATTGAACTTTTAGGTAGTGTTTGAAATAGGGGATAAGAGGGGATATTCCTTGGATATCCCCTCTTATTCCCAAAAACCATAACTCTAAGGTAGTGTTTGAAATAGAGGATAAGAGGGGATATCCCCTGGATATCCCTTATTATTCCCAAAAGCTAAAACTATAAGGGATAGCTGGGAATAAAGTTAACCAAAGGGATATCCCATGGTTAACCATTGGATATCCCCTCAACTTATTCCCCAGAAAATGTAGGAATAGCTGGTTATCCCTCCAAATAAGAGTAAAAAAAAGTTATCCTATGGATTTACCTTTTTGCATTTGATATGATCAATGGGATAGCCAATGGATATTCCTAGGGATAGCCAGAGGACAAACTCTATCCCGTACACTTATCCATGGATAATATTTTTTCTATCAAATACTACCTAAGGGATAGCAGAGAATAAAGTTAACCAAAGGGATAATCTATGGTTAACCATGGTTAACCATGGGATATCCCCTCAATTTATTCCCTAGAGAATGCAGGAATAGCTGGTTATCCCTCCAAATAAGAGTAAAAAAAAGGTTATCCTATGCATTTACCTTTTTGCATTTGATATGATCAATGGGATAGCCAAGGGATATCCCTAGGGATAGCCAGGGGATAAACTCTATCCCGTACACTTATCCATGAATAATATTTTTCCTATACACTACCTTAGGTGTGGAATGTCAGTACAGTAGCCATGGTAAGTCCAATTACATAGAGACATTTAAATACAATGTCAGCACCATAGCATAAGGTACAAAGATTTTATAAAACATACAAACTAAATTAATGATAATTTATCTAATTATAATGAGTGTAGTTTTATTGCATAAAATTTTTAATCAAAAACTTAGTCCAATTGATTTTAAATATTCATAAGCCTTGTGCAAATACTTTCTTATCAAGTTTTATAGTATATGTCTTTTAAAAAATAAAATTTACCTGAAAAGCTACAAATGATGACTAAAGCTAAGTTTGACCTAAAAAATCAAGTTTGACTTAAGAAATCAAAGCTAACCCAACCAAAATTGGCTGACTTAAAATAATAAAGGCCAACTTGACTAAAGTCAAGGTTGAGCTCAAAAATCAAGGCTGACTTAATAACTACTCTTGAAGCTGAGCTCAATTAGCAAAACTATTTTAAGTTCTAGTACCAACCTCAATCAATAAGGCTTCATTAAGTCTAAGCATCGGCTTCAATTAGTAGAGCTTTTTAAATTTAGACACCAACCTTAACTAATAGAGCTTCCTTAAGTTTGAGCGCTAACCTCAATTAGTAATTCTTTCTCAAATTCAAGTACTAACCTCAATCAGCAAAAATTTTAAGTTTGGCATGTTGACCTTGATCGGTAAAGCTTCTTCAAGTCTAAGCACTGAGATTGATTGGCAACACTTTATCAAGTCCCAAGCATTGACCTAGAGGCTTGATGTCAAAAGAGTCAACTTCAACAACTTTTCAAGTTGATGCAATATTAGTAAAAGATGTCTTCAAGACCCCAACATTGACCTTAAAGTTAGTCAATCTAAGATAGGCAAAACTTTAAGACTAACTAATGCAAAAGAGTCATTGAACTCGGTCTAGGTCGACTTGACTAGCCAACACGGTGAAGCTCAATCTAAGCTAGCCTATACCTGATGTAGAGAGATTATTGCAGTAGAGCAAAAGAAGCCAAAAATAAATTGACCATTGTCCAAATGGTTTACTTTTATGAATTAAAGTAGTGTTTGAAAAAGGGAATAAGAAAGAATATTTCCTGAATATCTTCTTTTATTTTTAAAAGCTATAACTATAAGGGATAGCTGGGAATAAAATTAACCAAAAGGATAATCCATGGTTAACCATGGGTTATCCCCTCAATTTATTCCCTAAAAAATGCAGGAATAGCTGGTTATCCCTTCAAATAAGAGTAAAAAAAAAGGTTATCCTATAGATTTATCTTTTTTCATTTGATATGATCAATGGGATAGCCAAGGGATATCTCTAGGGATAGCCAGGGGATAAACTCTATCCCGTACACTTATCCATGGATAATATTTTTTCTATCAAACACTACCTAAGTATAAACGTAAGTTCAACCTCTGAAAGTAGGAGATAAATGATGTGGTCTGAGTTGGCCCACTTACCTAATAGTAACACATGATATATTAGAAAGTTGGTACATTGAGATTGATTAGATCATGTCAATCTATTAAGGAAGTCTCAATCAAAGAAAGCTTTCTTTACTTGGTCAAATGGCTTGAGACTCTTTCTAGTCAAGGTAGACAAATTAGTTTAAGTTGGAGTTTGCACCCTCATTAAAAAGGGCTCTATCATAGTAGCCACATCATTAAGAAATAGTGCTTATAAGTATAGCCCTATACTTCACAAGTAAACATATTCTCTCTTTTCACTTAGATTCTTGGTAGCTTACCTTAGAGCTCTAGAATTGTTTTCATATCCATTTCAGCTAACTTAAGTGTTGAAGGATTTTTCAATGAAAAACTTTGAAACCCTTATACTCTCTTCTTTTCTCATTTAGAAAGGTACATTTGGCTTAAAGTTCTACCATTCAAGAAAGGATGCATCTTATCTGTTGGTACGCAAAACCAATTTTGAACACCGACATTCTTAACTAATATTATCTAATTGAAATAATAGTGTTAAGAGTAGATTAACTAAACAATAATAAATAATCTTTTTTCTAAAATTTATCAAATAGAGCCATACTTAAAAGCACAATCAAATTGAAGAATAAAATTTGAAATCCTTTATCCTTATCTTTGATTTATAAAATAATTAAGTTTTTTAAAAATTATATTAGGTTTAAATTCTATACAAAAGAGATTTTAATATTATTAAATTTAAGATATTATCCAAATTATTTGTATTAGGTAGCTGACAGCTAGCATAAAACTTATCTTTAAAACATGAATCTGATAAATCAAATTATGCGAAGGACTAGGATGTCTCCATTAAGAGACGTATTGCATCTGCTTTCAAAAAATGAGCATTCAGATGCGGTAATAAGTATTCTAAATAGGATAGAGTGGAAATAGCATATTCATGTAGCCAACCCCATATTGTTGGGAAAAGGCTTAGATGAGTTAAGTTGAGTTGAGTTTTCAGATTATTTGCTTAATTTAGAAAAAAATATCTCCTAAATCCTTCCCGTCATAGTAAATGTTTTCATTTTAATATTATTTAATTGCTAAGAATATATTAATTAGAATTATCATGAGAATTATAATGTTGGAAAATATAATTAATGTTATACGGTGTTGGGGGTTAAAAGAACAGGATACATTCTAATAGGGGTGGCAATCGTGTCGTGTTGTATTGTGTCTGGGTCGTATCATGTTTTAGTCGGGTTGAAAACACATCAACCCAAACACGACCTATGAGTTAAACGAGTTAGGTAATTTGGACACGAACATGACCTGACTTAAAACACGATTAACCTGACATGACCTGTGACCCGAGAGGGCGGAAGAAATAAAACCCGCATGAGATTTTATAATAAAAAATGAGCCGGCGAAAGGAGGGTAGAGTCGAAGAGAGCGGTGGTGTGAGTAAAAAATTATCGTCATTTAAACTCTCTAAAATGTCATTAAATAGTCATTATTAGTATTTTATCATTTATAAGGTAATTGCTTAAGAGTGAAGGAAGTTTCTCGAGAAAAAAGAGTAACGCCAGTTGCTTTTATTTTTCACTTTCTTTTCGTTAGAGGAGATTGTGATATTTGGACTCAACCGTCACAAAAGTTGCTCCCAATAGATTAGGTCAAATTGGTTGCATTACTTGTTTGATCAATCTAATCAGATTAAAATATATAATTCATATAATCTAAATTTTGACTATTTAACCAGCTTCGTTTGGCGGAACCGTCAGCTTCGTTTGTTTGATCTAGAGGCCTCGGGTAGCGGTGATGGATGGATTATGGCGGCGTACGTGCGGGCGAAGCGGGTGACGGGTTCAGGTCAAAACAGGTCAGATGGGTTCGTATCAATCCGATTAAATATACGGGTCAATTTGGATCAATTCGGGTTAAGCGGTTTAACCCGAACACGATCCATTTAAATTTTGTGTTGGCAGATCGTGTCATAGATTTATACCAAAAAATAGTTTATCCAAATCCATTTAATTTATATTATGTTCATATAAATTATCGTATCGTGTCAAAAATTATCACCCCTACATTGTAAAGGAAAGGAAAAAAAAAATCATTGCATTTGCATTTGAAGTCGTTCTCCGATATGGTTCGAGTTGACAAGCCATTTATATTCTATATATCCCATTCATGCACCAGAAGTTGTCCTCCACAGCGCCTGCGAATTCAATCTTTACCCGTGGGCTTGGTGGTTGGGTATATCATTCATCCAATCCCATATCGCCTCGCTTACCTTCACTCATCCTTCCCGCAACCCCTCTCATTAAATTGTCATCAACCACAGCTAAAAAGGCATTCCATAGGACCCATTCCTCTTCCAGTCTCTCTCTCTATATTTATCTCGCGGAAGGAGTCGAACAAGAAAGAAAGAAACTGGGAAACAACCGGAGGAGAGAAGATATGGACGGATCGTCGACCACCCTCAAATCGGCCGCTCTCTTGGAGCAGATGAAGCTTCACCTTGCCTCCGACGCCGGCAAGGATCTCACGAAGAAGGTCGGCCTCGTCTACCAGCTCAATATCGCCCCCAAGGTCTCCGCTTCCCTCCCTTTTCCTAATGCTAACCCTAACCCTAAACCTAGTTCTGAATTCCTTTCTTGCTTCGCCCTGCAGAAGATTGGGATGGAAGAGGAGATCTATGTCGTCGACCTCAAGGAAGGAAAGGTCACCAAAGGTCTCGCCTCTATCCCTCTTTTGTTCTTTCTTTGAGCAATTCTTCGTTTCTCTCACCAGATTGTGGTTTTGGTTTCTGGAATTACATCGTTTAGGTCCGTATAAAGGGAAGCCGGACGCGACATTCTCGTTCACCGATAAGGATTTCCTCTCGATCGCAACCGGGAAGATGAACCCACAGATGGCGTTCATTAGGTGATGGGAATGAGGGTTTTATTAGGGAATTGGCCATGTTTTCTGGTTTTATTTGGTTAGAAGGAAATTCCCGTTACCGAATTACTAATCTGTTTATTTTGGTATTAATTTGCCACAGGGGAGCAATGAAAATCAAGGGCAGTATAAGCGCTGCCCAGAAGTTTACGCCGGATATTTTCCCCAAGCCTTCGAAGCTTTAAATGGGAAGCATATGTGCCCTTTTCTAATTATTGTCGAATAAAGTGATGTCTCACTCATATTTTATATAGTTATGTTATGGAAAGGAATTGTCGGATATTTATGAACATGATTGATGAATTCTTCTTTTCATGTATATGGATAAGTGTTATAAATGTTTAACAATTCGGAGTGCCCATTTAGTGATACGTTTTATTCTTTTCTGATGCACCCATGTTATAAATAGTCTGAAAGCTTCTACTTGATTTTCTTTGATGATTTCGTTTTATGGCTGGTGAGAGTTAAAATTCGGTTCCAACATTTGTCCCTGGTCAATCTGTTAGTCAATTGGGAATGATACAAGATCAATCAAGCTTGTAATTCTCATGCTTTTGCATGATTAATTTGTTCATGTCCTTTGAACTTTGTTAACTATTAAAAAATTTGTTGTATGTGGTTTTGCCATACAATTTTATTTCATGAGTTACAAATAGTTGTAGCTTGTAAGGCATTTCATAACTGAAACTCAGAGCATGATTTATGTTTTTCATTGCAAAATATTTTCATGTGAATGTAGGTTGCATTGCTTTACTTTGTTCTCACCTTTTCTGTTTTTCTTTTATGTTAGAAGATATGAGTAAACTGGAAGTGAGTTATCATTATAGGGATGTAAAAACAAAAGGTGGCAGTGACTGAAAAAGAGCAAGGATGCACTGACAGAACACTATAAAGCGTACACAACCAAGCCACAATACGACTGAACAGCCCATAAAGAGTGTTATCATCTGGACTTATCCCTATGCCTTTGTTCAATTCTATTAGCCCATCCTAAATAGGAACATTAAGAGTTGACTATTTTTTTCAACTGTAATGGGCCTCATATCGACTCAGTATCACAGGTTTAGAAATCCTTAAGAGCGCAGCAGTGGTTTTAAGAAAAGGGTTCTTTCTTTAATATTTCAATGTTCTCTGATTGTCCATTTAATAAATATGAAGTGCAGAAGACATTTTTAATAGCAAATTGAACATAGATGTCCTTTTCCTTTGTTTATTATGCTTATCGGTGGGGATTTTTTCATTATAACATGTGTTTTTTGCCTTATGTTTCAGTAACCAGGGGATATGAAATAATATTTACCTTTAACCTTTGATCTCTCAATAGACACTTTAATGCCATTTGCACCCTGTGTTTCAGTTTGCTCCAAAGTTCCAAACTAGGGTTTAAGGAATACTGAAGTAGTGTTTGCCTGTACCTGTTGATCTTTGCCACCTTCCAAAGAGTTTGAATCCAAACTGAATAAGAGAAGGGAGTAACTTGACACTGCAACAAGTTTACATCTAAGAATATTGATGATATACTAATCATTAATTTTTGACAGATTATGTTAATTAGTGAACTAGTAGCTTTCAGCATAATTGTTTTTCTAATAATTATCATAACTGAAAATATTTTTGGAGGTTGGCACCTTTGTGAAGAAGCCGAAGTGAATCAGGGCTTGTTATACTAGAAAACTTACCAACCCTGCTGTGAGAAGTCAAGAACTCAATAGAAATATCCAAGGGAAAATGATAATATAAAAGGAATGCTGTATTACTCTATGGTACAATATGAAAAAGATCAAAAATCCTGTTACTGATCAGATTAAATCAGAGTTCTCCTGAATTCTTATTAATTTTGATTATTTACTAACTAAAGCACTAATATGCGTATGGTTGAAAACTCTGGACACTTTTTAGTTTACAATATTTGGGTTCCTCAGTAGGATAATCAAATTAGTATGTCGATTTCGAAATTGCAGCATCTGTTCAAGCTAGGTAGCATGTAATTTCAGAATGTTTTACCATTTGCAGGTATTAATGGAATTGACTTCTTGCTAATGCAGTATTAATAATTAGAGAGGACAATTGATTGGTGTTGGGCCTTTATTGAGTCAGTATGGGTATATCATTTTATTGAAGTTAGGCAAGAAAAACCTATGTTTGTAATTTGCAATTATCTATAGAGACTTGTGGTACGGATTCAATGAAGGATTTTGAAAGCTATAATAGACCATCCAAAATATTAACGAAGGTGATGTGGCTAATGAAGCCACAGGCAATCATGGCAAAATCGACTACATGGCGTGAACGTGTCGACCCCAATGGACTGAGGCGGCGACATCTCCAAGCGAGCCGAGGCAGTCCCAACCTCTTCAGATCGGTCCCGTTGGCCCCGTCATCTCCAAGCGAGCCAAGGCGGCTCCGACCTCTTCAGGTCGGTCCCGTCGGTTCCGGCATCTCCAAGTGAGCCGAGGCGGCCCCGACCTCCTCTGGTTGGCTCCGTCGGCCTCGGCATCTTCAGGCAAGCTGAGGCGGCCCCGACCTCTTCAGGTCGGCTCCGTCGGCCTCGACATCCCTAAGCAAGCCGAGGCTGCCCCGATCTCTTCAGATTGGCCCCGTCGGCCCCGGCGTCTCTAAGCGAGCCGAGGTAGCCCCAACCTCTTCAGGTCGGCCCCGGCATCTCCAAGTGAGCCGAGGCGGCCCCAACCTCTTTAGGTCGGACCCGGCATCTCCAAGTAAGCCGAGATGGTCCCGACCTCTTCAGGTCAGTCCCGCGCCTGTCTGAACCATCAACTCTCTGACCCGCGCAGACTGATACTGCCAGGCCCACCTATCGTCTGGTCACACCATCGATTGGACTAGACTCACCTACCAACTAGTTCCGTCGACTGATAGGACCTGGCCTACCAACCGTCAGTTTCTCCCTCTTCGATGGGACAAGACCTACCGATCAGCCCAAAGTCACGTAACCCCCACGTGTCCTGCGGATCGCCTATAAAAGGGTAAGTCCACTAGAGACTCAGGTATGCGAATACAAGCACTCTCTTATTCTCTCACCTCAGAGAAACTCCACCTCTCGGAGCCTTCTCTGCCCTAAAGAGCTCTCTCGAGCTCTTCCTCAGCTGTGACCTCGGTTGTTGACTTGGGCATCGGAGGGTCCCCATCGGAGCACCCCTCCAGTCTTGGGACTTCTTGCAGGTTGTCCAACTAGACAAGGATCCCACCAGCAAGCGGATTATTCTTCCCTACGCTTAATACCAGCGATCGGGCGTCATCAGATTGGCATGCCAGGAAGGGGAGGAAAGAGAGCGCGAACCTTACAATATTCGCTCGCAGGCATTCCCTCTTTTTTTCTGCACTAAGCAATGGTGATGACGCGGGCCCAAGACGTTTCTTCCAGTTACCCTAGGGGGCATCCCCCACCGGCTAGGCAGCAGGAAGTTAACCTTCCTACTGCCGATCCTCCCGTCGCCTGCCCACCACTAGATGCAGTTGCTCCAGCTAATTAGCTGGCGGCTCTTACCCAACAAGTCCAAGCCCTCACCGTCATGGTCCACGGACTTAAGAAGCAGCAGTCCGTGGCCACCCAGCATCAGACCGCTCCCCCTGCCAGTCAGCAGTCTGCGAGGGGAGGCTTTCCCCAGCAAGAGGTCGGTCGTCGCCAGGCTTCCCCAGGAAGCCCCATCGTGAGCCCCTCAAGAGGCCACGATCTCCAACTGTGGCTCGAGCAAGCTTCCCCCGGAGCCACAATGCCAAGAGGAACTAAAGCGGAGACTTACCTCCCACGCCCTTCTCCATCTTCTTCTCCATCATCCGAGCCTCCAGGAGGACCCCGTGATCAGCCGCCAGGCAGAGGAGCGCCTGGATGAGTACTGCCGGCGGCTGGACAAGCTCGCCAGGAAGATTAACCACCAGCCAAAGGAGTATAACACTCGTCCTCCCTACACTCGTCGGATACTGGAGGAGCCCGTATCCTTCAGATTTCATTTCTCCCAGATAGATCCGTACGATGGTACGACGGATCCTCTCGACCATCTCGAGAGTTACAAAGCCATGATGCAGGTCCAAGGTGCTACAGACGCCCTCCTATGCAAGGCTTTCCCCGCCACTCTACGGAAAGCCGCTCGCGTCTGGCACACGCGCTTGTCCCTTCATAGCATCGATTCTTTTCAGGAGCTGGAAAGGGCCTTTTTGGCATATTTCGATGCCTGCCGAAGGATCCTGAGGGTCGCTGACAGCCTTTTCTTTGTACGTCAGAAGGAGGGGTAATCACTTCGGGATTTTGTGGCCCGATTCAAGACCGCCACCCTCGAAGTCTACCATTTGGACGACACGGTGGCGACGTTGGCTTTGAAGCGGGGACTCCTCTCCTCCCGCTTCACCTTCTCTCTGGACAAGAAGCCCCCCGGCTCCTACAACGACCTCCTCCTCCGAGCCCAGAAGTACATTCGCGTGGATAAGGCCGAGCTCACCCGTCGAGAGCCCACAAGAGGGTCCAGCCGTAAGCCTGCCCATCCCGAGCTGAGCAGATCCTCTCGCCCTTGGCGGCCCGAGCCACCCCGCCGATCGGAGCACAGGCGTCGGAGCCTCGCCCCTCCGGAGAGCGAGCTCACGCCCCTCCTTGCCCCTCGCTCTCATATCCTCATGGAGATTGTGGGCAAGCCTTACCTTCAGCGACCTCCTCCCATGAAGAAGGGCCTCCCCCGCGACAAAAGCCGTTATTGCCGTTTTCACCGGGATTACGGCCACGACATCGACAGCTGCTATAACTTGAAGCGCGCCATCGAGGAGCTCATCCAGCAGGGCTACCTCGGAAAATATGTCCAGAAGGCGCCCCCACCAGTGCCGGCTCTCATAGGGCCTCCGCTTGTTCAGGCCGCCAACGACAATATCCCCATGGAGCGGACGGTTGGGATGGTATCTTGGGGGGTAGCTTCTTCATCTAAGCGGCCGAGAGGGAAGGAGGTGCCAGGCAATGTAGTTCCCGGGGGGGGGGGTTGGCAGTTGTTGAAAATGTAAAAAATGAAAGCGTCGTCGTCTCCATGACGATTGCCAAACACCCTGTAAAAAGGATATTAGTTGATAGTGGCAGCTCAGCTGACATCCTTACTTACGACGCATTTGTTAGGATGGGATTATCTCTTCGGCCCATGGCGGCCCCTCTAGTCGGATTCACTGGAGATTCAGTAAGGGTTGAAGGCGAATTTCTTTGCTTGTGACGACCGGGATGCCGCCATGCCAGAGCAGTCATCATGAAATTCTTGGTCGTGCGAGTCCCTCTTGCGACAATGCCATTTCGGGTGATCGGGCCTCAATCTGTTGGACGCAGTCATCTCCACCCATGTTTGCTCGTGCAGTTCCCCACTAGCGGAGGAGTCGGAGAGATGCAGGGCAAGGTCAGTTCGGTCCTGCATTGTTACCATGCAGCGTCAAGTCCTCAGGAGGCCGAGCCGGCCTCAGAAGCACCTGACCTCAGGGAGTCCAGCAAAGGAGGAGAATCGGCCGAGCGGCTTTTAACTTTTCCCCTTAGGGACGACCCGACGAAGACTGTGCGCGTCGGCGGACTCCTCTCCCCAGAGGACCGTGATCGCCTCCTGACTTTTCTGCGGACCAACTCGGACATATTTGTCTGGTCGGCATCCGATATGCCCGGCATTCCTCCGGAGGTAACCACCCATAAGCTCAATATTGACCCAAAGTACTGACCAGTTCGCCAAAGGAAGAGGAGCTTTGCTTTCGAGCGGCAAAAAGCCATTAACGAGGAGGTTAATAAGCTGCTTGCCTTCGGTCACATCCGGAAAGCGCACTATCCCAGCTGGCTAGTTAACATGGTCATGGTACGAAAGGCAAATGGGAGCTAGAGAATCTGCATCGACTTCACCGACCTGAACAAGGTGTGTCCAAAGGATAGCTTTCCTCTGCCCCAGATCGACCAACTGGTGGACTCTACCTCCAGCCACGAACTTCTCAGCTTCATGGACGCTTTTTCCAGTACAACCAAATAAAGATGGACCCGAGCGATGAGGAGCACACATCCTTCGTGACAGAGAAAGGCATTTATTGCTACAAAGTGATGCCCTTCAGCCTTAAGAATGCAGGAGCGACCTATCAAAGGTTGATGAATAAAGTGTTCCAAGGTCAACTGGGTCGGAATATAGAAGTCTACGTGGACGACATGCTGACAAAGAGCACCCGCGCTTTCGACCACGTCTTCGACCTAGAGGAAACTTTCAACAACCTCCGCCATTTTCAAGTCAAGTTGAACCCTAAGAAGTGTGCCTTCAGCGTCACGGTGGGCAAGTTCTTAGGCTTTATGGTGACTTAGCGAGGGATCAAGGCGAACCCGGAGAAGATCAGCCCCATCCTCGACATGAGGCCGCCGTCTAGCAAGAAGGAAGTGCAGCGGCTCACGGGGAGGGTAGCGGCTCTAAGTCGTTTTCTCTCCAAATCAGCTGAGAGATGCCTGTCCTTCTTTAAAGCCCTGCGGAAGGCCAACAGCTTTGAGTGGATGCATGATTGTCAAAAGGCCTTCGATGGCTTGAAGGTGTTCCTATCCTACCCGCCGCTCCTGTCGAAGCCGACAGATGGAGAGAGTCTCTTTCTCTACCTTGCCACCTCTCCAGAAACTGTTAGTTCCGTCTTGGTGCGTCTTGATGCCGACGGGACCCAGAGACCTGTCTACTATATGAGCAAGGTACTTCACGACGCTGAAGTCAGATACTCCAAGACAGAAAAGATCATCTTTGCCCTGATCATTTTGTCCGGCGTTTTCGTCCATATTTTCAAGCTCATCCCATTTGGTGCTCACGGACCAGCCCCTCTGAGCCATCCTGGCTCGCCTAGACACCTCAGGCCGACTAGCTAAGTAGGCCATCAAGCTGGAAGAATTCGACCTCTCTTTCCAGGCTCGGCCGGCTCTGAAGTTCCAAGTCCTGGCCGACTTCCTGATCGAGTGCACCTGGGTAGAAGAGCCAACCGAGGAGGCCCCCATGGAGCAGCCCGATGCCGAGCCAGATGATGGCAGGGAGTCCTGGATCCTCCACGTGGACGGCGCTTCAAACTCCCAAGGAAGTGGCGTTAGCCTCATCCTCACGGGCCTGGACGGAGAGAAGATGGAGTGCGCCCTTCGGTTCCTATTCGAAGCCACAAATAATCAGGCCGAGTACGAGGCCCTGCTAGCAGGGCTAAGGCTCGCTCAAGAGTTTGGAATAAAGCGTCTTAGAGCTTTCACCGACTCGCAACTCGTCTCCGGGCAAATCAACGGGGAGTATGAGGCGCGTGATCCCACCATGGCCCAGTACATGGGCAAGGTTCGGCTTTTGGTCTTCCCATTAGCCTATTTCAGCATCAACTACATCCCTCGGAGCGAGAACGCCAAGGCCGACACCCTCTCTCGATTGGCCACCTCCACTGACGGCATCGCGAGGGACGCCTACATTAAGCACCTGGAGAGGTCCAGCATAGAAGACAAAGAAGAAATCCTTCCGCTGACCCAAGAGCCGATCTGGATGGACGCTTACATCCGCTACTTCACGGATGGCACTCTCCCCATTGATCGCAACGAAGCTAAGCTACTCAAATGGAGAGCCTCCAAGTTCACCCTCCTGGATGGACGCCCGTACAGGAGATCGTTCTCCTATCCCTTACTCAAATGCGTAGGACCTGCCGACGCTGACTATATCCTTAGAGAAATTCATAAAGGTATCTGCGGGAACCATCTGGGAGGCAGGTCCCTGGCCCAGAAGGCCCTCCGTCAAGGGACTTCTGGCTCACCATGAGGGAGGATGCTGCCAAGTTGGTCCAGAAGTGTGACGCTGCTAGCGCCATGCACACATCCAGCACCAACCCTCTGTCCCTTTGAATCCGCTCTCGGCCCCGTGGCCCTTCGCCCAGTGGGGAATGGACATCCTTGGACCATTCCCCTCGGCTTCAGGATAGCGGAGGTTCTTGCTCGTTGCCATCGACTATTTCACCAAGTGGGTCGAGGTCGAGGCGTTGGCCAAGATCTCTGAGAGCAAAGTCAAAGCCTTCTTCTGGAAGTCAGTCATATGCCGTTTTGGCCTGCCTCACACTCTCGTCACCGACAACGATCGCCAGTTCAACAACGCCACATTTAAGACCTTTTGTGACGAGCTGGAGATCTGCCATCGATTCACCTCTGTTGGCTACCCCAGACTAACGGAGAGGCTGAGATCATGAATCGTACCATCCTCAGAGGGCTCAGAACTTGGCTGGACGGATCCAAAGGCCGGTGGGTAGAAGAACTTCCTAGTGTGCTGTGGGCCTACCACACGACCCCAAGGGCTCCGACAGGCGAAACCCCCTTCAGTCTAGCCTTTGGGTTCGAGGCGGTCATCCTCGTCGAGATCGGACTGCCAAGCCCGCGCGTGGAGTCCTACAACGAAGAAGACAACTCTGCTCAGCTGAGAGCTAACCTCGACTTCATCGACGAAGTACACGATCGGCACGACTGCGTATGGCAACTTTCCGCCAGCGGGCGGCCAAGTATTACAACGCCCGGGTCCGCCCCAAAGTATTTTGCCCCGGGGATCTAGTTCTAAGGAAGGTCGAGGTGTCCAAGCCCGCAGAGGGGGGCAAACTGTCCGCCAATTGGGAAGGTCCTTACCGTGTCGCCGAAGCGCTCCACCAAGGAGCGTATCAAATTGAAGAGCTCAACGGCCGACCCATTCCGCGTACCTGGAATGCTGACAACCTTCGCTGATATTATCAATGATGTATCTCCTTACATTTTAAGCAATGAGAGACCTCCTTCAACACCACGGTCAATCCTTCCTTGCGTCCGAGGACCAGATCTTACAAAAGGAGCTCGCCGGCATCGCGGCCTAGGGGATACCACTCGGTCCCGGCACGGCGGTACCCCCGAGTCGGTTCAAGACCCTAAAGGCTCCGTAACCAGCCGAGTCGTCCCTCGGGCGGCACACAAACCCCCGAGGCGGTTCAAAAGGAGCTTGCCGGCATCGCGGCCCATGGGACATCACTTGGCCCCAGTACGGCAGTGCCTCCGAGTCGGTTCAAGACCCTAAAGGCTCCATAACCGGTCGAGTCGCCCCTCGGGCGGCACACAAACCCCCGAGGCTGTTCAAAAGGAGCTCGCTGGCATCGTGGCCCACGAGACACCACTCGGCCCCGGCATGGCGGTGCCCCCGAGTCGGTTCAAGACCCTAAAGGCTTTGTACCCGGTCAAGTCGCCCCTCGTGCAGCGTACAAACCCCCGAGGTGGTTTAAAGTCGAGGCCTAACAACACTACGGCTAACGAGGCACTGCCTAGTTCCGCGCCGTCTTCAGCAGACCCTGTCCGCCAGAGTCTCTTTCAAATCAACCTCACAAGGCGTCCTCGTGAGCTCAACGGCCCTGCAACCATTCAAACTGTCTCCCTAAGTTTACATGCAAGTCCCTAAGATGTCCCCAAGGGCCGGTCAGGCTCGCCCAAGTTTTTCCTTGCAGCCGGCAGACAACTATCCTACCTAGGTGGCCGAGGACCTATTGAATTGTGGACTTAGTTAGCAGAAAAATCTTTGTGGACTTGCTCGGCTCCAGTCGGCCTCGGCTCCAGTCGGCGACTTAAAGCTCGGAGAGCCACTGCTCGCCGCCCAAGCAGCCTTCTCTCCTACGGACGGCGGCGACACCATCATACACAACATTCACAAACATGGGAGCGAGAGCCTTTCAGAAAATGTTCCATTTCATTGATATCTTGTAATGATTACAAAAGCTGACCCAAAGTCAGTTACAAAAAGGGATTACAAGATTGAAAAGAAAATGCAGAAAAGGAGAATACAAGTGTCTCATGGCTCGCTCGGCCCTGGCTCCTCACCGGCCTCCTCTTCCTCCGCTGGTTCCTCGCCGCCAAGGTCTCCGGGTGGATCTCTTTGAGTTCGGAGCTGTTAATGTTGAAGGCTGCAGACATTTTTGTCTTGCAAAGGTCGAAGCCCTTCGCATAGGCATCAAGGTTGGCCTCCATAACATCCTGCTCGAACTCTGCAGAGGCCTTGAAGTTGGCCACGATGCCCTGGCTTGAGCCTCGGCCTCCTTGGCTCGCGCTTCGTCCTCCCAAGCGTGATTCTCTGCCTCCTCAATGCGGGCATCGGCGTCATGGGCGTGGGCCACCGCCCCGACCCGCTCGTGGTTTGCTTCGGTCGCCGCCTTCTCTGCCAAAATGGCCCTCTGCATCGCGGCCTGGAGCTCGTCCATCGCCGCCTCAACCCGGCCCTCAGCATATTGGAGCTGGCGAGTTAGATTCTCTATTCTCTTATTGGCAGCCTCCAACCTGGCCGACGCTAGGGCCAGCTGGGTCTCGGCCGTAGAAGCTCGGCCGCCTTCAATCTCAGCCTGGCACTCTGCTTTTTTATTCGGCCGCCCAGGTCCTCTCGGGCCTTGGCCTCCTCTTGCAGTCGGACCAGTCTCTGACTCAGCTCCTGGCCCTGCTTCTTGTGTCTATCGACCCTCTCTTGGCTATGCACGAGCAATTCCCCCGAACGAGACATTGCTGCGCGGATGGCGAGGGCCCCATTGGCCAGCTCCATCAAAAGAAAGAATTTATCAAGTCGCAAGCCGATTAAAACAAATCAAAAGGAAACTAAAGATCACATGGCTACCTGAAGGACCGACACCATAACCATGTCGAGGATCCCGGCGTAGGACTGCTGGCTCATCTCCTCGTCGATCTCCGAAGACCGCGCCCTCGACAGAAGGATAGCGGCCTGCCCAGCATCCCCTATGGTGGAGAGCCTGGGTGCCGGTCGCGTTGGCTGCTCCGGCGTCTCATCGATTGGCCATCGAGTTGGGTAGTGTGTGGGTCGCCGGGATGAGCTCCCCGGCTCGGCCCTATGCTCTCTGGGCCTCCTCGAGCTGGCATTGGGTCCTCTGATCGCTGCCTCCCCTTCTCCGACGGACGGGGGAGCCCTCTCCGCCTCCGCTCGGCAGAAGCCGAGGGGGCGTCGACAACTGTGACCTGCCCCGCCTCGGCTAAATCGACGGAGGCAGGGGCTTCCTCCTTGGGGTCCAAGACCACCACGACTGCTTCAATGGTGGTCGGGATCTCCCTTTCTTCTGTCTCGGCCCCGGCCGGGCTGGGGACTGCTCCTTCAATCGGCACCTCTTTGGTCAGCTCCTCCACAGGCGCATGAGCTGCGGAGGGTTCCAAGGCCTAGGACAGCTCGGCCTGGGCCCTCCTCCATGCCCTCTTGGCCGGTCTTGCCTATTCGCTCGCCGCCTGCCTCTTCTGGTGCATGGCGGCCTCCAGCTTCTCGGTAGGAAACTTCATTGCTGCACAAGAAAACAAATGTTAGTGACAAGGCGCGATAACCATCGGGCCGGGACGAAGAGGACAAATTTATGTGCTCACCAATCGCCGGGGCTAGTTTGGCCTCATACAGGTTCTCCTCGGACAGGAGTTCCCTGTAGTTGGGGATCTCACACGATGATAGGTAGTGGAAAAGCTCCCCGTCCCTCTCGCCCACAGATGAGTTCTTGTTAGGGCTAACGTCTGGCTCTCTCCAGTCGCCCCTCACTCCTTGTACGTGGTTAAACAAAAAATGGTTCTTCCATCCCCTAATTTTGGACGGAAGACCAAGGCGAATGGCCCTACCCGGCCTGGCGGTAAATACCCACCAGGCCCCCTCACCCTGACGGCGGAGCTTGTAAAAAGCTTGGAATAAGGACAGCCTGGCTGGGGAGCCCTGTAAAAAGCAAAGAATGACGAAGGCACAGATAATCCGAATCGAGTTCGGAGTCAGCTGTGCTGGCACTAACCTATACCTATTTAACAGGTTCAAGAAAAAAGGATGGAAATGAAGGCGCAATCCGCACCGAAAGAACTCGTACAGAGCGACCCGCTCGGGGGGGCTGGAAGTCACTCTATCCTTGGGCCCTGGCGTGGATAGGCAGATGAAGCTGGGGACCCTATACGCGGTCCTAAGGGCCTCTACCTCCTCGAGAGTCATGGTGGAAGCCATTCCCCCTGGGCCTGCTGGATCAAGACCTACTGCCGGGGGAGGCGCCGGATGGCTGGAGGTTATGGGAACTGCTTTCACCAGGGAGGTTTGGACGGATGAGTGTTCACTCACCGCCGGCCGATCGCGGATGGTGATTCCACCCACTGGCCGAGGTATTGGGTTGACAGAACGGGTAGGACCCTCACCCGAAGATTGGGAAGACTTTACAATAGGCTCTTGCCCTCCCTAATAGCTTGACGATCCATGAATTAAGAAAGGGGAAACTAACATGGATATTAGTAAAAAGATGAAGGTCGAAGGTTTCAGGTTGCAAAGGGACTCGGAGCTCAGAAAGGAAGAAAGCAGAGGAAAGCAATGGCAGCGTAAAGGTCCCCCTCGAGTACAAGGGTCGGCTTTATACCCCGGCCTTGAGTTGCCACGATTCGGCCCGAGGAGCGGGATCCTCGGCCAATGACGATCCGTAAGAAGCGGAAAGGCAATGATGGTGCTCGCCTTTTTCCATTCTCCGAGAGGCGCCCCCTCTGGACACTCGGCGCTGACATCAACTCCCACCTACCACATGATTACGGAAGATTTTCGAAGTGACATCGCCTCGGGAGAGCGCGCCAGCTCATCCGCCAGTAAAAGCGCCCATCATTGGCCATCGTTTTTGAATTTTTGTGCCCCTTTCGTTCAAAGGACAGCGAGCCCGTGGTCCTTCGCGCTCAGGAGCGGGAGGCATCTGATGTGGCTAATGAAGCCACATAGGCAATCATGGCAAAATCGACTACGTGGCGTGAACGTGTCGACCCCAATGGGCCGAGGCGGTAGCATCTCCAAGCGAGCCGAGGCGGTTTCGACCTTTTCAGGTCGGCCCCGTCGGCTCCGCCATCTCCAAGCGAGCCAAGGCGGCCCCAACCTCTTCAGGTCGGTCCCGTCGGCCCCGCCATCTCCAAGCGAGCCAAGGCGGCCCCGACCTCTTCAGGTTGGCCCCGTCGGCTCCAGCATCTCCAAGTGAGTCGAGGCAGCTCCGACCTCCTCAGGTCGGTCCTGTTGGCCTCGGCATCTCCAGGCAAGCCGAGGCGGCCCCGACCTTTTCAGGTCGGCCCCGGCATCTCCAAGCGAGCCGAGGCGGCCCCGACCTCTTCAGGTCGGCCCATCGGCCCCGCCATCTCCAAGCGGCTGAGGCGGCCCCGACCTCTCCAGGTCGGCTCCGTCGGCCCCGGCATCTCCAAGTGAGCCGAGGCGGCCCTAACCTTTCCAGGTTAGCCCCGTCGGTCCCGACATCTCCAAGCAAGCCGAGGCGGCCCCGACCTCTTCAGGTCGGCCCCACGCCTACCGAACCATCAACTCTTTGACCCGTGCAGACTGACACCGCCAGGCCCATCTACAGCCTGGTCACACCATCGATTGGATCAGGCCCACCTACCAACTGGTTCCGCCGATTGATGGGACCTGGCCCATCAACCGCCAGCTTCTCCCTCTCCGATGGGACAAGACCTACCGATCAGCTCAGAGTCACATAACCCCCACGTGCCCTGCGGACATCTCTCCCTCACATAATTTCATGTGGTTAACCTCCATGCACGTTTCAACAACCTATAAAAGGGTAAGTCCACTAGAGACTCAGGTATGCGAATACAAGCATTCTCTTATTCTCTCACCTCAGAGAAACTCCACCTTTCGGAGCCTTCTCTGCCCTAAAGAGCTCTCTCGAGCTCTTCCTCAGTTATGACCTCGGTTGCTAATTTGGGCATCGGAGGGTCCCCACCGGAGCACCCCTTCGGTCTTGGGACTTCTTGTAGGTTGTCCAGCTAGATGAGGATCCCATCAGCAAGCGGATTATTCTTTCCTACCAGCGATCGGACGTCATCAGAAGGATTTTATCATAATTTGGATCTTCATACTTAATCTAGAAAGAGGATAACTTTTATAAAGTTACACTAATTTGTCTATCATCATCAATACAAGAATTCTTAGGAATTTCAACAAAATGAGTGGTAAGTGTAAACTTTCTCTATATTTGGATGATTTGTTTGAAAAGAAATGACCCGTTTGAATGGGAAGCATATTATGAAGCTATTTTGATCTAGATGCAGACTTATGTAGGCATCATGCCAAACTTTGTGATGATCAGATCAGAGTTTTGTCTGTTAACAAGATGGTTTTATTTTTGTGGATGGTGATGGAAATGAATATATTGATGCTGATGGGCCTCAAAAACAATGGGACTAGTATTTTATGATTGGCTATATTTCTAGACGAGACCTCTTGTTACTGCATAAATTAGGCGTTTTCTTGGAATAGCTATTAGCCTTGGCTATTAGACAACTATCTCACATAATTGTTGAAAACCATTACTTAAAGTCATCCCAACAGCCAATCCAAATAGAACCTAACATTGAGTAGCTATCATGCTATCTCCTGCCTTTTCACACACATGTTTGTCGGGGTGTTTGGTAATGATTCTTTGTATTTATTACTTATCATGAATCTCAATACATGTTGACATTCATGTTCACAAACCACTCCTGGTAGCATTCATCGGTTATAAGTATATATATATATATATATATATATATGTTTATTGCATTTTGTTCATTTTGCTTTCTTCAACCTCATATGCTATTATAATTTGGGGTCCTCGTATAAGGTCTGATGTATGTTTAAATCTTTTAATTCTTTATTATGATTATAGTGGTGTTTTTTTTGTGGTTAGAAACTTCTTTCTTTCATTCTCTTTTCCTCTTTTAAATAGGTAATATGAAAGTTTTATATTTGATTTTTTGCAAATATATTACTTGCTTGTTATAAACTCTCTTTTTTTTCATATTTTTGTTTTTAAATTTTAAATCAGCTCATGCCATTTTTTTATCCATAATCATTTGATGAGATTTCAGGATAGACCTAAACACTTGCCAAAAAGGAGCTTTCAAAGTTCATTTTGTAGACGGGTTGCTCTCTTCTTTATTTGGCATCTCACATTTTTGTCATATGAAGTCAATTAGCACTTCATCATCTGCATAAGTGGTACACCATGCTATTTTAAATAAAGGATACTTGTTTTATTTTTTATGAGAAATTTTAAATGATTTTAAATGGAGAGGATGGAGAATGAGAGCTTAAAGCCTTCCTCACCCTTTTTTAAGTGATTTATAGGAGTCCACATCCCATCCATCTCACCACTAACTCATCTCACACCTGAATTGGATGATTTGGCATGGTTCAAACCGAATTGTACTAGTTCGAACCAGTTCATAGGTACAAATCAAATTTAATGAAGTTTTCAAATTGATTTTTGGTCAATTCGGTTTGGTTATATGCACCATGGTTTTGTATAAACTTTACGTGACATTGAGCTTTAGGGAAAGTATTAGATGACAAAAACATAGCCAAAAATAATTTTTGATGGAGAAATTTGACTTATGGATACATTGTAGGGCTTGAAAGCCTAATTGTTATATCCTAATTGGATGTTGATCTGTGAATCGGTTGAGTCAATAGCACAACTGGTGGATCAACTAATTGAGCCAACATTTATTAAAAAATTAGAAAAATCATTGCTAAATAGATATAACGTGAAGAAAGTATGAAAAAGCTAATTATGAGATTTTTTAAATTTAAATACCAAAAGTTTGAATGTCTAGTGCTCATCCAAAAATCATACACTTAAAATCATCCATACAATTAGTGTCTAATAATTTTCCAAATCAATGTTTTTAAAAGTAGATGGCTCAACAAACTAAAAGAGGTTGACATTGGGTCATAGATCATTGGTTCCACCATTGAATTGGCCTAAATCGTTGAGTAACGTAATAAATATTAAATTATTTATATAAAAATAATAAATAAAATAATCAATACATAATATTATAGAAACATATAATTTAATATTTCTATGAAGATTATTGCCATATAATGAATTAACTATATTCATAAAATACACTAGAAGAGCAAGATGGTAGATATCAATTTGATGGAGCATGGAGTTGGTGTCCATCTAGGACACTTGAGAAATGCGAGAAGAGGAAAGAGAATTAAAAAAGTTAGGATCAATTTCATGAACATATATTAGTGCTAATGACTTTTTAATAAATTATAAAAATGCCATTTATGGTGATACATATGATTTTTAGTGTTTTTATTAAAATTTTTATATTTCAAAATTAAATTGCATGAATTAAAAGTTAGTTTTAAGTCAAAATTTTATTTTAAATATTTAATATATATCTCTCCTTAGTTTTTTTAAAAAATCAGTATCTTATGAAAACTAGAAAGTCTATTGGTTTTAGAAGATCAGTATTTTATAAAGAGTATAAAACATATTTGTTTAAGAAAATCTATTTATAAATAAAGCTCAATGGAGATCTTTGGTACCAAATCAATAGTATAGAAGGCAAAAATAGAAGGATAATGGAGCTTTTAAGCCTTAAAAATTGAGAATTAGTTTTTAGTAATTTTATCTAAAGATATATGTAAGCTCGATCATCGTTAAAGTAATTTTTGAAATTATTAATAATTTAAATATTATATTTTATAATTGTTCTATTTGATTGCTTGAAAATCCTAAATTAGTTGTTTTTATTAAATATTTTATATTAAGAAATTTTATATGTTTAGAATTTAGTATAATTATTAAATTTTTTAAGAATTATTTGAATCGATATTATACTTAGTGTTATATAATTAAAGAGTAACAATAGAACAAAGAGACTAAGAAAAAAAAGTATTGAAATATGCTCTCTCTTATTTTATTTTTTCTTATTTCATCCGTATCTTATTTCATTCGTCATTCTTAAATACAATTCCATGCTATATATTTATAGGCAAATGGTAAAAGATGTTACAGATAATACCAATAGACATAACATTCCTTAGAATACCAATGGATACCATCTTTATAGCTTGACATAACCATACCAATGGACATCCATTTTATTAGTAATATTATAACACTCCCCTTGGATGTCCATTTATTTGACTAAGCCTGTTAAAACTTTATTTGGTAAAAGCCCATGAAAATTCTTTGTGAAGAGAAGAGTACATCATTCATATTTTTTATTGAAAGGGGATACTGCAGAAAACCCAATGGGACAAAACATAGCTAAGAAAAAAGAATACAGTATTTTGCTCCCCTTTTTAACTGCATCTCTTGATATACTTTCCTTAAAATTATCATTCGAAATCCTTGAGTCGTCATAGTCCAATTTTTCAGACTAACTCCTCAAAATCTCTTTGTAGATAGTGCTTTCGTAAATAAATTAGCGAGATTATCGCTAGATCGAACTTATTGAACATTAATAGCACCACTCTTTTGAAGGTCATGAGTAAAAAAGAACTTTGGGGATATATGTTTTGTTCTGTCACCTTTGATATACCCTCCTTTCAGTTGAGCTATGCAGGCTGTATTATCCTCGTACAAAATAGTTGGTACCTCCTTTTGAGAGAATAATCCATATGTCTTTGAATGTGTTGGATTACCGATCTAAGCCATACACATTCTTGACTTGCTTCATGAATTGCCAAAATTTCGGCATGGTTAGATGATGTAGCCACAATTGTTTGCTTTGTAGAATGCCATGAAATAGCAGTGCCACCATATGTAAAGATATAACCCGTTTGTGATAGACTATTATGAGAATCAGACAAATATCCTGCATCTGTAAAACATACCAACTTGAATTTGGATAAATTTGAATAATATAAACTCATATCCATTGTACCCACTGTATATCTGAGGTATTGAAATATGTGCTAATACCTGTCCAATGCCTTCTAGCTATATCTTCCTAACAAGTTTACTGAAAAAGATATATCAGGTCGAGTGTGAGTTGCAAGATACATTAATACACCTATTGCGCTAAGATATGGTACCAAGTAGTTCTTCGTCATCTTCCTTAAGTCGGAAAGGATTTTTATCGATTTCAAGTGACCTTACGATCATCAGAGTATTCAATGGGTGTGCTTTATCCATATAAAACCTTTTAAGTATCTTTGTTGTATAAGTAGATTGGTGCACAAAAATTTCATTCTTAAAATGCTTGAGCTGCAGGCCAAAGCAAAATTTTGTTCTTCCAAGATATTTCATTTCAAATTTCTGTTTTAGGCAATCTGCTGCCCTTTGGAGCTCTTCAGGAGTTTCAATTATGTTCAAATCATCAATATATTCTACAATGATCACAAATTGTGATCCAGATCTCTTTATAAAGACATAAGGACATATGAGATCATTGTTATAGCCTTGTTTCAACAGGTATTCAGTCAAATGATTGTACCACATATGCTCTGCTTGTTTTAACCCATAGAGAGACTTCTGTAACTTTATCGAATAAAGTTCTCTCGAATTAGAGTTAGACTTTTCAAGCAATTGCAATCCTTCTGGAATTTTCATATAGACATCATTGTCAAGTGAGCCATATAGATAGGCTGCCACTACATCCATAAGACGCAATTCAAATTTTTCATGCATTGCCAGACTAATCAAATATCGAAAAGTTGTTGCATCCACCACAGGAGAATACGTCTCTTCATAATCAATACCGGATCTTTATGAAAATCCTTGGGCAATTAGTCATAATTTATACCTCACAATTTCATTATCCTTATTTCGCTTTCGCACGAATATCCATTTATATTATACAGGTTTTACACCAACAGGTATTTGAACAACTGGTCCAAAAACTTTACGTTTTATTAGCGATTTTAATTCAGAATTGTTACATCCTTCCATTTTGGCCAATCTTATCGATGTCTATATTCTGCCATAAACATTGTTTTATGATCCTCATTTTTATTTTTAATATTTTGCACAACATAATATGCAAACTTATTGTCGACGATTATCTTATATCGGCTATCTTTTCTCAGTCATAACATTATTGATAGAGATCTCTTCATTTTCTTCAATGTTAGGTACCTTATTCTCAGACTCATCTAGAGTCTCAATTGCTTTGTTATTTATTGGGGATCTTTTCTTGCGTTACAATATCTTCAATCTGATCATCTAAATGCTTTGTTCCTTTTTTTGTGAAGGTTTTTATTTTTGGAACCAACTGGTCTACCATGCTTTACTTGTCCCTTTATCTTATTAACAATGGTAGGTTGTCCTTCAGGGACAATAATTCTGATTGGAGCATTTGCAGGTATATGTAACTTTGTCACTCTTTTAAGGTCAGTAAATGCGTCTGACAGTTGATTTGCTAGTTTTTGCATGTGAATTGTCTTCTAAACTTCATGTTCATGTTGTTTTGTACGAGGATCAAGATGGAACAATGATAATTCATTCCAACTAATTTCTTTTACCAGCTGCTTATTTTCTTCCCCTAATGTTGGGAAACTAGACTCATCAAAATGACTAGCGGCAAAACATGCCGTAAATAAATCTTCTGTAGATGGTTCAAGATATTTAATTATAAATGAAGATTTGTACCCAACATATATTCCTGACCTCCTTTGAGGTCACATCTTAGTGTGTTATGGTGGAGCAATTGGAACATAAACCGCACATCCAAATATTCTTAAATGAGAAATATTTGGTTCCTGACCATAAACCAATTGTAATGGAAAGAATTCATGATAATTCGTTGGCCTGATGCAATAAGTGCTGCTGCATGCAAAATAGCATGTTCCCATGTAGACAAAGGAAGTTTTGCTCTCATAAGTAATGGTCTTGTAATCAATTGGATCCGTTTGATAAGCGATTCCGCAAGATCATTTTGAGTATGAACATATGCTAAAGGATGTACAACAGTGATTTCAATAGAAGTATAATAATTATTGAATGCTTGAGAAGTAAATTCATCAGCATTGTCAAGACGTATTGTCTTAATAGAATTATCTGGAAAATGAGCGCGTAGTTGAATTAATTGCGCTAGTAGTCTCGCAAACGCTAGGTTGCGAGTCGATAATAAGCATACATGTGACTATCTAGTTAAAGCGGCAATTAAAACTATGAAATATCTAAATGATCCACTTGGTAGGTAAATAGGTCTACAAATATCATCATGTATGCGTTCTACAAATCTAAAAGATTCAGTCTTAATTTTAGCCGGTGATGGCCTAATAATTAATTTGCCTTGAGAGCAAACAGCACATGAGAACTCATTTGATCGTAATATTTTATGATTCTTTAATGAATGTCCACATAAATTCTCTATAATTCTTCGCATCATAATTGAACAGGGATGGTCCAACTGGTTATGTCAAATTATAAAATTATTTTGATTAGTAAACTTTTGGTTTACTATAGCATATGATTCAACTGTGCTTATATTTATGTAGTATAAACTAGAAAAAAATACAGACAATTTTTCTAATACAGATTTTTTGCTTGAGATTGTACTTGTAATGCATAAATACTCAATATTGCCTTCATTAGTTGTCTCAATGTAATATTTATTTATGCGAATATCTTTAAAACTCAATAAATTTCTTTGAGACCTTTCAGAATATAAGGCGTCATCAATTATGAATTTTGTTCCTTCAGGCAAAATGATATGGGCTCTTCCAGAGCCTTCAATCAATTTTGCACTACCACAAATTATATTAACATTTCTTGCTTGCATTCTTAAGTAGGAGAAGTATTTCATATCTTTAAGTATAGTGTGCGTTGTAGTATTATCGACGAGGCACAAATTATTGTTGTCGACAAAAGATCCTATTCGAGATAAATGCATTTTCTTTATGGGAAGAATGACATATAGTGAATACAAATTAGAATATAAGGTATATAAAGGTATAAAAACTAAAAGTCACAATTCATCATTGCATCGGTTTCTTTAAAACAAACAAATGTATAATAAGACATTATTTTATTATATGGTATTATTTGATAATGTAGGCATTCTTAAAATTATTCTTATACATTCATGCTATCAATTAGACAAGCATTATTTTCTTCTGGTTGGATAAAGAAGTCAGCAACATCCAGATCATCAAATCTAGTATCAGAAGGGCCACATTCAGAAATAAAATTTGTTTCCATCTTTTTCTCATTCTTTTTCAATGATTCCTGATAAAATTCGACGAGGTATTTTGGCGTACGATAGGTACGCGACCAATGACCCTTCCTTCCACAATGATAGTATGAGTTTTTTACCAAATTTTTTACTTAAGTCCCCTTTGCCTTTCTCAATTTCTTCTCATTTTTCTTCCACTTCAGGTGGTAAGGAGTTTTAACATAACCACCACAATAACCAAAACATCCTCGACCATGTCCATGTCCACGACCACGTTCATGACCATGCCTTTGTTTATAAAATTGATATGCAGTTGCATTCACTTCAGGAAATAGTACAGAGCCAGTTGAACGAGCTTCATAATTTTTTATTAAAAGTTCATTATTTTGTTCAGCCACAAGAAGGCAGGAAATTAGTTCAGAATATTGTTTAAAACCCTTTTCGCGATATTGCTGTTGTAAGAGCAAATTGGAAGCATAAAAAGTGAAAAATGTTTATTTTTTTAGCATATCCTCATCAATGACTTTTTCTCCACATAATTTTAATTGAGAACATAGCTGAATTGTATTCACTTATTGTCTTATAATTTTGTAGACATAAGTGCATCAGGTCATAACGATCCTTGGAAAGAAAATGACTATTTTTTGATGGTCATAACGCTCTTTTAGGTTATTCCAAAGGATAAAGGGATCTTTTACCCTTAGGTATTCAACTTTCAATCCCTCGTCAAGGTGGTGCCGTAGGAAGATTATTGCTTTTGCTTTGTCTTGGTTGGATGTCTCGTTATCGTCTTTAATTGTATCACCAAGGGCATTAGCCTATTTCAGCATCAAGTATTTATGATAGATACTTTTTGCCCATGACATCTAGTGCCACAAAATCAAGTTTTGCCAAATTTGCCATAACAATACTATCAAAACATACAAAGTAAATTAGTACACAACCTTTTATTAGAACGAAAATTGTTTCAAATTTATCAAGGACTAGAGACAATTGATATTTACCTTAATAAAAGTTTCTTCAACAAATGTAAAATGATGAGGTAGAGAGTCGTGTTGATAACGTGTTATATAATTAATGAGTAACAATAGAATAAAGAGACTAAGAAAAGAAAGTATTTAGAATATGTTCTCTTTTATTTCATCTTTTCTTATTTCATCCGTATCTTATTTCATCCATCATTCTTAAATATAATTCCATACCATGGCAAATAGTAAAAGATGTTACCGATAATACTAATAGACATAACCTCCTTTGGAATACTAATGGACACCATCTTTATAACTTGAAATAATCTCCTCTTAGAATACCAATGGACATCCATTTTATTAGCAATATTATAACATTTAGCACTATACTTAAGTCTTTATTTATAATATGTGGTAAGATTTTTCTTTAATATGAAAAAGCTAAATTACTTGTTTTGTAAATTTTTGTATAAATGTAGTTATCAAAAATTAGATCAAGCAAACATGTATATTTTGTTTTGTTGCTTACATACCTATTAAGTTTCTATTGAACTATGAATTTGTATTATAGTTTGTTTCTAAGTCTATTCATATGTAAAAGTTGTAGATTAAGTTAAGTTAGTGTATGTGAGACTTAAGCAATTGGCAAAACGTTTATATATGAAATAAAATGACATGTTTAAGTATAAATTATGAGCTTTCAGTCAACTATGGTCTATAATATATTATCCCTACCTCTTGGGGATATTGGGATTCTGCATGAAAAATATATAATGATCTATTTCTAATCCACTTTCATGGGATTAAATATGACAATCTATTCTAGCTCTACCATAGAGTTTACATATAGCCGTGATTATGACGGTAGCGTTATTATCATAGTTTGCAATGAAAGCTTTAAGTTTTTAATTTTGATATTATTACTATAAATGACATACATTATTTTTTATTAAAATTATTTATAAAATAATACTTAAATGTCATATTATGCATGTATTTTAAATTAAATTAAGATGCATACTTAATCCCTTGTTAAACATGGTTAGGGATTACTTGTTGAGCTTTCCTCAAAAAAATGTTTTTTGTTTTCAGATTTCAAGAAATAAGCAATACTTCAAATAGAAGCCAGTTCAAGATTTAGTTAATTTTCTCTAATTAGTTAGTTCTATTTAAGAATATTTTTGATATCTAATATCAAGATCTTTATGTTAGATTTTATTATTGACCTCATTATGAAATTTGACTAGTTCTATTAAATGGATATTGAATCTCCTATTGTTAGTAGTACTAATTTAATTTTATGATATAATCTTTGTATGACATCTTGTGTGGTAGGATTTATTTTTCAAGCGTGCGATGAGTTGTCACATTCTGAATCTACTCTTTGATCTGGGGGCGCAATATATATATATACACACACTTATATTTCTAAGATTCTTGTAATAATATTAATTTTCTATTTCTTAAGGGAAAAGATTGTTATATCACTTTAACATTCATGTTATATTGAATTGAGCATGTGAAGTTAAATTTTATTTCAACTTGGGGTAAAAGTTGATTTTATGATCATATTGTATTGCCATTCGACAAGCTGGCCGCTAGAAGAACGCGTGCCAATAAGTCTGCGATCTTTTTCTGCCTGCTCAGAATGGCGAAGGGCGATTGTTCCTGCACGAAAATCTTCTCCAAAACCATCCGTCTCCGACTCACCCGATGCTTGCAAGCAAATCAGAGAAGCCATTTGGCATGTGACCTTCAGAATTCTAGCAGAGAACTTGTAGGGCGCCTAGCAACGCCAAACGTTCTTTGCCGACAAGTACGCGAGCTCTTTGTTTGCGTGACCAACGGCCGAGAACGCTTCTTCTTGCACGAAAGTCTTCTCCAAAACCATCTCCAACCCAACCCACCGAGCCCATCTGTCTCCAACCGAACCGACCGTGCCCAATACATTGCAAAAGAGGTTCGGGGCCCCTCCTGACCCATGCTCTCCATCTACGCTTATTTAGAAGCCATATCTGGCACCATGGTTCTTTATATAATACGAGCGACTCTCTCCTTATCTCATAGAAGAAAACTAAAGGTTGAGAGATGGGGAGGCCTTTGGATCCGTTGTACTTGGCACTGGTGCTGGTGCTATCTCTTGCACCCAACTGGGCTGTTGCTCAAATCCTCTTTCAGGTAAAGGTTTCACACGTTTGCACCACTTGATCTCATCAGGTAGTGAAGTAGTACATCTTCTAACAAGGGAAGGTTCCCAGGGTTTTAATTGGGAGTCGTGGAAAAAAGAAGGGGGATGGTATAACTTTCTGAAGGGCCAGGTACCTGACATTGCCGGTGCTGGAGTTACGCATGTGTGGCTCCCTCCACCCTCGCATTCAGTGGCAGATCAAGGTTTGTAGCACTCAACTCCATGTTTACTCTGCTACTCTGGTCTTATAAGCAATTTTTAGATGAATAATGATATAGAACCAGCACAAATGGGATGAACGTTGCTTATGAAACTGGTTTATCATGCAAGTAATCTTTATTAGGTGAGAGGAAGATCCTGTTATATTAACAAAAATATCAGTTTGTTATTAAGGATTTAGTACAAATAGTGTGCGAGAGGCTCGTTGTAATCTCTCTTTAATAAATAATGACAGTTTTCTACCTGATTTGTTCTTTTAGATTTTGGCTTGTCAGTTCGAAGTGGTTAGATACTATGTTCTATCTATAGGTTGGCCAATACCAAAAAGAAACAGAATGGTTAGGTCTTGTGCCTCAGCAGGGGGGAGCCTTTTTATTTAATGATCTAAGGTTATGACTTTGGCTTATTAGGCATCTAATAGCATCAAATAATCTAGTACCTGTCTTGCTATTAGTAAACATGCAGTACCTGAGTTTGATGGATGTGCTTCCTATCTATCTATGGTGGAATAATTGGATTTCAACACAAGCTTGGAAGGCTTGGCATGAAATACAGGACCAAGAGCCCATTAGCTAAACTTCTGAACTACTTTGATTGTAATTGAAACTGGGAGGACGTCAAAACAATTGGAAATTTGTTTTTTATAGATGATATGACCTTATGTTTTCAATCTATTTTTAGATTACACTGAGGTTTTAGTTCAGAGTAATTTGAAAAAGTAATTAATATACGGAGCTGTTTCTGAGTGAGGTTGGAGGAAGTGAGTCGCTTCCCCCAGAATATACAGAGAGACATCAACCTTCTTAGCTGATCAATTACAGAATTTATAACTTGATAGCATGATATTGCTGATGCAATGAATTTTAAATTGTTCTACCCAGGTTACCTGCCAGGAAGGTTGTATGATTTAAGTGCATCAAAATATGGGAACCAAGATGAGCTGAAGGCACTCATCGGTGCATTCCATGGCAAAGGAATCAAGTGCATCGCTGACATCGTAATCAATCACAGATGTGCAGATAGACAAGATAGGAGAGGCATATACTGTATGTTTGAAGGCGGGACGCCGGATGACCGCCTCGATTGGGGCCCGACGATGATCTGCAGCGACGACACCAAATACTCTGATGGCACCGGGCAACCTGACACTGGCCGCGGCTTTGATGGAGCTCCTGACATCGACCACCTCAACCTACGGGTCCAGCGAGAGCTCTCGGATTGGATGAATTGGCTCAAGAGCGAGATCGGTTTCGATGGATGGCGTCTTGACTTTGCTAGAGGATACTCATCGACATGGCCAAGATTTATGTCGGTCAAACGACGCCAGCTTTCGTGGTTGCAGAGATTTGGAGCGATATGGCTTATGGAAACGATGGCAAGCCAGCTTACGACCAAAATGCGCACCGCCAAGAGCTAGTTAACTGGGTTCAAACGGTTGGTGGTCCAGCGACAGCCTTTGATTTCACCACCAAGGGAATACTACAAGCCGCCGTGCAAGGGGAGCTTTGGCGGATGCGTGACTCCAATGGGAAGGCATCTGGGATGATTGGATGGTTTCCGGAGAAGGCGGTCACATTCATCGACAATCATGATACTGGTTCGACGCAGAGCAAATGGCCTTTTCCTTCTGATAAAGTTATGCAAGGCTACGTTTACATTCTCACGCACCCAGGGATCCCCAGTATCGTAAGTTTTGATTTAACCTTTTTCTTAGTCCGTGCTATTTCGCGTCTTGATTGCTTCAACCTAATGTCTTATCTAAGCTATCTACCATCTTTTCTTTGCACTAAATTCTATACTGAACATCAAATTCTTAAGTAGTTGAAAGACTAAAACTGGTGAGCATTTATTTTGAAAACCTGGACAATGAGTCAATCAAAAAAAAAAAGAGCAGATTTGATATTTTAGTGTTCTTAGTTACCATAAAAGAATATTGCAGCTAGCACATATCCTTAACTATTGATTACCATGCTTTGCAGTTTTATGATCACTTGTTTGATTGGGGTTTGAAGGAGCGGATCAGTGAATTGGCAGCAATCAGGTCGAGGAATGGAATCCATCCAGGTAGCACGTTGCGCATCCTAGCTTCAGACAGTGATCTCTATGTAGCGGCAATTGATGAGAAGATTATTGCGAAGATAGGACCAAGATATGATGTCGGGAACCTTGTTCCTCCCAACTTCCATATCGTGGCCTCCGGTAATGACTACTGTGTATGGGAGAAGATGTGATTACGAATCACTGGAAGAACCGCTTGGTCATTCCTGTTTTAATTAATTATCTTAAGAAGCTATATATATAAGATTGTGGACGAATGCGGTGTGGTCTAGATTTATGGTAACTAAAAGTGATTATCTGCTTATGTAGTAGACTGGAATGGTTGTCAAGAATTATTTCTGTATCAGAAATGCATGCTCCCTAATTGGAGACTATAATATTTGAGAATATGTAGTTCTGTTGGCCGACCTTATTCTGCCTTCATATTCGCCTATGTAGCATGTTTTTGCACCATGAAAAGAGGATGGGCTATTTATCAGATATATATTTTTCTTGTTAAACAGCTTAACTGCAATTCGGAAAACATTTTAGTTAAGTTTTCAGAAAGCCGATGAATGTCAAAGAGATGTTAAAATAAATTTCTGATTTTGAAAAGGTTTTTGTTTTTAATACTTATATTTAATAATGTCACATTGGGTATTTAAATATAAGTGGACTTGTATTTAATGAAATTCTAAAGCTTTAAGATTTGTTGGACCTTGCAGTTTTTAAGCCCGCACACATAAGGAGTACTCTTATTGTGCTTATGATAAAAGGCTTCGGACTAAGCTAGGTTCTCTGCACATTAGAAACAATCTTATTAGATATCTTTAGCGAACCATAAGTTTATTATTCGAAAAACAAGACCTTCTTTTTAATTTATTTAGCAATATACCTTTCCAATTTTCTCATATTATTTAGTTCATTATTATTTCAATTATATTTAATTATATGTAATTATTAGCAAGTTTTATCATATTCCTTGAAACAAATTTTTTAATTATTTGCATAGTTAAAAATTGTAACATAAATTTTTGATAGTAGATTTCGTCTTTGAATATTTGTGTTGAAAATTATTATCATATGGCATGATTAAACAATTTTCTGCTATTAAAAATGAAAAGATAATTTGATAGAAAATTTTCTTAGCTTTCTTTTTCCCGCTAATATTTAAAAATATTGTTTGATCAATTTTTAAAGTACAGAGGGTTTGAATCTTTTGTTATTTTTCTTTTAAAAAGAACAAAATCCATCAAAACTTGCTACTCTAAAATTTATGTAGAAAATATTAAATTAGATTTTAAGATAAAATACTTGAAAATTTGATTACTTCTTTGTTTTGAAGCCTATACTAGAATATTATTGGTACATTTAAAATATATTTAATATATTATTTTAAAAGTGCACTTATACACTTTTAACATCTTTACTTTTTCAAAAATTTTGCGACCTACACTTTAAAGTATACTTGAAGACTTAATTGTTAAGTTAGAGTAATTACTCTAATTTAGTATAATTTTTTAGTGTAGTGCATATTCAATAACATTGTTGTTGCTATCTAGATTCTCAAGAAGGGTTTGATTGTCAATATAAGCTTTTGGAATTTGTATATATATATATAAGATATATTTACCTGTGATATAAAGTTCAAAAGAATATGAACTATGCATATGGAATTTATATTAGAGATTATAAATTTTGAAATCCAAAATTATATATTATGGTTTGATTCTTTAAATTTTTCTAGTCGATGCATAGATAGTACTGGGCATTGTAGAATGCCGTGAGACTAGCACACATTGCATATCTTCACCCTTGTGGTGAGCAGCTGATCTCGCAAGCTGAAATATGAAGATACTTGGATAGGTATGTAGATGCTCGTTATTGTAACGATGCAATGGATGACCCGCATAGAGATCCCATATGGATATTTTCTATAGTGTCGATGGTTGATCTCTGATGATGATGGTGCGAGTGATCCTTTGACTTTAGATCTTCATTACACCTCATGTGTAGAATGTCATACTTTGATGATATACAAACGTCGCTCTAGCCATGGATAGCAAATATGGTGTCGGTTCGATATAACATAAAGCACATGAAGATGATATTTGATTAAGATAGGATTCATCTTCCTTAATAGAAAGGGTTATATCTCATGGCCAATTGATGGATTAAATTGACTATTAAATTCTTGCAAGTTTGAGTTAGAATTCGAAATGGTTTCGAAGTTCCAATTCATGTAAGTCAATCTTTTTTGAGATCAAGTAAACAAAGATCAATTACAGTGTTGATACATTCTATACCACTGATTGATCTAGGATGACGAAGGGATTGAATTGTACAAAAACCATTCATGAATAGGTTTTGTTGATTTGTTGATGACCACATCAAAAAACCCTTAATACTTGGGTGATCATGATGCTTTGTTAGAGGCCGCTCATGATCTATAATCATGGATTCTTTGACTTAATCAAGGAGTTGATTTGGTTAAAGATTTGACTTGGACAATGTGTTGATCAAGTCAACCTTAGGGCTAATTAAGGGACATGATTATTGTCAAGGTATCAAGGAACCTAATGGGTTACATGCATTAAGAAGATTTTGGATAAAGTTAAAATAAAAATTAAGTTAGACTTAATTTAGATTAAATGATTAATTAATTAGGATTGAGTTTGACTCAATCTTAACAAGAGAATATGAATAGGATTCATCATCCAAGGGAGAGATTTTTTTTGTACATATGATGTACATATAATTATATATCTAATTAGGCTTGAACCATGTGATGGATGGCTCAAATTAATTAGGATTAATCAAATGGATAATATTGTATTTAATTAGGTCCATATGATGGGTGTGATCCATCTTCACACAATGGTGGAGTGCACACCAAATTTTGGGCGTGTGATCATGATTTTTTGAGTTCTTATTTTTTAGGGATACGACTTGATGGTTAGGAAGTTGGGTGGTTAGAAATCTAACATAACTTCAAAAATTTGTTAGGGAAGTTATCAACTAATCTTTAACTTGATGTTTGTTATCAACTTCATATGGTTAGATGTTTGTTATCAACTTGCTATGGTTGCATGGTTGAATAGTTGGAACAAAAATCTCCCTTTTGGTGAAATCACATAGCCTCTCTTCATGAATAAAGGAGAGAGACACCACCCCTTGGAAACATACGCCTAACTCCTCCTTTCTCTCTCTCTTGGATGCCCACGCTCTACTTTCTCTCTCTAGGATGCCCTTTCTCTCTAGGACATCCTCTCTCTCTTAGATGTTCCACATCCTCTCTCTCTAGTTTAAGATTGGATCTTGATTAGAGAACTATTCTCTCTTGATTTGAAAAATCAATTGAAGAAGGAAAGAGGCACTAGCACCCCTCATTGAAAGGTTATCATCCAATCCCGGAAGGACATCATCCAAAGATCTCTGCGTAAATCACCATTAAATACCGAACGCTTGGACGACTAGTGGTAAATCGTTTACTGGCTTCATCAGTCTTCATCTACGATAAAGAACATATGTATGATTTAAAATTAATTTTTAGATTTAATTTTGATAATTGAATCTATTCTCTGAGAATATTGGGCTTTGAGAATTAAATTCATGTTAATTTTATCTTTCGTTGCATAATATATGAATTTGATTCATATAAAAATACATGAAATTTTCAACATATTGCTCATCCAAAAATCATACACCAAAAATCATCCATACAATTAGTGTCTAATAATTTTTCAAATCAAGGTTTTTAAAAGTAGATGGCTAGACAAACTAAAAGAGGTTGACATTGGGTCATGGACATTGGTTCCACCATTGAATTGGCCTAAATCGACGAGTAACGTAATAAATATATAATTATTTATATAAAAATAATAAATAAAATAATTATTATCATAGAAAATTGTTCTTCGACTTGGGTGCGGCTTGCTGCTAGATTCGGGTCACGATCTTTCATCCGGTGAACCTGCAAAATAGTCCTCAGGCAAAAAACGTTGAGGATGGCCCCTGCGAAAGACCCTTCTATACCCAAGTCAAATTTCTTGTAATAATAATTTTTGATTTTTTAAGGAAAAAGACTGATATATCACTTTCACATTCATGTTATATTGGATATAGCATGTGAAGTCAAATTTCATTCCAACTCGGCGCAGAATTTAGTTTTATGGTCATATTGTATTGCCATTCGGTAAGCTAGCCGCTAGAAGAAGGGAAACTCTATTTGGACCGCCACTTTTGCTAAGGAGCCCCCCCCATTTTGCTTTTTTTTTTTACTCAATAGCCTCCTAAAATTACTCAATAGCCCCCGTAAAATTATGAAATACCTAAACTATCCCTTCCCCCTTCATCACCCCCCGTGCCGCCTCTTCCTCTCCCCCCCCCAAAATTACTTAGCGTCCCCCCTTCCCCCGGTCCGACGCGCTCCCCCGCTCGCTCTCGCTCACGGTGCCCCTCTCGCTGATGGTGTTCCCTGGCGGCGGCTTCCCGGCAGGTAAGGTTTCTCCCTCCCTCCCTCCCTCCTTCCTTCCTTCCCTCCCTCCCTCGATCCGTCCTCCTCCATAGGTTTTTTTTTAACCAAGCTGCCCTCCCTCCCGGCGTCCGCATCTCTCCCACGGCTCCGCCCGCTCTCCGCCACGTCTCCCCCTCCCTCCCACCCTCCGCGTTCTCTGTTCGGCCCTGGTTGGCCGAACAGAGATTCTCTGTTCGGCCTACCAGGGCCAAACAGGATTAAATCTGTTCGGCCCAGCTTGGCCGAACATATTGAATTTTGTTTGGCCCAGCTTGGCCGAATAGAATTAACTCTGTTCGGCCCATCTGGACCGAACAGAGTAATTAAATTAAAATATAATTATATTAAAGTATATTATAATTATTATTAATAATCAAGTATATTATAAAGTATATTATATATAATATATTATAAAGTATATTATATATATAAAATATAATTTATAATATATTATAAAGTATATTATAATTATAATCAAGTATATAAAGTATATTATAAAGTATATATATAATTTTAAATGAGTTTATATTATTAATATATTTTAATAAAAATATATTATTTTGACATATTTTTATTTTAATGATGAATATTGCAATGTTCCAGATATGGATGCTGGTCCCTCACGAGTTAGACCCATAGCATCTGCCA
Organism: Calamus simplicifolius; assembly: GCA_900491605.1. Lineage (NCBI taxonomy): Eukaryota > Viridiplantae > Streptophyta > Magnoliopsida > Arecales > Arecaceae > Calamus > Calamus simplicifolius. The sequence continues at coordinate 396,316 of UESW01001425.1, read as the reverse complement.
GGAGACGTAGAACCCAGGCGCCTGAGGTTATTTAGATTTCTGAGGTTTCAAAGGTTGTTGTTGCACCATCGCCCCTAGATGAGATAGCAGACGAGGACTTTCCAGCTATGAATGTTGATGATGATGAAGCGGATGGTCCTTGTCCAGGCGGTCCTGAGGATGACTCTATCCTTAGGAGTTTCAGGACACATATTGCAGCCTCCATATGGAGGCAACATGTATTTATTCATTGTTCTACCGTATTTTATTTAATGTATTATTTTGATGCTGTTATGTGTTATTCATGTTATCCATTTATATTTCACAGGAACGGACTCCACTGAAGTGCATGAGCCATGCTGCCAAAGTAGGTGAGTGGCAATGGTGGGCATCAGGAAATCGAATAGAGATTCAGGGATATAGTTCAGCAGTCGGGTCTTCTTGAGCTAGTACATAGCTCTTATCGGTTCGCCGATAAGATTCTTGTTTCAGGCTTTGTAGAGAGATGGCAGCCTAAGACAAACACCTTCCATCTTCCCTTTGGCGAGATGACAATCACGTTGGATGATGTTGCCGCCATATTAGGGATTAGTGTCATGGGTGCCTCAGTGTCCTTGTCTATAGATAGGATGAGTGATCGGGATGCTGAGGACCTACTAGTGCAGCTATTGGATGTATCACGGGATGACACGCGTCAGGAGGTTCTATCTGTCCGCGGTCAGTCTGTGAGGTTAGAGTGGCTGAAGAGTCATTTTTATGATGTATCAGATAGAGATAGCCATCGTAGGATAAACTGTGCAGCGCGAGTGTATTTGCTTTTTTTGTTAGGGTGTACACTTTTTGTCGATAAGAGCGGGACGAGGGTGCCTATAGCTTATCTTGCTCTGCTTCGGCATTTGGATAGAGTGAGTACACATGCCTAGGGTGCGGGTGCCTTGGCTCATTTATATCGGTAGTTGGGGATTGTGTCTAGGGCATCCGTTATACAGATCAATGAATATATGATGCTTCTCCATGCATGGATTTATGAGCATTTTTCGTTTCTCACTCCTCACCCAGCCCTGGACTATACTGATGCTAGGCCCCGCATACACGATGGACTCCCGACACTCCACCCCGTTCTACGATGGACCATTTGGTGATTCTACGCGAGTCATTGGACATACTGAGGGCAGATGAGGTATGTACCATAGGACCATACACTTGTGAATTTATATAATTTGTCATACATTATCAAACTTATTACGATTTAATATATTGCAGGTAGTTTGGGATCCTCATCGTCTTATTCGGGATGATCATCCATTCCTTGATATTGCATTCTTTAGTGGATTTCTGAAGTGCATGGATGTCGTAGAACTCTATCATCCTGAAAGGGTTTTACGACAGTTCGGCAGGATACAGACGATCCCATGTGCGCCACTGGCCCCTGAGTGAGCCAGAGGATCGACAACAGCTTCGTACCGCATCCAGTATGTCTTCTATGAGCAGTTATGGGAGAGGTGGGAGGATCACCTGCTGAGCCCAGCGAGCAGGAGCCATCCGGTGACCCGACCCTCAGATTGCGTACTAGGATTTTTGGAGTGGTATTCTCGGATCACGCATCTGGCTATTCACCCTCCGGAGAGCCGATCCAGTATCTACTCCCGATCACGTCCCGATGATGCTGATGCTGACGTGCAAGGCCGGCGTATTGCAGATGCGCTTGGTCTTTGCAGTAGCATACTTTATATGGATCGGGAGGAGGCTGCTGCGTCACAAGGGACGCAATGTACGATGTTATATCGCAGATTGCACATGTATTGCAGGGTCATCATATTCTACGGTTCAGCCTGTTCAGCCTGATGCTCCTGGCCCTAGTCATGCATCGCCACAGCAGTATAGGCATCGATGACGGCATGGTAGGGATCCTTGATGTACCTCATGTATTTTGTATCTTTTAGCACATAGTGCATCTTTTTGTAAAAGACATTGAAATTTGAATGAAATTTTGCTTTGTTTCGGCTCAATTTGAATGAAAATTTTTTGAATTAATATAAATATGTCAAACATTATACAAAATTGATTGTTGTAGGCAAAAGGATATCTACAACTCAATAGTCTCGCTAATAATAACATCCGACGAGATCGTTTGTCTGAACTGGTGAATCCTAGATTCATATGAAGAAGCCCATCTGGAAGTACAGGGTAAATGATATTTTGCCAATTGCTTGCTATTGGGGGAACGGGATGACCCGGTAACAGAAACACCTGCAAAACATATAAATTAGTAAACCTAATGAATTATTAGTCATTTAAAGATGATTAAGAGTTGTTTAAGTAATACCTCCACAAAATGATTGCCATTAACAAACGCCACTGCAATATCTTTGCGGGATAAAGGAGGAAGAGGCACCGATCGTAGAGGTAGGAATGTAAGACATTATTGCAAGAAGAGGTGGTATAGGACAACGTTATAATGGGACGCTATAACGTGCCCCATATCCGGCATAGTCATCTACCGGTCATAAGGTGGAGCATTATCAAAATATGATAATGCATGCTCAATCTCCTCAAACCTCCTTCGACAGCAAATAAAGCACGATAGTGCTCTGAATGACATTGCAAGTCATTTAATAAATCCTTCTAATACGGAGCCAATCCTCCTCTCCAAATCCCAGCAAGTCAGCTATTGCTCTAAATCCGCAGTTGCCGTCAGCTTTAACATCCTTGATATATTGGATGAACGGCCTCAACCCATCTGGAATTTGATCAATATAGATTGTTGGCTTATATGACTGGGTTCGCTGACGAGAAACCTACAAACCATTAACGAATGAATTAGATGGTAAACAATCGCTTTGTAATAATAAATGGCATGGGGTCCGGAAGTTGCCGGCAGCCGGTACGTACCGGCACGCGTCCGGCACATACCGGCATGGGGTCCGAAAGTTGCCGGCATGTGCCGGCACATACCGGTACGCATCCGGCACATACCAGCACGGGGTCCGAAAGTTACCAGCATATGCCGGCACGTACCGCACGTGCCCGGCACATATCGGCACGCGTCTGGCACATGCCGGCACGGTCCCTTCTTTAGTGAAAGAAATTTTGTACCTTCTTCCTTGGCTGCCTCTTTGGCACTTGCGTCATTGGTGGAGTGCCCGTACCAGGTGAATAACTATCTTGTCCTGAAAGAATCAACTCAAAGGCAGAAGGATCACGGCGGGTAGATGTATCAACCTTCAATGAAGCACGACCGCAGCCAAGTGAACGAGTGATCCTTTTGGCAGGTTCTTTAAGAGAAGTACTTTCTGGGCTAGCAATCTCTCTCAATTTTCTTAACATCTGCAATTTCGAAGACCCATCTAACTATTTGAATTTTTTAGCAATTATATCCAACTCTGGTTCACAGCTCAACTGAATACTTTGCACATTTGAAGCCGACATCATATCAAGTTTTCTCCAATGAGGATCTATGCAATCGAAGGGAATTGACCGACCTTCCATCCTGAACCGCAAATCTCGTGGGCGCATGGTAAACCATGTGTGCACCGAATAGCACACCCACAAACTGAATCATCAATACCAACTAAATTGGCTCGGTTCGATTGAGCGAGGATCTGATTCAATGCACTTATAAAAATGAAACATCGCAGTTCTTTGAATTCAGTAGGCTTGAAGTTGTGTTGCACGACCGTCAAACTCTTCTCAAATGAGGCTTTAATGTCACTATGCTGCAACTCAATCAAACTATGTATTTTTGTCCAAGATGATTCGAAATTCCCTTGGCTTGATCCAAGCTGTCTTTTCAGCCTTGCATGTGCACTTTCAGACCTAGAGAAGTAAATAAAATTTAATAAAAGGGAGATAACAATTGCATAATTAAATTAAAAATTTTTAAATTTATCAATTCCTTGTGATACCTATTAGTTGTCAAATTCCCGTAGTGCCTACATGCGTCCGTCCATGCTGCGACAAATCTTTCCTTGTACTTATTCAGCCAAGTATCTGACATATACCGTAAAGCATCTGGGTAGTACTAAACTCTCTCTGGAGTTTTGTCCAGTTATCATTAAACTCATCTTCTGTGGTGGACAACACAAGTATATTCCAAGTCATTATAAACTTATCCCATTTCTCCTTTGTTTCAAATAACCTTTTGCACTGGGCCAAAACATTCCTACTAATATATCATCTACATAGCAAATGTGTTGACGTAGGAAATACCCTCTGAATTGCATTCAATAGAGCCAAGTCTCTATCTGTGACTATCACCTCAAGCAGAGCATCATCGTCCATAACACTGCGCAATCTCTCTAATGCCCATGTATAGTTATCTTCTCGCTCAGAGTCCATATACATAAAAGCAATAGAAAATGTCAGATCAGTTGATGTCACCCCGACAATCTCTAAGAGAGGAAGACGATATCTATTCATCTTGTAAGTGTAATCCATTATCAACACACGAGGAAATGCACGTAACAAGTCTATACTGCCAGGGTGTGCCCAAAACAAGTCACGCACAGCATTAGACTTAATACAATTCCTATGCCACTCAATGTATTTACACTTAGATAATTTACCAAGAAGATGTTGCATCTGAGATCTCCCAACAATCTCTACAGCCTTGCACCTCTGCCGTGCATTGTAGATTATCTTCATTGTCGTAACATTGAGGGCATCCCTTTGCTTTAAAGTAGATAATATGTCCTTAGGCCGAACCAAACTCTTCGACATCTCCACTAGCATTGTAGTCTCCTCCTTAGATAATCATCCCGCATATGAGTGCCCCTTGAGATGCTTTGCAGCTAGATGATTGTGCACACCGCACATGACTATTAACATCCAATCATCTGAGTGTCCAATTTCTTCCCTCTTAAGGCAAAAGGACATCCACACTTCTTAGTGCCACTAGCCCTGGTCTTCCTTTTCCTTGATGTGTTTACTTTTGCAAGTACCACTCCTCTCGCAAGAAAAAATCATTCTTGGTTTCTTAACATCGCTGCCCGTATTAGATTTTTTAATAATAACGACAAATCCATTCCTCTTTACAACTTCCCAACACAATTACACATTTCTTCTCTATTTTTGAATATCTATAAAATAAATAGTTTTATGTTAGTAGACAATTTTAAACATTGCTCAGTCAAATAATATGAAAATAAATGCAATTAAATTTTACCTCGTAAGTTGTAAATTCATTTGTGTAATCCATCACATAATCAGAGCCAATCATGCTGCATTCGATCGAAGCATCGTTCTACACGATCAAATAATAATTTTAAACCCTAATCATAATTAATCTAAAAAAATGAAGAATAAACATTCTGTTCGGCCACTCAGGGTCGAACAAAGATTTCTGTTCAATCCACTAGAGCCGAACAGAAGAAAGCTGTTCGGCCCATCAGGACCGAACATGGTTATATTGTTCAGTCCTGTGTGACCGAACAAGTAAGCTTTGTTTGGCCACATAGGGCTGAATAATGCATGAATCGAAAAAAAAAATGACGATGGGATATAAACTAATCTTTGTGACTGTAGCATCTTCAAAAATTACTAATTGCTTCTTTATTACTGATTTAAGGTTGAAATCATTTCAATCTATTTTCAAACGATGATCCAAAATGATTAGAGGAGAAGGGGCAGGGACAGGGGAAGCGCTGACAGGGGCGTGAGGGGCTGTTTTGAGAAGGGAGGGAGGGGCTATTGAGTAAGAAGAGATATTTTGATCCAATTATTTAAGGGATAAATATGTCATTTTATTGAATTGGCGGAGGGGGCCAAAGTGGAGAAGTCGCGGGCCAAATAGAATTTCCCCGAACGCGTGCCGATAAGTCCGCGGTCTTTTTCTTGCGTGCCCAAAACGCCAAAAACGCATCTTCTCCAAAACCATCTGTCTCCGACTCACTCCACTATGCCCGATGCTTGCAAGCAAATCAGAACAAGCCGTTTGGCCTGTGACCGTCGGAAGTCTAGCAGAGAACTATTTGTTGCGTGACCAACGGGCAAAAACGCTTCTTCTTCTTGCACGAGTCTTCTCCAAAAGCATCCGTCTCCAACCCAAGCCACCGTGCTCCAAAAGAGGTTCGGGGCCCCTTCTGCATCCCACCCATTCTCTCCATCTACGCTTGTTTAGAAGCCATACCTGGGACCCATGGTTCTTTATATAATACGAGTGACTCTCTCCTTATCTCATGGAAGAGAAGTGAAGGGAGACAGATGGGGAGGCTTTTGGATCCGTTGTCCTTGGCACTGGTGCTGGTGCTCTCTCTTGCACCCAACTGGGCTGTTGCTCAAATCCTCTTTCAGGTAAAGGATTCACACGTTTGCACCACTTGATCTCATCAGGTAGTGAAGTAGTGCATCTTCTAACAAGGGAAGGTTCCCAGGGTTTTAATTGGGAGTCATGGAAAAAAGAAGGGGGATGGTATAACTCTTTGAAGGGCCAGGTACCTGACATTGCCGGTGCTGGAGTTACGCATGTGTGGCTCCCTCCACCCTCGCATTCAGTGGCAGAACAAGGTTTGTAGCACTCAGCTCCATGATTACTCTGCTACTCTGTTCTTATAAGCAATTTTTAGATGAATAATGATATAGGACCAGCACAAATGGGATGAACCTTGCTTATGAAACTGGTTTGTCATGCAAGTAATCTTTATTAGGTGAGAGGCAGATCCTGTTATATTAACAAAAATATCAGTTTGTTAATAAGGATTTAGTACAAATAGTGTGCGAGAGGCTCGTTGTAATCTCTCTTTAATAAATCATGACAGTTTTCTACATGATTTGTTCTTTTGGATTTTTAATTTGTCAGTTCGAAGTGGTTAGATACTATGTTCTATCTATAGGTTGGCCAATACAAAAAAGAAACAGAATGGTTAGGTCTTGTGCCTCAGCAGGGGAGCCTTTTTATTTAATGATCCAAGGTTGTGACTTCGGCTTATTAGGCATCTAATAGCATCAAATAATTTAGTGCTGTCTTGCTATTAGTAAACATGCAGTACCTGAGTTTGATGGATATGCTTCCATCTATCTATGGTTGAATAATTGGATTTCAACACAAACTTGGGAGGCTTGGCATGAAATACAGTACCAAGAGCCCATTAGCTAATCTTCTGCACTACTTTAATGTAATTGAAACAGAGAGAGACGTCAAAACAATTGGAAATTTGTTTTCCATAGATGATATAACCTTATGTTGTCAATCTATTTTTTTGATTACACTGAAGTTTTAGTTCAGAGTAATTTGAAAAAGTAATTAAAATACGGAGCAGTTTCTGAGTAAGGTTGGAGGAAGTGAGTCGCTTCCCCCAGAATATACAGAGAGACATCAACCTTCTTAGATGATCAATTACAGAATTTATAACTTGATAGCAAGATGTTGCTGATACAATGAATTTTAAATTGCTCTACTCAGGTTACCTGCCAGGAAGGTTGTATGATTTAAGTGCATCAAAATATGGGAACCAAGATGAGCTGAAGGCACTCATCAGTGCATTCCATGGCAAAGGAATCAAGTGCATCGCTGACATCGTAATCAATCACAGATGTGCAGATAGACAAGATGGGAGAGGCATATACTGCATCTTTGAAGGCGGGACGCCGGACGACCGCCTCGATTGGGGCCCGACGATGATCTGCAGCAACGACACCAAATACTCCGATGGCACCGGGCACCCTGACACTGGCCGCGGCTTTGATGGAGCTCCTGACATCGACCACCTCAACCTACGGGTCCAGCGTGAGCTCTCGGATTGGATGAATTGGCTCAAGAGCGAGATCGGTTTCGATGGATGGCGTCTTGACTTTGCTAGAGGATACTCATCAGACATCGCCAAGATTTATGTCGGTCAAACGACGCCAGCTTTCGTGGTTGCAGAGATTTGGAGCGATATGGCTTATGGAAACGATGGCAAGCTAGCTTACGACCAAAATGCGCACCGCCAAGAGCTAGTTAACTGGGTTCAAACGGTTGGTGGTCCAGCGACAGCCTTTGATTTCACCACCAAGGGAATACTACAAGCAGCCGTGCAAGGGGAGCTTTGGCGGATGCGTGACTCCAATGGGAAGGCATCTGGGATGATTGGATGGTTGCCGGAGAAGGCGGTCACATTCATCGACAATCATGATACTGGTTCGACGCAGAGCCAATGGCCTTTTCCTTCTGATAAAGTTATGCAAGGCTACGTTTACATTCTCACGCACCCAGGGATCCCCAGTATCGTAAGTTTTGATTTAATCACTTTCTTAGTCCATGCTATTTCGCATCTTGATCACTTCAACCTAATGTCTTATCCAAGCTATCTACCATCTTTTCTTTGTGCTAAATTCTATACTGAACATCAAATTCTTAAGTAGTTGAAAGACTAAAACTGGTGAACATTTTTTTTGGAAAAACTGGACAATGAGTCAATCAAAAAAAAAAAGAAAAGGAGCAGACTTGATATTTTAGTGTTCTTAGTTACCATAAAAGAATATTGCAGCTAGCACATATCCTTAACTAAACTATTGATTACCATGCTTTGCAGTTTTATGATCACTTGTTTGATTGGGGTTTGAAGGAGCGGATCAGTGAATTGGCAGCAATCAGGTCGAGGAATGGAATCCATCCAGGTAGCACGTTGCGCATCCTAGCTTCAGACAGTGATCTCTATGTAGCGGCAATTGATGAGAAGATTATTGCGAAGATAGGACCAAGATATGATGTCGGGAACCTTGTTCCTCCCAACTTCCATATCGTGGCCTCTGGTAATGACTACTGTGTATGGGAGAAGATGTGATTACCAATCACTGGAAGAACCGCTTGGTCATTCCTGTTTTAATTAATTATCTTAAGAAGCTATATATAAGATTGTGGACGAATGAGGTGTGGTCTAGATTTATGGTAACTAAAAGTGATTATCTGCTTATGTAGTAGACTGGAATGGTTGTCAAGAATTATTTCTGTATCAGAAATGCATGCTCCCTAATTGGAGACTATAATATTTGAGAATATATAGTTCTGTTGGCCGACCTTATTCAGCCTTCATATTCGCCTATGTAGCATGTTTTTGCACCATGAATAGAGGATGGGCTATTTATCAGATATATATTTTTCTTGTTAAACAGCTTAACTGCAATTCGGAAAACATTTTAGTTAAGTTTTCAGAAAGCCGATGAATGTCAAAGAGATGTTAAAATAAATTTCTGATTTTGAAAAGGTTTTTGTTTTTAATACTTATATTTAATAATCTCACATTGGGTATTTAAATATAAGTAGACTTGTATTTAATGAAATTCTAAAGCTTTAAGATTTGTTGGACCTCGCAGTTTTTAAGCCCGCGCATACAAGGAGTCTTATTGTGCTTATGGTAAAAGGCTTCGGACTAAGCTAGGTTCTTGGCACATTAGAAACAATCTTATTAGATCTCTTTAGTGAACCACAAGTTTATTATTCGAAAAACAAGGCCTTCTTTTTAAATTTATTTAGCAATATACTTTCCAATTTTCTCATATTATTTAGCTCATTATTATTTCAATTATATTTAATTATATGCAATTATTAGCAAGTTTTATCATATTCCTTGAAACAAATTTTTTAATTATTTGCATAGTTAATAATTGTAACATAAATTTTTGATAGTAGATTTCATCTTTGAATATTTGTGTCGAAAATTATTATCATATGGCATGATTAAACAATTTTCTGCTATTAAAAATGAAAAGATAATTTGATAGAAAATTTTCTTAGCTTTCTTTTTCTCGCTAATCTTTAAAAATATTGTTTGATCAATTTTTAAAGTAAAGAGGATTTGAATCTTTTGTTATTTTTCTTTTAAAAAGAACAAAATCCATCAAAACTTGCTACTCTAAATTTTATGTAGAAAATATTAAATTAGATTTTTAAGATAAAATACTTGAAAATTTGATTACTTCTTTTTTTTGAAGCCTATACTAGAATATTATTGGTACATTTAAAATATATTTAATATATTATTTTAAAAGTGCACTTATACACTTTTAACATCTTTACTTTTTTAAAAATTTTGCGACCTACACTTTAAAGTATACTTGAAGACTTAATTGTTAAGTTAGAGTAATTACTCTAATTTAGGATAATTTTTTAGTGTAGTGCATATTCAATAACATTGTTGTTGCTATCTAGATTCTCAAGAAGGGTTTGATTGTCACTATAAGCTTTTTGGTGTCATATGCAAACTCCTTTACAAAGCATGCTCTTTCAATAAGGCTATTAAGGAATTGTAGGATGCCCTAAAGGCTAATAATAGCTTAAACTAGTTTATCATATCCAAGTTTTGAAAATAGATTATAATATATTCTTTAAGTCAAACACTGCCTTAAAAAGGTTTGACCTAGAGGATTCATTTCTGTTTTGAGGTCATGCATAAAAAACCTATGGACCAACAAGATCATAGTTGATTAATGTCCATAAAGTATTGGGCTTCATTGCACCTATTCTAGTCAATTAGACTACTCAATTCTTATGTTGTTGAGCTTGATCTTATAAACAATCTATCAGATCACTCGATCACACAAAAGAGCTTGGTAAGCCTAAGAGAGATTCACCTCACAAGAATCCGAGCTTGTTTTGTAACTTAAACAAGGACTTAAGTTCAAACTTTCGAAAGCGAAAGGAAAATAATATGGTCTAATTTGGCTAGCCAATTCAGTGATAATATATGAAAAAATTGGACATCAATATAGATAGAGAAAACACTGATGAGAAAAAAATTATCATTCATTATTGTCGATATATCCTAATTAGATCAAGATTCTCTTTATTTAGTATAAAACCATTTCAAAAAAGAATTGATCAATATATACAAAGAATATTCTTTTGTATTTTCCATTTCCTTGAGGATCAAGATTATTAAGAACCTTCTAATATAAGAGTTTAGTTAAAAAAATAACTCTTTAAATGTCTATAAAAGCAACCTTAATCACTTTAGATAAAACAAACTTTCTTGGTTCCTTGTTTAGGTCCTCGTCCAATAGCCTATGATCCTTCATTATTTGCTTTTGAAGGTTTTTCTCCAAAAGAAAACTTTGAAGCTCCTATTCTTTTACGTAAGAAGACCGATAATTTGGCTGATAGATCTACTATGCATGTGAAAAACACATCCTTTCCGACATATAAAGATCAATTTTGGGTATCAATAAATGTATTGATCTTTGATAGCCAGTCACATTGATACGAAGTAATAAGTTCTTAGGCTAATTAAATTTAAAAAATTAAAAAATAGTAAAAAAAAAAGAAAAAAGTTCTCTTACACCATGTGCGGTGATTAATCGTACGCATGTGGCCACATGTATGGTGCAGGAAAGGACAAAAATATTCTTGGGCATGTATGATTATATGCATGCATGATCAATCAATACGCACGATAGGCCTGTCCTACATTGCGCATATATGCAAAAAGCTTTTCTTTAGAAAAAGGAAAAGAAGGAACTGTTGATGCCCGATCACTTTGAGCTGGCGTCCTTGAGCGTCGGCCGTTCCTCCATAGAAATATCGGGGCCCTTCCTTTGTCTTCAAAGCCTGCAAGATGTCCCACGGCCGGGTATTCCGGTGGGAACCCTCCGACGCTCAAGTTAGTGCTCTGGGCAACAGCCGTGAGCTTGAGAAAGCTCGAAAGAGAAAAAAAGAGGGGCTCAGAATGAGCGTGTTAAGTTTTTTTAGAGTTACCTCTTCTTACCTAATTTATTTACATTTATACTCTGTGAAACTTGCTTGAGAAGTTTGGGTTCTTGTCCTCTAGTGGGAAGGAGTCACGTGGAGCCTTATAATGGACCATGACTTTTGGTGCTTGAGAAGTTTGGGTTCTTGTCCTCTAGTGGGAAGGAGTCACATGGAGCCTTATGATGGACCATGACTTTTGGGGGCTCATTTAGTCTAAGTGGCTGAAGTATCATGATGACTGAGGACTTTTGGTGGGTGAAATGTTAGGGCTGACATCTGTGAGGCTCAAAATGCTGCCACTTGTCAAGACTTTTATGATAAATGATAACTTTCAATAAAGCTTACCTCTTAGTGGAATGTCAGAGCTACAGGCGCTGTCACATCCTTCATCACTTTTCTCTTTTCTTATTTTGAGACTTGTGTTCACCTTGACTCGGCGAATTTGACGCCGAATTATGGTAATCCATGAAGATACTCGGCTGATCCGTAGTTCCGAATCAATCTATCGCCAACTGTCATTTATAATTATGAACTGTGGCGGTGCCCTGTCCTTTGACAAGCTCCTGAGGGCCCTATAAATACTTTAGATCATGATGCCAATGTCCCTCCTTTCTTTTTATTGGGTCTTTGAGTCATCTTGGAAGGACCATGACTGGTCCTTCACCTCCCTGTTATCCTCCACGTCACTTTTCATTGTTTTGTGGCTGGAGTCCTTCTCCCTCCCAGAGCCATCCATGCAGCCTGGAGTCCGAACCAGGGGAGCCCCGGATGCTCGAAGTCATGAAGTTCAGAGAGTTAGAAGTCCGTGGAAGATCTAGGGCCGCCGTGGGATTCGCTCGAACCACCAGGGGCCACCTAGGATGGACGGAAGGCCGCTGTGACAAGGGCCGTTGCAGAAAGGCCGGAAGCCATCATGGAAGGGCCGGAGGCCGCCTAGGATTTTCCAGGGGCCGCTTAGGCTGCTCTTGGCCGCCGTCATGGGGGTGTCGGGGGCCGTCTAGGATTGCTCGGGAGCCGCCTAGCTGGGAGAAGCTTTCGGGACCGCCTAAGATGAAGATGGGTGTTGGGGAGATTGTTGAGAATTTGTTACCCCAATCTTATTGATTTTGATGATTACCAAAGCCTTGAGTATATTAAAAGATATAATGAGTTTATTTTCATAAAAATGAATTTATTTAGAAAAATGAATGAGAATGTTACGGTATAACTTTAATCAATTTGAAAGTAACTTCAAGCTCCATGTTTAAGCTTTCAAAAGAAATTTTATACTTCATATTTTAATCAATGAGTTTTTGGAACATTTCTTGAATTAATTCGTAATGTCAATTTTATTATATTCAAGTCAAAAATTGATTTAAAATAAATCTGGAACGAATTTAAAGTCAATCAAAAAATTCTCTGATTTTTGATATGTTCCGGAGCCGACTCTAGAGTTTCAGAGTCGACTCCACTCAGAATACAGAAATGACTGTCTGTCTCGAGTCGACCCCTGTGATTTCATGAGTCGACCCCCGATTCTGTTGAGCCGACTCCATAACTGTGTGAGTCGACTCCGCTCATACACCAGAGGTGTGTTTTTCTGAGCATTTCGCGAGTCGACCCCCAACTTTTCATGAGTCAACCCCCGACTGTCAGGAGTCGACACTTTATTTTTGATGAGTCGACCCTCTAACTTTCTGAGTATTTCTATTTTTGGTATCACGACTTCGAGCTGACTCGCGGAAAGCTGGAGTCGACTCCAACAATTCTGGGCGTGATTTTTCTGAATGCCAACTCAGCGTCAACGGTAAGATTTTTAATCAACGGCTATATTTCTTTGTTTCTAACGGCTATATTTTTGCAGAATCTATAAATAGAGAAGCCGTTTTCAAATCGAAAAGAAGAAAATAGACATTCAAATCAAAAGAGAGAAATCTTTCAGAAAAAGAAGAAAAACAGAGTGTCACTTGAAAAAATCTGTGATTCAAAATAGAGTGAAAGAAAAAGTGTGAAATCAATGGAAGCTCCTTCTGTGCTCAAGCTCAACAATCCAAGGAAGCTTCAGAAGAAAATACAAGAGCTATTCAAGAGCATCTCAAGTGATTTTCAACACTCAAAGAAAAGAGGAAAAGCTCAAATCAACTTCAACGTACAGTCCGTGAAGAATCCGAGCTAAGGCCCGATTCTACACTTCAAAGGAGTTGAGGAAAAGAAGAAAAGCTCAAAAGCCAACCAACTACAAATTAGGCTTTTCTAAACTTTATTCTTATATTTATTTATCTGCTCATTAAGGAGCTTTGTAACTGAAAAACAATATTTCTATTCTTTGTGTCTAGTTCAATCTGGGGGATTGAACTAGTTGAGGTAGTCTTACTTCGGTACAAGCTTGGTAAAGCTTGTGATAGGGTTTTTGTGCTGGTGAGCCCTTGAAAACCAGCTGGGTTCGTTGTGATCCCGGGAAAACAACAAGTTTGAGTTGTGAGCTTGTAAAACAACTCGGCTGTAATCAAGGAAGATTATAGTGTAGACCCAAGTGAATCTTGGGAGTGGACGTAGGTGTTGGATACACCGAACCACTATAAAATCTTTGTGTTTGCCGTACTTTTATTGACTCTTTCTCTATCTCTGTTTTATTCACTGCACCTTGTATTTACATTGCATTTGCCTTCATTCTTCTTAAGCAAACATTTGTAAAAGGCTAAATTTTTTAAAGAACCCAATTCACCCCCCCCCTCTTGGGTTATCATCTGGGCCAACAATTGGTATCAGAGCTAGTGCTCATTAGATTTTGATCACACGATCAAGAGCTAAAGATCCAAATGGCAACACAAGTTGGATCATTTGCTGAAGGTCATTCTACGAATAGACCTCCACTGTTTAATGGTTCAAATTATTCTTATTGGAAAGCAAGAATGAGGATATTCATTCAAGCTTCTGATTATGAATTATGGGGTGTTATAATTAATGGACCTAGTACACCCACACATGTTATTGATGGCACTATTGTTCCTAAGCCCGAAAGGGACTGGAATGATAATGATAGGAAAATGGCACAGCTCAATGCTAAGGCCATGAATGTCTTATATTGCTCCTTAGACGCTAATGAATTTAATAGAATCTCCACTTGTAATTCCGCAAAGGAGATTTGGGATAGACTAGAGGTTACCCATGAGGGTACCAACCAAGTAAAAGAATCTAAAATTAATATTCTTGTTCATAAATATGAATTGTTTAGCATGGAACAATCTGAAACCATTGCATGCATGTACACTAGATTTACAGATATTGTAAATGATTTGAAAAGTCTTGGTAAAACATATACTAACTCAGAACTTGTTCGAAAAATTCTTAGGTCATTACCAAGATCATGGGAAGCAAAAATGACAGCAATCCAAGAAGCAAAGGACCTCAACACTTTACCCTTAGAGGAGCTTCTAGGATCACTTATGACCCATGAGCTGACTATGAGGCAGCATGTAGAGGAGGACACAAAGAAAAAGAAAGTAATTGCCCTCAAAGCTGCAAAAGAAGAAGAGCAGCAGCGACGATGATGATGATGATGATGATGAAGAGACTGCTCTCTTAGCAAAGAAATTTAAAAGATTCATGAGAAGAAAGAAACCCTTCCACAAGAAGAAATTTGGAGCAAAGTGGGAAGGAGAAAAGGATAAGAACAAGGACAAGGACAGAAAAAGAGAAAGACCCCTTGACTTGCTATGAGTGTAATAAACCGGGGCACTTTAGGAATGAATGTCCTAAATTAAAGAAAGCCTACAAAAAGAAAAAGAAGGCTTATATGGCGACTTGAAGTGATAGCGAGGAATCTTTTTCCGAAGAAGAGGAACAAAAGGAAGTCGCAAATGTGTGTTTTATGGCGGACGACAATGATGAGGTAAGTTCCGATAACCCTTGCGATGAATTTGCTTTTGATGAACTATTTGATGCTTTTAATGAACTTGTTAGCGATTTCAAGGTTTTGAAAAAGAAATACAAGATTTTGAAAAATAAAAATTTAACTTTCATTAAAGAAAAGGAAGATCTTAATAATGAAGTTAAGAAACTCAAATCTGAAAATGAAGTTTTGGTAAAAGATAAAGAATTAAATTCCAATAAAAATGATAAACTAAGGAAAGAGGTTGAAAAACATAAGAACATAGTTGATAAGTTTACCTTAAGCTCAACTAAATTAGACATGTTATTAAATAGTCAAAAAGCAGTTTTTGACAAAGCCGGATTAGGGTATAACACTTTAAGAAAACAAAAATCATTGAAAAATATTTTTGTGCGTGCTTGCCAAAGTAATTTTACATGCTTTAAATGTAATTAAAAAGGACACAAATCTATGAATGTAAAATTCTAAAACCTAATAAAACTTAAATATTAAAGGAAAGAAAATATGGGTTCCGAAAGGAACAATTTTTGTTGCTACTAACCATGAAGGACCCAAGAAAGCTTGGGTACCTAAACATAAAGTCTGATTTCATTGCAGGAATGTCTTGTGGCCAAGAGATCAAAGAGAAAGTGTATCTTGATAGTGGCTGCTCAAGACATATGACGGGTGACAAAGAAGAATTCATCACCCTTGAAGAAAAGAAAGGAGGAGTTGTTACATTTGGCGACAATGGCAAAGGCCAAATCTTGGGGTTTGGTAACATTCAAATAACTCCCTCCACATATATTGAAAATGTACTTTATGTTGATGGTTTAAAGTACAACTTAATTAGTATAAGCCAATTATGTGACAAAGGTTTTAAAGTATCATTTGAATCTTCTATATGCAAAGTAGCTAATACCATTGATAATAACATTATTTTATTGGAAATAGAATGCAATGTATACGTGATTGACTTAGACAATTTGTCTACTAATAATCATTGCTTAGTTACTGATAATGCTAATATGAATGAGATTGGCTGGTTGTGGCATCGAAGATTAGGTCATGCAAGCACACACCTAATTTCAAAACTAATTAGAATGGATTTAGTAAAAGGTCTACCTAAAATAGATTTTGAAAATAACAAAATATGTGATGCATGTCAGTTTGGAAAACAAACGAGAAGTTCTTTTAAATCTAAAAATGTTGTTTCAACTTCTAGGCCATTAGAGCTACTTCACATGGACCTTTTTGGACCAACTAGAACCACAAGTCTAGGAGGAAAGAAATATGGTCTTGTGATAGTAGATGATTACTCTAGATTCACTTGGGTAATGTTTTTAGCTCACAAAGATGAGACTTTCTCGATATTCCTGAAATTCTTCAAGAAAGTAACAAATGAGAAAAACACTACCATAGTGTCTCTAAGAAGTGATCATGGAACTGAATTTCAAAATCACTTATTTGAAAGTTTTTGCAATGAAAATGGTATTAATCATAACTTTTCTGCACCTAGGACCCCACAACAAAATGGTGTAGTTGAAAGGAAAAATAGGACTCTAGAAGACATGGCCCGTACCATGCTATGTGAAAGTAAGCTCCCGAAATACTTTTGGGCGGAAGCTATTAACACAACATATTACATCCTAAATAGAGCCTTAATCAGACCTATTTTAAAGAAAACACCTTATGAATTATGGCATGATAGAAAACCCAACATTAAATATTTTCATGCATTTGGTTGTAAATGTTTTGTTCACAATAATGGTAAAAATAATTTAGGAAAATTTGATGCTAAATCTGATGAAGGAATATTCTTAGGATACTCTACAACTAGTAAAGCATATAGAGTGTTTAACAAGAAAACTTTAGTTGTTGAAGAATCCATTCATGTAGTTTTTGATGAATCTTTAGCAACTCGTTCTGAAAAATTTGATGATGAAGAAGATACAAACTTAATTGAAAAAGATCTTGAAAAATTAAATATTGATGTATCTTTAGATCATGAGCAAGACGCTAAAGATAATGATTCACCTAAGGATGATGATACTAACACTAATCATAATGATGTAGATCTACCTAGGGATTGGAGATATGCTTATAGTCACCCTAAGGAATTGATTATAGGTGATCCATCTCAAGGAATAAGAACTAGATCATCTATGAGAAATATTAGTAATCATCTTGCATTTGTATCACAAATTGAACCTAAAACTATTGAAGAAGCTGAAAAAGATAATAATTGGATGTTAGCAATGCAAGAAGAATTAAATCAATTCACTAGAAATAATGTATGGACTTTAGTAGAAAGACCTAAAAATCATTCTGTTATAGGATCAAAATGGATATTTAGAAATAAACTAGATGAAAATGGCATAGTAATTAGAAACAAAGCTAGATTAGTTGCAAAAGGATATAATCAAGAAGAAGGTATTGATTTTGATGAAACCTTTGCACCAGTAGCTAGATTAGAAGCCATTAGACTATTACTTGCATTTGCATGTCACATGAATTTTAACTTATTTCAAATGGATGTAAAAAGTGCTTTTCTAAATGGATTTATAAATGAAGAAGTATATGTAGAACAACCACCAGGTTTTGAAGATCATGAATTTTCAAATCACGTTTTTAAATTGCACAAAGCATTATATGGTTTGAAACAAGCACCTAGAGCTTGGTATGATAGATTAAGTAAATTCTTAATTGAAAATGATTTTATAAGAGGAAATGTTGATAAAACATTGTTTTTGAAAAAAAAGGTAAAGATTTATTAGTAGTTCAAATATATGTTGATGATATCATTTTTGGTGCTACTAACAATCTTCTATGTCAAGAGTTTGCTAAGTTGATGCAGGGCGAATTTGAAATGAGCATGATGGGAGAACTCAATTTCTTCCTTGGACTCCAAATCAAACAAAGCAAAGAGGGAATCTTTATCAACCAAACAAAATACACAAGAGAAATTCTAAAGAAGTTTGGTATGGAATCAATCAAACCCCTCGGAACACCAATGAGTCCTTCATGCAAGCTGGACAAAGATGAAGAAGGTAAGAAGGTTGATCAAAAATATTATCGAGGTATAATCGGATCCCTACTTTACTTAACTGCAAGTAGACCAGACATAATGTTTGTTGTTTGCTTATGTGCTAGATTTCAGTCTGAACCTAAAGAATCACATTTAATTGCTGTTAAAAGAATACTAAGATACTTAAGTGGAACTAAAAATGTAGGTTTATGGTATTCTAGAGACTCAACATTAAATCTGATTGCATACACTGATTCTGATTATGCTGGATGTAAGTTAGATAGAAAAAGCACAAGTGGTGCATGCCAATTCTTAGGAAGTAACTTAATCTCATGGTTTAGCAAAAAGCAAAATTCAGTTGCATTATCAACTACTGAAGCTGAATATGTTGCAGCTGGAAGTTGCTGTGCTCAAATCCTATGGATTAAGCGACAACTTGAAGACTATGGTATCACACTTGATAAAACACCTATAAAATGTGATAACACAAGTGCAATTAATCTAACAAAAAATCCAATTCAACATTCTAGAACCAAACACATAGAAATTAGATATCATTTTATAAGAGAACATGTAACTAATGAAATTTGTCTTGATTATGTTAATACTGAAGACAATTAGCTGATATATTTACAAAACCTTTGAGTGAAGAAAGATTCTGTTATCTTAGAGGAGAGTTAGGGATTTGTGATCCATTAGAATGAATTTGAAACCCCTAAGGAAATTTTATCTAAAATTCTTTCAAATCCTTGATCTTTAAGGAAATCTTATCTAGAATTCACATCTAATTGATCTATTCAAATCCAATGATTATTTTATCAATTTTTATGATCATTATCCGGACACATTTCAGATTATCTGAAACTTTATGTTTTTTTTGCTCTGAAATGGTCTCGGAGCCGACTCGGTCAGTATCGGAGTCGACTCCTTGTTTCTGCTGAAACTCTAGAGTCGACCCCTTCTCTGCGCGAGTCGACTCCACTTCGGGATAGTTTTCTGTGACTGTCCGGAGTCGACCCCTCGCTTTGCGGGAGCCGACTCGAAGTGGTCCCAGGTCAATTTATCTAGGGCAGAGTCGACTCGCCGTTCATTTCTATCGTCTCAATTCTCCAAATACTCTCTCCAAAATATTTCCTGACCTTCCAAATCCTCAGAAATCCCTAATTAACCCTTCCAATAGATCAATGGCCCCTAAAACCCGTGGATCTAACCTTGGTGCGGCCGGAGTAAAGAGGAAGAGAGCGGTGAGGAAGACCGTGAGGCGTCCTATTCGTGAACCTTCACCGAGCATGGATTCAACCTCATCCTCCTCGACTCCAAATGCTTCTCCCTCTACGGCTCCAACACAGGTAGATAGACTTGCCGATAGAGTGATAACCACCGGGAGGAAAGTCGATTTTGAATTGTTTGAGGCCGAGGGATTTCTAGTGGGAAGACAGTTGATTGAGATGGGTTGGGAAAAGATTTGCTCTTTAGATTGTCCTACATACCCTGCCCTTGTCAAGGAATTTTATAAGAATCTATCTAGAGGAGACAATGGACTTGTAAGCATTGTTAGAGGAAATAGATTATCTGTGACTGTAGAGCTGCTTTCAAGATTGTTGGATCTACCTATGTCGGGTACATCTACTTTTTCTTCTGAAGATAGAAGCCCAGCTCTTTCTAGACTGCTTAACGGGAGATTGTCGTTTTGAGGAAGTTTTTGCTAATAAGTTATCCTTAGAATTGAGACTTCTCCACAATATTTGTAGTAGAATCCTATTCCCCAAAATTGGGAGGTTTGATTATGTGTCTGAAAGAGATATTTTTGTAATGGATGCAATTGTAACTGGTAAACCCATTAACCTTCCAAGCATGATTTTATGGTATATTGCCGATTGTGGAGGTAAGAGAAAATCAAGTTTACCCTATGGCATGATTCTTACTAAAATTTTCCAGAGCCAAGGGATTATCATTTCAGATAGTGAGCCAATGAGGAACTTGAGACACACCTATTTTTACAGTTTGGCCACTATACATAGAATGGGTTTTATTAAGAAGAATGGCAGATGGGAAAGGAAAGGTTTGATGGAAGAAAGAGCCGCGGATGCTGAGGCACCGGGACCTGTCGTTAGACATTCTTCGCCTGTACCTCCGAGCTCTCCTATTCCTGCTCCTGCCCCTACCCCTGCTCCGTTGTTTGATCAAGCATCATCTTCATCTGTTGGCTTCACAGATCTCAGTTAAGGCAGCTTAAAGGTCTTCTTGATGATCAGTCAGATAAGTTGAAATCAGAGTTTGAAAACAAGTTTATGAATCTTAAAGAAACTCTTTACTCTTTGGATGATCGGATCACCAAGATAGAAACTACTCTTAGCACTTCATCTGAGTCTTTAAGTGGAGACCTAAAGAATATATTTGAAGAACTTAAAGACATCTGCGGAGATGGTGAAACATATGCAAAATGCAATGCTGAACTCCAAGATAAAATATTGACTGCTTGCACTTTTGTTGATGAGAGACTGAAGGACTATGTGAAGATACAAACAGATGGAATGAAAAATATAATAGATCACTTAACTAGGATTGTAAGGACTCACTTTTGATGTATTAGATACTTAGTCCTTGCAATGTAATGAAGTTTATATTATGTTTTACATTTTTTTTGATGTAATGAAAAGTCTATTTTGAATGGTCAATGTAATCTGAGTCTGAATGTATTTCTTCCTTTTATCAATGAATCTTAGATTTTGTTAAATCATATCTTGAATGAATGAATAAATGATTATGGTTGATGCATCTCTACCTTTTTGTTGATAACAAAAAAGGGGGAGAGTTTTATAGTTTTATAACTGTATATGTATGGGGAGAAATTAATTAATCAAATGATATTAAAATGATTGAATGAATGATAAATGATTGAATGAATGGGATTGAATGAATGATAAATGATTGAATGAATGATACTTAATTGAGTTTCATAGGGGGAGCTACCTCATTCAGGGGGAGCCTAAGCCTAACTATGAAAATGAAATAAATTCTCTAATCAATCATGCATAAACTCAATGTTTTTGTCATCATCAAAAAGGGGGAGATTGTTGGGGAGATTGTTGAGAATTGTTGCCCCAATCTTATTGATTTTGATGATTACCAAAAGCCATGAGTATATTAAAAGATGTAATGAGTTTATTTACATGAACAATGAATTTATTTAGAACAATGAATGAGAATGTTAAAGTATAACTTTAATCAATTTGAAAGTAACTTCAAGCTCCATGTTTAAGCTTTCAAAAAGAAATTTTATACTTCATATTTTAATCAATGAGTTTTTGGAACATTTCTTGAATTAATTCTTAATGTCAATTTTATTATATTCAAGTCAAAAATTGATTTAAAATGAATCTGGAACGAATTTAAAGTCAATCAGAAAATTCTGATTTTTGATACGTTCCGGAGCCGACTCTAGAGTTTCAGAGTCGACTCCACTCAGAATACAGAAATGACTGTCTGTCTCGAGTCGACCCCTGTGATTTCATGAGTCGACCCCCGATTCTGTCGAGCCGACTCCATGACTGTGTGAGTCGACTCCGCTCAGACACCAGAGGTGTATTTTTCTGAGCACTTCGCGAGTCGACCCCAACTTTTCATGAGTCGACCCCCGACTGTCAGGAGTCGACACTTTATTTTTGATGAGTCGACCCTCTAACTTTCTGAGTATTTCTATTTTTGGTATCACGACTTCGAGCCGACTCGCGGAAAGCTGGAGTCGACTCCAACAAATCTGGGCATGATTTTTCTGAATGCCAACTCAGCGTCAACGGTAAGATTTTTAATAACGGCTATATTTCTTTGTTTCTAACGGCTATATTTTTGCAGAATCTATAAATAGAGAAGCCGTTTTTAAATCAAAAAGAAGAAAATAGACATTCAAATCAAAAGAGAGAAATCTTTCAGAAAAAGAAGAAAAACAGAGCGTCACTTGAAAAAATCCGTGATTCAAAATAGAGTGAAAGAAAAAGTGTGAAATCAAAGGAAGCTCCTTCTGTGCTCAAGCTCAACAATCCAAGGAAGCTTCAGAAGAAAATCCAAGAGCTATTCAAGAGCATCTCAAGTGATTTTCAACACTCAAAGAAAAGAGGAAAAGCTCAAATCAACTTCAACGTACAGTCCGTGAAGAATCCGAGCTAAGGCCCGATTCTACACTTCAAAGGAGTTGAGGAAAAGAAGAAAAGAAGAAAAGCTCAAAAGCCAACCAACTGCAAATCAGGCTTTTCTAAACTTTATTCTTATATTTGTTTATCTGCTCATTAAGGAGCTTTGTAACTGAAAAATAATATTTCTATTCTTTGTGTCTAGTTCAATCTGGGGGATTGAACTAGTTGAGGTAGTCTTACTCGGTACAAGCTTGGTAAAGCTTGTGATAGGGTTTTTGTGCTGGTGAGCCCTTGAAAACCAGCTGGGTTCGTTATGATCCCGGAAAACAACAAGTTTGAGTTGTGAGCTTGTAAACAACTCGGCTGTAATCAAGGAAGATTATAGTGTGGACCCAAGTGAATCTTGGGAGTGGACGTAGGTATTGGATACACCGAACCACTATAAAATCTTTGTGTTTGCCTTGCTTTCATTGACTCTTTCTCTATCTCTGTTTTATTCACTGCACCTTGTATTTACATTGCATTTGCCTTCATTCTTCTTGAGCAAATATTTGTAAAAGGCTAAATTTTTTAAAGAACCCAATTCACCCCCCCCCCTCTCTTGGGTTGTCATCTGGGCCAACAATGGGTCCGAAGTTATTACCGAAGAACCCTTACGTGCATGCATGGGGCCAAAAAGGGAGTCAACCCATAAATGCACATGGCCTTTATAAGAACATAAATGCCCTAGCACATAAATGCGATAGGGAGCCATCGTCGTGGCATTGGGAGTCTGAAACCGAAGCCGCTTAGAAAGGCTGCCTAGGATGGCCGCCTAGAAAGGCCGCCTAAGATGGCCATTGAGGAAGGCCGCTTAGGGCTGCCGCCTAGGATGGCCATTGAGGGAGGCCGTCTAGGATGACCGTTGAGGAAAAGGTCGCTTAGGACTGCCGCCTAGAATGGCCATTGAGGAAAAGGCCGCTTAAGACTTTGTCTCTCTCTCTCTCCTTATGGTCCGTGACTTGAATGCTTCATTACATTGAATGCTCTCTAATAAATGCCTTGGAGCGAGGGCCTTTATAAGACCTATAAATGCCTCGGCACATAAATGCCGTTGAGAAGGCCGCCGCCTAAGATGACCGATGAAGAAGGCCGCCTAGGATTGCCGCCTAAGATGAAAGGCCGCTTAGAAAGGCCGCCTATGATGGCCGTTGAGGAAGAGGCCGCTTAAGACTTCCTCTGTCTCTCTTTCTCCTCGTGGTCCGTGACTTGAATGCTCTCTCTAATAAATGCCTTGGATCGAGGGCCTTTATAAGACCTATAAATGCCTCGGCACATAAATGCCTTGAGGAAGAGGCCGCTAAGATGAAAGGCCGTGACAGGCCACCTAAGATGGCCGTTGAAGAAGGCCGCTTAGGACTGCCACTTAAGATGAAAGGCCGCCTAGAATTGTTGAGGAAAGGGCCGCCTAGGATTGCCGTCTAGGATGAAAGGCCGCATGACCGTTGAGAAGACCGCCTAGGATTGTTGAGGAAGGGGCCGCTTAAGATTTCCTTTTGTCTCTATATCATTAAATGCTGCCCATTGATTTGCCTATGGGACATTAATGATAAAAGGCGATTCTTGAGAGAATCCACTCGCATCACATAGCTCTTTTTTCCTCTTGTTCTCTCTATTCGTTATGACGGACGCTTGTTGAAACAGAAAGCAAAGCTGCGGATGGAATTAAACGCCTACAGCGTCCTTGAAGAGAAAATCTAGTAGGCCAGCTGCCGTCGAAGATGGTCATCTAGAAAAATTGTTTAAAAATTTATGTTTTTTATTGCCCATGGGCCTGTTAACCGGTCATATCAAGAACGTCGTGGTAGTTTTCCCATCCCTAGTTTGGATGAGAAAAGGAGCACTTTCAGGCCAAACGGCACATGGCTGTACAAATGCGTGCGTGGTCTGGCGGGTCAAACATATGCGTGGTAGGCTTCATTTTTGGGTTCTTTTCTATGGTGTGGAACACACGGCAAGAAGTCGAGGTTCCCCCTCTCCTTCCGAGACTATGGATGCAACTAATGCAAGGAGTCAAGCACAGAAGTTTAAGCCTGCCAACTCTAATCATACATTCCCTACATCCACGAACAATTAATGGGCACACGAAATGCTCCAATTCAAGTTAAAAGAGATTGAACAAGATATCCCTGATCGTCCTCTGCCAGAGAATCGTATGATCGTACAACAGAGTTTATGAAACTTATTCAAATAAAAAAAATAGTACAACCCAATTCATTTTCATAAAGAAAATGAGAATCCTACTCAACCCTAATTTTTTTATTATATTTAATGATGAAATATGTTATATATCTTAATAAAAATTTTATAATTTTATTAATTTTTAAATCAATATGATAAAATCTATGCACTTGGTCCTCACAATAAAGAAACTCTGATTATTTTTTTTAATCCTCAGCATAAGCATGTAGGTTAAATTATTAAACTTTATTCAAGAGTGACATCAGACTAGAGAATGACATAACTATTAGGAACCATTTGATTAATCATTAATGACAGAATTATTAGTGATAGTATCATCAATAATAAGATCATTAGTGATGGGATTGCTAATAATCTAATGTCATATCATTTGATATGAGATATTTCAATAACAAAAAATCACCGATGAAAATCATTGATATACCATAAAAATCAAACGTCACTATACATAATACTAATAATATCCTTAAAAACTTATTCACATAATATATTATATATATATATAATATAATATTATGTATAAATTTATATTGTAATATAAGATTAATAATATTTTAATAATACTAATATATATTATATATGTATAATATATATAATATAGTATATAATATATATTATTATAAAATTATTATTATATTATAATATATAATATATATAGTTAATATATCTAATAATATTAATGATAATACATTATAAATTAATAATATATTATATATATATTTATATTATAAATATTATATTATATAATTATAATATGGGGAGAGATTGATAAATATAGGGACAAAGTTGTTTCAATGCCAAATGATGGTGATCTAGCTTTCGTACCTCTTGGGTGGGATTAGGATCACCCTTCTAGGCAGTGATCCTAATCACATAATCATGATACATTACTATCCAGGTATGGATACCAAACATAGCTAGTGATTTTATCATCATATGAAGATCATTAATAATCTTGTAAACATCACTCCTTGCCAAATGGTCTCTCAATAAAAGTTAACTTAATTCCCTACTCTAGTCACTGCCATGTAGTGTTAGTGGGGCAATAGAGCAGATTTGCTTACTAGCTGTTTGACTTTTTTTGTACCATATCAATTTCATGTGAAATTCATATCAATTCCATCTGTCCCATATCGACAGTATGACAAAAAGGTCTTAAGTTATTATATAGGAACAAGAAGCTTAAATAATGTCTGTTTGAGTAGCTTTTTTAGATGGAATCTTGCATTACTATAAATAATATTAGAGTGAATCCAGCCGATGACCATGTGGACTAAAGAATGTTGAAGCTGGACTTAATGTATTGATGATCGAATTTAGATGTGGATTTGGATATAGAGCCTTATTCTAGCAAGAATATTTGGATTTGAATAGGGAGAATTTGTGAGAGATCATGTTGAAAAGTATTTAGTCTCACATCAACTATGTACTAAGAAAATCTTGATTACTTATACAAGATCAAAGAGCCTAACTAATATCATTTTCGATTGAGTTAATAGCACAATTAGCGGATCAAGTAATTGAGCTAACATTTATTAGAAAAAAATAATTAGAAAAATCATTGATAAATAGATATAACATGAAGAAAGTATGAAAAAATAATTATGAGTTTTTTAAATTTAAATACCAAAAGTTTGAATGTCTATTGTGTTAATGTGTGCCTTATATCCAATCGGATTAGATGCTAATTTGTACATATTTCATTATGAATACAAATCAAATTTATTGGTTTTTTTATCTATCCAGGCGTAATATATATATTAGATATATTTTACCTGTGATATAAAGTTCAAAAGAATATAAACTATGCATATGGAATTTGTATTAGAGATTACAAATTTTGAAATCCAAAATTATATATTATGGTTTGATTCTTTAAATTTTTCTAGTCGATGCATAGATAGTACTGGGCATTATAGAATGCCGTGTGACTAGCACACATTGCATATCTTCACCCTTGTGGTGAGCAGCTGATCTCGCAAGCTGAAATATGAAGATACTTGGATAGGTATGTAGATGCTCGTTATTGTAACGATGCATTGGATGACCCACACAGAGATCCTGTAACCCCCATAAATTATTATGGGGGAATGTAACTCTTAGTATTTATTTTTGGGGACACCTGGCATCTTGACTCCCTTCTGACGTTTAGATTCCCATTGCGACATCTGGTTTCTTGGGTTTTCGCGTGTCGGATGGGTTCCCATCTTCTATTGATCTGAGACGTCGCGTGGGAGAATAAAAGGAGTCGAAGGATGACTCCCTCGTTCACCCTGACGCACACCTCTTCCAGGTAATCCCTTGCCCATCCTCTTAATGCCCGAGAGAGAGAGACAGAGACAGCCGGGAAGAAAAAGAGGGAGAGTGAATGAAATCGGAGAGAGTGGAAGGAGGGAGGAGGTTGGCCGCGGTGACGGCCGGCTCCGGTCCGGCCAACAGTGGTCGGACTGCCCTTAATTTGCTAGGCAATCCGCCGGCACCGTGACGCCGCACGGGAGAGAAATTGAGAGAAAGAGGGAGAATGAATGAAATTGGAGAGAGTGGATGGAGGGAGGCGGCTGGCCGCGGCGGCGGCAAGCTCCTGTCCGGCCAACAGTGGCCGGACTACCCTCATTTCGCCGGTCAAGCCGATCGGCATAGTATCGGCTGTGCGATAGAAATCGAGAGAAAGAGAGAGAGAAGATGAAATCGGAGAGTGTGGATGGAGGGAGGAGGCTGGCCGTGATGGCGGCCGGCTCCGGTCTGGCCAACAGTGGCCGGACTGCCCTCAATTCGCCGGGTGAGTCGCCGGCACTGTGAAATCCACGCAGAAACAGGAAGAGGAAAAGAGAAAGAAAGAGTGAGAAATTGAGAGAGAGAAGGGGGAGGGGGTGGCCGGCCGTGGCGGCGGCCAGCCTTGGCCCGACCGACGACGGCCGGGCTGCCTCCGATTTGGCAGGTGGCGGCCCTGGCCGTCGGATCACAGAGCCCCTGTTTCGATTGAAACAGGGGAATCTGGGAAGAAGGGATCGAGTGGGCCGGTTGGGCCGGCCTGGTTTGGGCCTTCTGGGCCGTGCAGCGAGCAGCTTTGGGGCTAATTTTTGGGCCCCGTAACGGGTCGGGATTAGCAAAATATTTATATGGCTAGAATCTTGGTGAATTCTAGTTTCATGGAGTATTTTTACTTTCCCAATTGGGAATGTATAGTGGGAGATATTCGAGCCCGAAGTTGGGTCCATGAACTAGTCTGGGTAGGGTCTTAAGGGTCATTTTATTAATTGGATTTCAGTGAATTAATTATGCACATTGATCCTGTAGGTGCCCAGACATCTGATTAGTTGGTACATCATTTGGATTTTGCGTAGGAGGTAAGTAAGACTATTATGCAATTTAATTGTTTAATTAATAAATTGAGTATATACAGTTTGCATGCATTTTTATAAATTAACTGAATTCTCTATGTATGTAGCATGGAACTGTGGATTTCAAATGAACAATTATATGATTATAATGATTGGTAATATTGTAAGAAATGATTCATTGATGTATATGCCAGAATTGTGATTGCCTGTACGGCATGTTTTGAGGTGATTATATGTATTTTCTTGTACTGTACAAACCACTGTGAGATATTGTGAGATACAGATGCATGATGCACATATGATGAAAATGTTAAATAGATTTATATGTGTCACCGCGGTTCTCCTTTACTATGGCCCCACACATTGTAGATGTGTTCTGTTTGATTTTTATGGCCACACACACTGGAGTTGTATTCTGTCATGATATGGCCCCACATATTGTAGACATGTTCTGTATGATTTTTATGGCCTCACACACTGATGAGTGTGTTCTGTTATGGTATGGCCCCACATGTCTTACAATGTGTTCTATATGATTTTATGGCCACATACATCGTAGAGTGTGTTCTGTTATGGTATGGCCCCACACATCGTACAATGTGTTCTGTGGATGTTGATGGCCACGCATCTGGAGGATGTGCTCTGATTGAAGTATTGCAGGGCCATGGGACACATAGGAAATCTATAATTACATAATCAGTGAGTTTGCCAGATTGCATATTCTGATGCTTATCAAATGTTCAATTTATGTTAAGTTGACAAATGCATATGTTGATAGCATGTTAAATATAATTCAAGTATGATATGATTGTATAATAGGCTTACTTATTGAGTGTAAACTCATTAAACCTTCACAATGTTTTTCAGAGCCTCAGGGTTGATGATGGATATTCGGAGTTGATGGAGCTTCTAATAAATAAAATGAGAACCATTGCATTGGTGTAATCCTATTATGTTTGTGTGTAGGGCTCGTTATAGCCCAACTTTATTAGCATGACTTGGATGTAGGGTTTGATACCCAAAACTTATAACTATCATTTGTATTATGGTTGGTTTTCATATTTATTGTCATTTGAATCGTATATCAAAATTTTAGGACGCCTTGCGTGCCCGGCACGCGGCGGGTTGTCACCCTAGCCCAATATTTGGGTCTGGGGCATGACAGCTTTTGTTGTATCAGAGCCTAGGTTATGACCCTAGGGACACGGACATATTGACATGATACAGTTGTGACCCTAGAGACACAGACATATTGACATGATAACACGTAGTGAACATATTTGGATGACATTATACTTAGAGTCACCTGACACTTTAGTTTATAATATTAATCACATCTAATTTAACAGAAATAGTTATGGCTCACCATACTAGGAGCCAACTGTATGAGGAGGACTCTCTGGCCGGTAATGCTGATCAGCCGGTGGGTCAAGGAACTACTGGAGGTACGGCCCCTGCCAACCCAGTAGGAACTGAGCACCAGCGATTCCAGTCCGAGATGCTTCAAGCTCTCTCGGGTATGGCGCAGTCTATGCAGGACATGCAGCATCAGAGTGCGCAGCGGAAGCGTGGTGGGCCCATAACCCACAAGACCCAGGTTATGACCTTAGGGACATATGCATAATGACACTCTAGGCAAAATACTTGGATGACATTGAGACAATTATGACTTTCAAGGAATTTCATGAATTATGCTTTGGAAGCTTGAAATTTAAAGTTTATCAAGAATTACAAGTTTGATAGGAATTAAAATGAACCATCGCAAGCCAATGATATTATGTGGGCTCCCTGGCTGGTAGCCTTGACCAGTGGGAGGCCTAGGGGCTTATATAGGTTTTAGCTCCATCAAACTTGTTGGAAATGATTCGTAGCAGTTTCAGACCTTTAAATAATATGGGAGATGAAATTTTAATTGGATATGCAATAAAATACTGATAAATATATGGAATATGATATAGTAGTTGAAAAGTGCAATTGTTGACTATTATGACTAAGATAACATGATTATGTCCATATTGCAATTGAGTTGATATGTGGATTTGGAGTTAGTAAATCTAAATTTGAATGTGGATGTATATAATGAATTTTTATTTGTAGAACTTACATTGTTGATATTGTAAGTTTAAGATTATGAGCTAATCTGCTGGTTATAGGGATGATTAATATTGATGATATTTTGGGAATGAAATAGTTAACTACATATTTTTGATCAATTACAATTGAGTGCTTTCTGAATTTGAGTCTGGATGGATAAGTATATATAGTGAATTTTACTAAGAGAACTTTTATTATGGATATTACATGTTCAAAACTGATTGTTACTTTGCTAGATATGCAGATGGTTGATACTGATGTTGATGAAATAGTTGACTGCATATTATATCATGATGGATCATTTAGGAAGATTATAAAATTTTAAATTATGAGACAATTACTGTTTAAGTTTTTGAGAGCAGTAGACTCTATTAATCATTAGAACTGATTTTAGATATAAATGACCAAATATTTTGATGGTAGAAAGTGAAAGATTTTAGCAAGAATGAGAATAAGATAAACTCCACTGATAAAGAATTTTGTGGGGATTTTCATCTGTTAATAAATTTCTAAATCAAGATATCTGTTCATTAATTTATCGTGCATACTTATTGTACCTTTCTTCATAGTTCCTAAGGAGATATCTTTCTCTAGGATGGATAAATTATCAATCAGCCGTAAGTGACATGAATCTTTTCTAGGAAAAAGGAGGGAGATGATTTTATTTTGACTATTGCTAATTATGGATTATGGTTAAGGGTACATCTATTATCACTTTCAAGTCATAGAGAGATTACTATAATTTTCAATTATGTCTTTCGGATGGTAAGTGCATTTTCAATCTTTATTGACCTTATAAGTCTTGTATCCATCTGAGCTAGATTAGTGAAGTCACTTTGAGATATTTGAAGGGTTTAAATTAGTTGGTCATGTTGTGGCATGAGACATTGCATAATCTATAGATGATTTTGATAATCATTGATAATAAAATAATCGATTCAAGAATTTGAATCATTTAAATTACATTATTTATTGAGGATATACTGACCTATTCAAGAGAAATTGATTGGTTATGGTGGTATTATTGATAAATATGAAGGAGATCAATTAATCATACTGATGATTAATGATGGCACTATTATTTAAAGAAATTAAATTAGTTGATTATGATAATTATGAAAGATATCCTAAATGATTGACATAATGTTCATTGATGTTAGCTTGAAGTATTCAAGATTGAACCAAGTATGTTATGATGATTGAAATAAGTGTCGTAATGATTAATGGCACATTCAACTATATATGAGTTGAGAGAGCATTGGAAGGAAACTATCTTATATCTAATTCAAAAGAAATACTTCTTAAGGAATTCAATTTTATTTGGTAGAAAGATCAAATTAATTTTGAAAGTTGGACATGTCATTTGGGTACTTGGGAATGAAATAAAAGTTTGC
This sequence comes from Calamus simplicifolius, assembly GCA_900491605.1. Classification (NCBI taxonomy): domain Eukaryota; kingdom Viridiplantae; phylum Streptophyta; class Magnoliopsida; order Arecales; family Arecaceae; genus Calamus; species Calamus simplicifolius. The sequence goes on along the minus strand of UESW01001425.1, from coordinate 364,594 downwards.
TAGTGAGTGTCTTTAATAGTACAAAATTTATGGACATTTAAATTCGAGGATGAAATTTTTGCGGGATAAAATGTTAATATTTGTTTTTGGTTTAATGGTAAACGCGTAAATTGAGTCTGAACCCAATTGTCTTACTCTCCTAATTTGATGATGTTTTCATAAGGCTTAGTGAATTAAGCTGAATTTCTGTCCGGCCTTCCACCCTCAAATAGATGGACAACCTGCATGAACCAATTAGATTTTGATGATATACTGTGAGCCTATGTGATGGATTTAGAAAGTGCTTGGTGTACTTCATACCCTTAGTGAAATTACTTATTTTAATGATTACCAAGCCAACATTCAAATGGATTCAGTTCAATTGTCTATGATATAAGGTGTAGATTCCCTTCATGTTGAGATGAGGTGAGAGGGAGACAATTTTGGACTGAGCTGGTTTAGCAACTATGAAGAGTATCGTTAATTAAAAAGCAGCTTCATGTAGCTCTGAGTCAATAGAAAGTTATGTTGATGTTAAACAGAAAGATTTGAAATTTCATGTTGAAGATCATTTGGAAGTTTTTCTAATCAACGATGTGAATGAGATTTGTGTTAGAGGTGATTTGGGTCACAATGCATTGGGCCATTTGAGATTTTGATCAAAATATAGGAGGTGGCTTATAGCTTAGCACTACCTTCATTACTCTTTGGGGTGTTTAATATGTTTCATATCTTTATGATTGAGGAGGTGTATTTCAAACCCCCGTTATGTGTTAGAACTTGAACCAATTTAGCTTAAGAAAGAATTGACCTATGAAGATCGTGTTGTGCACATTGTGGACTGCAAGGATTAAGTTCTGAGATGGTGTAGTATTCCTTATGTCAAAGTTCAGCGGAATAATTATTCTGAGAGGGAGATTATCTGGGAGTCTAAGGAGAAAATGAAAAAGAAACATCCTCAATTATTTGTATCTTATTACAGATCAACGATGTATCGATGACGGTGACTTTTAAATGAAATTTAGCTGATTATGAGATAGAAAATTTGGATTTGTATTCTATTGGATGTATATCAAATTTTGAGGATAAAATTTTTATAAGGGGGGGAGAATGTAACCCCCCGTAAATTATTATGGGGGAATGTAACTCTTAGTATTTATTTTTGGGGACACCTGGCATCTTGACTCCCTTCTGACGTTTAGATTCCCATTGCGACGTCTGGTTTCTTAGGTTTTGTGTGTCGGATGGGTTCCCATCTTCTATTGATCCAAGACGTCGCGTGGGAGAATAAAAGGAGTCGAAGGATGACTCCCTCGTTCACCCTGACGCACACCTCTTTCAGGTAATCCCTTGCCCATCCTCTTAATGCCCGAGAGAGAGAGAGAGACAGCCGGGAAGAGAAAGAGGGAGAGTGAATGAAATCGGAGAGAGTGGAAGGAGGGAGGAGGTTGGCCGCGGTGACGGCCGGCTCCGGTCCGGCCAACAGTGGCCGGACTGCCCTTAATTTGCTAGGCAATCCGCCGGCACCGTGACGCCGCGCGGGAGAGAAATTGAGAGAAAGAGGGAGAATGAATGAAATTGGAGAGAGTGGATGGAGGGAGGTGGCTGGCCACGGCAGCGGCAAGCTCCTGTCCGGCCAACAGTGGCCGGACTGCCCTCATTTCGCCGGTCAAGCCGATCGGCACAGTATCGGCTGTGCGATAGAAATCGAGAGAAAGAGAGAGAAGATGAAATCGGAGAGTGTGGATGGAGGGAGGAGGCTGGCCGTGATGGCGGCCAGCTCTGGTCCGGCCAACAGTGGCCGGACTGCCCTCAATTCGCCGGGTGAGTCGCCGGCACTGTGAAATCCACACGGAAACAGGGAGAGGAAAAGAGAAAGAAAGAGTGAGAAATTGAGAGAGAGAAAGGGGAGGGGGTGGCCGGCGGCGGCGGCGGCCGGCCTTGGCCCAACCGACGACGGCCGGGCCACCTCCGATTTGGCCGGCGGCGGCCCTGGCCGCCGGATCACAGAGCCCCTGTTTCGATTGAAACAAGGGAATCTGGGAAGAAGGGATCGAGTGGGCCGGCTGGGCCGGCCTGGTTTGGGCCTTCTGGGCCTTGCAGCGAGCAGTTTTGGGGCTAATTTTTTGGCCCCGTAACGGGCCGGGATTAGCAAAATATTTATATGGCTAGAATCTTGGTGAATTCTAGTTTCATGGAGTATTTTTACTTCCCCAATTGAGAATGTATAGTGGGAGATATTTGAGCCCGAAGTTGGGTCCATGAACTAGTCTGGGTAGGGTCTTAAGGGTCATTTTATTAATTGGATTGCAGTGAATTAATTATGTACATTGATCCTGTAGGTGCCCAGACATCTGATTAGTTGGTACATCATTTGGATTTTGCGTAGGAGGTAAGTAAGACTATTATGCAATTTAATTGTTTAATTAATAAATTGAGTATATACAGTTTGCATGCATTTTTATAAATTAACTGAATTCTCTATGTATGTAGCATAGAACTATGGATTTCAAATGAATAATTATATGATTATAATGATTGGTAATATTGTAAGAAATGATTCATTGATGTATATGCCAGAATTGTGATTGCCTGTACGGCATGTTTCGAGGTGATTATATGTATTTCCTTGTACTGTGCAAACCACTGTGAGATATTGTGAGATACAGATGCATGATGCATATGTGATGAAAATGTTAAATAGATTTATATGTGTCGCCGCGGTTCTCCTTTACTATGGCCCCACACATTGTAGATGTGTTCTGTTTGATTTTTATGGCCACACACACTGGAGATGTATTCTGTCATGATATGGCCCCACATATTGTAGACATGTTCTGTATGATTTTTATGGCCTCACACATTGACGAGTGTGTTCTGTTATTGTATGGCCTCACATGTCTTACAATGTGTTCTGTATGATTTTTATGGCCACATACATCGTAGAGTGTGTTCTGTTATGGTATGGCCCCACACATCGTACAATGTGTTCTGTGGATGTTGATGGCCACGCATCTGGAGGATGTGCTCTGATTGAGGTATTACAGGGCCATGGGACACATAGGAAATCTATAATTACATAATCAGTGAGTTTGCCAGATTGCATATTCTGATGCTTATCAAATGTTCAATTTATGTTAAGTTGACAAATGCATATGTTGATAGCATGTTAAATATAATTCAAGTATGATATGATTGTATAATAGGCTTACTTATTGAGTGTAAACTCATTAAACCTTCACAATGTTTTTCAAAGCCTCAGGGTTGATGATGGATATTCAGAGTTGATGGAGCTTCTAATAAATAAAATGAGAACCATTGCATTGGTGTAATCCTATTATGTTTGTGTGTAGGGCTCGTTATAGCCCAACTTTATTAGCATGACTTGGATGTAGGGTTTGATACCCAAAACTTATAACTATCATTTGTATTATGGTTGGTTTTCATATTTATTGCCATTTCAATCGTATATCAAAATTTTAGGACGCCTTGCGTGCCCGGCACGCGGCAGGTTGTCACCCTAGCCCAATATTTGGGTCTGGGGCGTGACAGATCCCATATGGATATTTTATATAGTGTCGATGGTTGATCTCTCATAATGATGGTGCGAGTGATCCTTTGACTTTAGATCTTCATTACACCTCATGTGTAGAATGTCATACTTTGACGATATACAAACGTCGCTCTAGCCATGGATAGCAAATATGGTGTCGGTTGGATATAACATAAAGCACATGAAGATGATATTTGATTAAAATAGGATTCATCTTCCTTGATAGAAAGGGTTATATCTCATGGCCAATTGATGGATTAAATTGACTATTAAATTCTTGCAAGTTTGAGTTAGAATTCGAAATAGTTTCGAAGTTCCAATTCATGTAAGTCAATCTTTTTTGAGATTAAGTAAACAAAGATCAATTACAGTGTTGATACATTCTATACCACTGATTGATCTAGGATGACGAAGGGATTGAATTGTACAAAAACCATTTATGAACAGGTTTTGTTGACTTGTTGATGACCACGTCAACAAAACCCTTAATACTTGGATGATCATGATGCTTTGTTAGAGGCCGCTCATGATCTATAATCATGGATTCTTTGACTTAATCAAGGAGTTGATTTGGTTAAAGATTTGACTTGGACAATGTGTTGATCAAGTCAACCTTAGGGCTAATTAAGGGATATGATTATTATCAAGGTGTCAAGGAACCTAATGGGTTACATGCATTAAGAAGATTTTGGATAAAGTTAAAATAAAAATTAAGTTAGACTTAATTTAGATTAAATGATTAATTAATTAGGATTGAGTTTGACTCAATCTTAACGAGAGAATATGAATAGGATTCATCATCCAAGGGAGAGATTTTTTTTGTACATATGATGTACATATAATTATATACCTAATTAGGCTTGAACCATGTGATGGATGGCTCAAATTAATTAGAATTAATCAAATGGATAATATTGTATTTAATTGGGTCCATATGATGGGTGTGATCCATCTTCACACAATGGTGGAGTGCACACCAAATTTTGGGCATGTGATCATGATTTTTTGAGTTCTTATTTTTTAGGGATACGACTTGATGGTTAGGAAGTTGGGTGGTTAGAAATCTAACATAACTTCAAAAATTTGTTAGGGAAGTTATCAACTAATCTTTAACTTGATGTTTGTTATCAACTTCATATGGTTAGATGTTTGTTATCAACTTGCTATGGTTGCATGGTTGAATAGTTGGAACAAAAATCTCCCTTTTGGTGAAATCACACAACCTCTCTTCATGAATAAAGGAGAGAGACACCACCCCTTGGAAACATACGCCTAACTCCTCATTTCTCTCTCTCTTAGATGCCCACGCTCTACTTTCTCTCTCTAGGATGCCCTTTCTCTCTAGGACGTCCTCTCTCTCTTAGATGTTCCACATCCTCTCTCTCTAGTTCAAGATTGGATCTTGATTAGAGAACTATTCTCTCTTGATTTGAAAAATCAATTGAAGAAGGAAAGAGGAACTAGCACCCCTCATTGAAAGGTTATCATCCAATCCCGGGAGGACATCATCCAAAGATCTCTGCGTAAATCACCATTAAAGGCCGAACGCTTGAACGACTAGTGGTAAATCATTTACCGGCTTCATCAGTCTTCATCTACGATAAAGAACACATGTATGATTTAAAATTAATTTTTAGATTTAATTTTAATAATTGAATCTATTCCCTGAGAATATTGGGCTTTGAGAATTAAATTCATGTTAATTTTATCTTTCGTTGCATAATATATGAATTTGATTCATATAAAAATACACAAAATTTTCAACATATTGCTCATCCAAAAATCATACACCAAAAATCATCCATACAATTAGTGTCTAATAATTTTTCAAATCAAGGTTTTTAAAAGTAGATGGCTAGACAAACTAAAAGAGGTTGACATTGGGTCATGGACATTGGTTCCACCATTGAATTGGCCTAAATCGACGAGTAACGTAATAAATATATAATTATTTATATAAAAATAATAAATAAAATAATTATTGTCATAGAAAATTGTTCTTCGACTTGGGTACAGCTTGCTGCTAGATTCGGGTCACGATCTTTCATCCGGTGAACCTGCAAAATAGTCCTCACGCAAAAAACGTTGAGGATGGCCCCTGCGAAAGACCCTTCTATACCCAAGTCAAATTTCTTGTAATAATAATTTTTGATTTTTTAAGGAAAAAGACTGATATATCACTTTCACATTCATGTTATATTGGATATAGCATGTGAAGTCAAATTTCATTCCAACTCGGCGCAGAATTTAGTTTTATGGTCATATTGTATTGCCATTCGGCAAGCTAGCCACTAGAAGAAGGGAAACTCTATTTGGACCGCCACTTTTGCTAAGGAGCCCCCCCCATTTTGCTTTTTTTTTTTACTCAGTAGCCTCCTGAAATTACTCAATAGCCCCCCTAAAATTATGAAATACCTAAACTATCCCTTCCCCCTTCATCACCCCCCGTGCCGCCTCTTCCTCTCCCCCCCCCCCCAAAATTACTTAGCGTCCCCCTTCCCTTGGTCCGACGCGCTCCCCCGCTCGCTCTCGCTCACGGTGCCCCTCTCGCTGACGGTGTTCCCCGGCGGCGGCTTCCCGGCAGGTAAGGTCTTTCTCCCTCCCTCCCTCCCTCCTTCCTTCCTTCCCTCCCTCACTCGATCCGTCCTCCTCCATAGGTTTTTTTTTAACCAAGCTGCCCTCCCTCCCCGGCGTCCGCATCTCTCCCACGGCTCCGCCCGCTCTCCGCCACGTCTCCCCCTCCCTCCCACCCTCCGCGTTCTCTGTTCGGCCCTGGTTGACCGAACATAGATTCTCTGTTCAGCCTACCAGGGCCGAATAGGATTAAATCTGTTCGGCCCAGCTTGGCCGAACAGATTGAATTTTGTTTGGCCCAGCTTGGCCGAATAGAATTAACTCTGTTCGGCCCATCTGGACCGAACAGAGTAATTAAATTATAAAATATAATTATATTAAAGTATTATAATATTATTATAATAATCAAGTATTATAAAGTATATTATAATATATAATATATTATAAAGTATATTATAAAGTATATTATAAAATATAATTTATAATATATTATAAAGTATATTATAATTATAATCAAGTATATTATAAAGTATATTATAAAGTATATATTATAATTTTAAATGAGTTTATATTATTAATATATTTTAATAAAAATATATTATTTTAACATATTTTTATTTTAATGATGAATATTGCAATGTTCCAGATATGGATGCTGGTCCCTCACGAGTTAGACCCACAGCGTCTGCCAGGAGACGTAGAACCCAGGCGCCTGAGGTTATTTAGATTTCTGAGGTTCCAGAGGTTGTTGTTGCACCATCGCCCCTAGATGAGATAGCAGACGAGGACTTTCCAGCTATGAATGTTGATGATGATGAAGCGGATGGTCCTTGTCCAGGCTGTCCTGAGGATGACTCTATCCTTAGGAGTTTCAGGACACATATTGCAGCCTCCATATGGAGGCAACATGTATTTATTCATTGTTCTACCTATTTTATTTAATGTTTATTTCGATGCTGTTATGTGTTATTCATGTTATCCATTTATATTTCACAGGAACGGACTCCACTGAAGTGCATGAGCCATGCTGCCAAAGTAGGTGAGTGGCAGTGGTGGGCATCAGGGAAATCGAATAGAAGATTCAGGGATATAGTTTAGCAGTCGGGTCTTCTTGAGCTAGTACATAGCTCTTATCGGTTCGCCGATAAGATTCTTGTTTCAGGCTTTGTAGAGAGATGGCAGCCTAAGACAAACACCTTCCATCTTCCCTTTGGCGAGATGACAATCACGTTGGATGATGTTGCCGCCATATTAGGGATTAGTGTCATGGGTGCCTCAGTGTCCTTGTCTATAGATAGGATGAGTGATCGGGATGCTGAGGACCTACTAGTGCAGCTATTGGATGTATCACGGGATGACACGCATCAGGAGGTTCTATCTGTCCGCGGTCAGTCTGTGAGGTTAGAGTGGCTGAAGAGTCATTTCCATGATGTATCAGATAGAGATAGCCGTCGTAGGATAGACTGTGCAGCGCGACGTATTTGCTTTTTTTGTTAGGGTGTACACTTTTTGTCGATAAGAGCGGGACGAGGGTGCCTATAGCTTATCTTGCTCTGCTTCGGCATTTGGATAGAGTGAGTACACATGCCTAGGGTGCGGGTGCCTTGGCTCATTTATGTCGGTAGTTGGGGATTGCATCTAGGGCATCCGTTATATAGATCAATGAATATATGATGCTTCTCCATGCATGGATTTATGAGCATTTTTCCTTTCTCACTCCTCACCCAGCCCTGGACTATACTGATGCTAGGCCCCGCATACACCGATGGACTCCCGACACTCCACCCCGTTCTACGATGGACCATTTGGTGATTCTACACAAGTCATTGGACGTACTGAGGGCAGATGAGGTATGTACCATAGGACCATACACTTGTGAATTTATATAATTTGTCATACATTATCAAACTTATTACGATTTAATATATTGCAGGTAGTTTGGGATCCTCATCGTCTTATTCGGGATGATCATCCATTCCTTGATATTGCATTCTTTAGTAGATTTCTGAAGTGCATGGATGTCGTAGAACTCTATCATCCTGAAAGGGTTTTACGACAGTTCGGCAGGATACAGACGATCCCATGTGCGCCACTGGCCCCTGAGTGAGCCAGAGGATCGACAACAGCTTCGTACCGCATCCAGTACGTCTTCTATGAGCAGTTATGGGAGAGGTGGGAGGATCACCTGCTGAGCCCAGCGAGCAGGAGCCATCCGGTGACCCGACCCTCAGATTGCGTACTAGGATTTTTGGAGTGGTATTCTCGGATCACGCATCTGGCTATTCACCCTCCGGAGAGCCGATCCAGTATCTACTCCCAATCACGTCCCGATGATGCTGATGCTGACGTGCAAGGCCGGCGTATTGCAGATGAGCTTGCTCTTTGCAGTAGCATACTTTATATGGATCGGGAGGAGGCTGCTGCGTCACAAGGGACGCAAATGTACGATGTTATATCGCAGATTGCACATGTATTGCAGGGTCAGCATATCTCTACGGTTCAGCCTGTTCAGCCTGATGCTCCTGGCCCTAGTCATGCATCGCCACAGCAGTATAGGCATCGATGACGGCGTGGTAGGGATCCTTGATGTACCTCATGCATTTTGTATCTTTTAGCACATAGTGCATCTTTTTGTAAAAGACATTGAAATTTGAATGAAATTTTGCTTTGTTTCGGCTCAATTTGAATGAAAATTTTTTGAATTAATATAAATATGTCAAACATTATACAAAATTGATTGTTGTAGGCAAAAGGATATCTATAACTCAATAGTCTCGCTAATAATAACATCCGATGAGATCGTTTGTCTGAACTGGTGAATCCTAGATTCATATGAAGAAGCCCATCTGGAAGTACAGGGTAAATGATATTTTTGCCAATTGCTTGCTATTGGGGGAACGGGATGACCCGGTAACAGAAACACCTGCAAAACATATAAATTAGTAAACCTAATGAATTATTAGTCATTTAAAGATGATTAAGAGTTGTTTAAGTAATACCTCCACAAAATGATTGCCATTAATGAACGCCACTGCAATATCTTTGCGGGATAAAGGAGGAAGAGGCACCGATCGTAGAGGTAGGAATGTAAGACATTATTACAAGAAGAGGTGGTATAGGACAACGTTATAACAGGACGCTATAATGTGCCCCATATCCGGCATAGTCATCCATCGGTCATAAGGTGGAGCATTATCAAAATATGATAATGCATGCTCAATCTCCTCAAACCTCCCTTCGACAGCAAATAAAGCACGATAGTGCTCTGAATGACATTGCAAGTCATTTAATAAATCCTTCCTAATACAGAGCCAATCCTCCTCTCCAAATCCCAGCAAGTTAGCTATTGCTCTAAATCCGCAGTTGCCGTCAGCTTTAACATCCTTGATATATTGGATGAATGGCCTCAACCCATCTGGAATTTGATCAATATAGATTGTTGGCTTATATGACTGGGTTCGCTGACGAGAAACCTACAAACCATTAACGAATGAATTAGATGGTAAACAATCGCTTTGTAATAATAAATGGCATGGGGTCCGGAAGTTGCCAGCACGTACCAGCACGCATCCGGCACGTACCGGCATGGGGTCCGAAAGTTGCCGGCATGTGCCGGCACGTACCAGCACGCATCCGGCACATACCAGCACGGGGTCCGAAAGTTACCGGCATATGCCAGCACGTACCAGCACGCGCCCGGTACATATCGGCACGCATCTGGCACATGCCGGCACGGTCCCTTCTTTAGTGAAAGAAATGTTTCGTACCTTCTTCCTTGGCTGCCTCTTTAGCACTTGCGTCATTGGTGGAGTGCCCGTATCAGGTGAATAACTATCTTGTCCTGAAAGAATCAACTCAAAGGCAGAAGGATCACGGCGGGTAGATGTATCAACCTTCAATGAAGCACGACCGCAGCCAAGTGAACGAGTGATCCTTTTGGCAGGTTCTTTAAGAGAAGTACTTTCTGGGCTAGCAATCTCTCTCAATTTTCTTAACATCTGCAATTTCGAAGACCCATCTAACTATTTGAATTTTTGAGCAATTATATCCAACTCTGGTTCACAGCTCAACTGAATACTTTGCACATTTGAAGCCGACATCATATCAAGTTTTCTCCAATGAGGATCTATGCAATCGAAGGGAATTGACCGACCTTCCATCCTGAACTGCACAATCTCGTGGGCGCATGGTAAACCATGTGTGCACCGAATAGCACACCCACAAACTGAATCATCAATACCAACTAAATTGGCTCGGTTCGATTGAGCGATGATCTGATTCAATGCACTTATAAAAATGAAACCTCGCAGTTCTTTGAATTCAGTAGGCTTGAAGTTGTGTTGCATGACCGTCAAACTCTTCTCAAATGAGGCTTTAATGTCACTATGCTGCAACTCAATCAAACTATGTATTTTTATCCAAGATGATTCGAAATTCCCTTGGCTTGATCCAAGCTATCTTTTCAGCCTTGCATGTGCACTTTCAGACCTAGAGAAGTAAATAAAATTTAATAAAAGGGAGATAACAATTGCATAATTAAATTAAAAATTTTGTAAATTTATCAATTCCTTGTGATACCTATTAGTTGTCAAATTCCCGTAGTGCCTACATGCGTCCGTCCATGCTGCGACAAATCTTTCCTTGTACTTATTCAGCCAAGTATCTGACATATACCGTAAAGCATCTGGGTAGATACTAAACTCTCTCTGGAGTTTTGTCCAGTTATCATTAAACTCATCTTCTGTGGTGGACAACACAAGTATATTCCAAGTCATTATAAACTTATCCCATTTCTCCTTTGTTTCAAATAACCTTTTGCACTGGGCCAAAACATTCCTACTAATATGTCATCTACATAGCAAATGTGTTGACGTAGGAAATACCCTCTGAATTGCATTCAATAGAGCCAAGTCTCTATCTGTGACTATCACCTCAAGCAGAGCATCATCGTCCATAACACTGCGCAATCTCTCTAATGCCCATGTATAGTTATCTTCTCGCTCAGAGTCCATATACATAAAAGCAATAGAAAATATCAGATCAGTTGATGTCACCCCGACAATCTCTAAGAGAGGAAGACGATATCTATTCGTCTTGTAAGTGTAATCCATTATCAACATACGAGGAAATGCACGTAACAAGTCTATACTGCCAGGGTGTGCCCAAAACAAGTCACGCACAGCATTAGACTTAATACAATTCCTATGCCACTCAATGTATTTACACTTAGATAATTTACCAAGAAGATGTTGCATCTGAGATCTCCCAACAATCTCTACAGCCTTGCACCTTTGCCGTGCATTATAGATTGTCTTCATTGTCGTAACATTGAGGGCATCCCTTTGCTTCAAAGTAGATAATATGTCCTTAGGCCGAACCAAACTCTTCGACATCTCCACTAGCATTGTAGTCTCCTCCTTAGATAATCATCCCGCATATGAGTGCCCCTTGAGATGCTTTGCAGCTAGATGATTATGCACACCGCACATGACTATTAACATCCAATCATCTGCAGTGTTCAATTTCTTCCCTCTTAAGGCAAAAGGACATCCACACTTCTTAGTGCCACTAGCCCTGGTCTTTAATCCCTTTTCCTTGATGTGTTTACTTTTGCAAGTACCACTCCTCTCGCAAGAAAAAATAATTCTTGGTTTCTTAACATCGCTGCCCGTATTAGATTTTTTAATAATAATGACAAATCCATTCCTCTTTACAACTTCCTAACACCAATTACACATTTCTTCTCTACTTTTGAATATCTATAAAATAAATAGTTTTATGTTAGTAGACAATTTTAAACATTGCTCAGTCAAATAATACGAAAATAAATGCAATTAAATTTTACCTCGTAAGTTATAAATTCATTTGTGTAATCCATCACACAATCAGAGCCAATCACGCTGCATTTGATCGAAGCATCGTCCTACACGATCAAATAATAATTTTAAACCCTAATCATAATTAATCTAAAAAAATGAAGAATAAACATTCTGTTCGACCACTCAGGGCCGAACAGAAGATTTCTGTTCAATCCACTAGAGCTGAACAGAAGAAATCTGTTCGGCCCACCAGGACCGAACATGGTTATATTGTTCAGTCCTGTGTGGCCGAACAAGTAAGCTTTGTTCGGCCACATAGGGCTGAACAATGTACGAATCGAAAAAAAAAATGACGATGGGGATATAAACTAACCTTTGTGACCGTAGCATATTTGAAAATTACTAATTGCTTCTTCATCGCTCGATTTAAGATTGAAATCGCTTCAATCAACCTTCAAATGATGATCCAAAAATGATCCAAAGCAAGAGAGGCGGGAGAAGGGGCAGGGACAGGGGCGTGAGGGGCTGTTTTGAGAAGGGAAGGGAGGGGCTATTGAGTAAGAAGAGATATTTTGATTCAATTATTTAAGGGATAAATATGTCATTTTTTTGATTTGGCGGAGGGGGCCAAAGAGGAGAAGTCGCGGGCCAAATAGAATTTCCCCGAACGCGTGCCGATAAGTCCGCGGTCTTTTTCTTGCGTGCCCAAAACGCCAAAAACGCATCTTCTCCAAAACCATCTGTCTCCGACTCACTCCACCATGCCCGATGCTTGCAAGCAAATCAGAACAAGCCGTTTGGCCTGTGACCGTCGGAAGTCTAGCAGAGAACTATTTGTTGCGTGACCAACGGGCAAAAACGCTTCTTCTTGCACGAGCCTTCTCCAAAAGCATCCGTCTCCAACCCAAGCCACCGTGCTCCAAAAGAGGTTCGGGGCCCCTTCTGCATCCCACCCATTCTCTCCATCTACGCTTGTTTAGAAGCCATACCTGGGACCCATGGTTCTTTATATAATACGAGTGACTCTCTCCTTATCTCATGGAAGAGAAGTGAAGGGAGACAGATGGGGAGGCTTTTGGATCCGTTGTCCTTGGCACTGGTGCTGGTGCTCTCTCTTGCACCCAACTGGGCTGTTGCTCAAATCCTCTTTCAGGTAAAGGATTCACACGTTTGCACCACTTGATCTCATCAGGTAGTGAAGTAGTGCATCTTCTAACAAGGGAAGGTTCCCAGGGTTTTAATTGGGAGTCATGGAAAAAAGAAGGGGGATGGTATAACTCTTTGAAGGGCCAGGTACCTGACATTGCCGGTGCTGGAGTTACGCATGTGTGGCTCCCTCCACCCTCGCATTCAGTGGCAGAACAAGGTTTGTAGCACTCAGCTCCATGATTACTCTGCTACTCTGTTCTTATAAGCAATTTTTAGATGAATAATGATATAGGACCAGCACAAATGGGATGAACCTTGCTTATGAAACTGGTTTGTCATGCAAGTAATCTTTATTAGGTGAGAGGCAGATCCTGTTATATTAACAAAAATATCAGTTTGTTAATAAGGATTTAGTACAAATAGTGTGCGAGAGGCTCGTTGTAATCTCTCTTTAATAAATCATGACAGTTTTCTACATGATTTGTTCTTTTGGATTTTTAATTTGTCAGTTCGAAGTGGTTAGATACTATGTTCTATCTATAGGTTGGCCAATACAAAAAAGAAACAGAATGGTTAGGTCTTGTGCCTCAGCAGGGGAGCCTTTTTATTTAATGATCCAAGGTTGTGACTTCGGCTTATTAGGCATCTAATAGCATCAAATAATTTAGTGCTGTCTTGCTATTAGTAAACATGCAGTACCTGAGTTTGATGGATATGCTTCCATCTATCTATGGTTGAATAATTGGATTTCAACACAAACTTGGGAGGCTTGGCATGAAATACAGTACCAAGAGCCCATTAGCTAATCTTCTGCACTACTTTAATGTAATTGAAACAGAGAGAGACGTCAAAACAATTGGAAATTTGTTTTCCATAGATGATATAACCTTATGTTGTCGATCTATTTATTAGATTACACTGAAGTTTTAGTTCAGAGTAATTTGAAAAAGTAATTAAAATACGGAGCAGTTTCTGAGTAAGGTTGGAGGAAGTGAGTCGCTTCCCCCAGAATATACAGAGAGACATCAACCTTCTTAGATGATCAATTACAGAATTTATAACTTGATAGCAAGATATTGCTGATACAATGAATTTTAAATTGCTCTACTCAGGTTACCTGCCAGGAAGGTTGTATGATTTAAATGTATCAAAATATGGGAACCAAGATGAGCTGAAGTCACTCATCAGTGCATTCCATGGCAAAGGAATCAAGTGCATCGCTGATATCGTAATCAATCACAGATGTGCAGATAGACAAGATGGGAGAGGCATATACTGCATCTTTGAAGGCGGGACGCCGGATGACCGCCTCGATTGGGGCCCGACGATGATCTGCAGCGACGACACCAAATACTCCGATGGCACCGGGCACCCTGACACTGGCCGCGGCTTTGATGGAGCTCCTGACATCGACCACCTCAACCTACGGGTCCAGCGTGAGCTCTCTGATTGGATGAATTGGCTCAAGAGCGAGATCGGTTTCGATGGATGGCGTCTTGACTTTGCTAGAGGATACTCATCGGACATCGCCAAGATTTATGTCGGTCAAACGACGCCAGCTTTCGTGGTTGCAGAGATTTGGAGCGATATGGCTTATGGAAACGATGGCAAGCCAGCTTACGACCAAAATGCGCACCGCCAAGAGCTAGTTAACTGGGTTCAAACGGTTGGTGGTCCAGCGACAGCCTTTGATTTCACCACCAAGGGAATACTACAAGCAGCCGTGCAAGGGGAGCTTTGGCGGATGCGTGACTCCAATGGGAAGGCATCTGGGATGATTGGATGGTTGCCGGAGAAGGCGGTCACATTCATCGACAATCATGATACTGGTTCGACGCAGAGCCAATGGCCTTTTCCTTCTGATAAAGTTATGCAAGGCTACGTTTACATTCTCACGCACCCAGGGATCCCCAGTATCGTAAGTTTTGATTTAATCACTTTCTTAGTCCATGCTATTTCGCATCTTGATCACTTCAACCTAATGTCTTATCCAAGCTATCTACCATCTTTTCTTTGTGCTAAATTCTATACTGAACATCAAATTCTTAAGTAGTTGAAAGACTAAAACTGGTGAACATTTTTTTTGGAAAAACTGGACAATGAGTCAATCAAAAAAAAAAAAAAGAGCAGACTTGATATTTTAGTGTTCTTAGTTACCATAAAAGAATATTGCAGCTAGCACATATCCTTAACTAAACTATTGATTACCATGCTTTGCAGTTTTATGATCACTTGTTTGATTGGGGTTTGAAGGAGCGGATCAGTGAATTGGCAGCAATCAGGTCGAGGAATGGAATCCATCCAGGTAGCACGTTGCGCATCCTAGCTTCAGACAGTGATCTCTATGTAGCGGCAATTGATGAGAAGATTATTGCGAAGATAGGACCAAGATATGATGTCGGGAACCTTGTTCCTCCCAACTTCCATATCGTGGCCTCTGGTAATGACTACTGTGTATGGGAGAAGATGTGATTACGAATCACTGGAAGAACCGCTTGGTCATTCCTGTTTTAATTAATTATCTTAAGAAGCTATATAAGATTGTGGACGAATGCGGTGTGGTCTAGATTTATGGTAACTAAAAGTGATTATCTGCTTATGTAGTAGACTGGAATGGTTGTCAAGAATTAATTATTTCTGTATCAGAAATGCATGCTCCCTAATTGGAGACTATAATATTTGAGAATATATAGTTCTGTTGGCCGACCTCATTCAGCCTTCATATTCGCCTATGTAGCATGTTTTTGCACCATGAATAGAGGATGGGCTATTTATCAGATATATATTTTTCTTGTTAAACAGCTTAACTGCAATTCGGAAAACATTTTAGTTAAGTTTTCAGAAAGCTGATGAATGACAAAAAGATGTTAAAATAAATTTCTGATTTTGAAAAGGTTTTTGTTTTTAATATACTTATATTTAATAATGCCACATTGGGTATTTAAATATAAGTGGACTTGTATTTAATGAAATTCTAAAGCTTTAAGATTTGTTGGACCTTGCAGTTTTTAAGGCGGAGTCTTATTGTGCTTATGATAAAAGGCTTCGGACTAAGCTAGGTTCTCTGCACATTAGAAACAATCTTATTAGATATCTTTAGCGAACCATAAGTTTATTATTCGAAAAACAAGACCTTCTTTTTAATTTATTTAGCAATATACCTTTCCAATTTTCTCATATTATTTAGCTCATTATTATTTCAATTATATTTAATTATATGTAATTATTAGCAAGTTTTATCATATTCCTTGAAACAAATTTTTTAATTATTTGCATAGTTAAAAATTGTAACATAAATTTTTGATAGTAGATTTCGTCTTTGAATATTTGTGTTGAAAATTATTATCATATGGCATGATTAAACAATTTTCTGCAATTAAAAATGAAAAGATAATTTGATAGAAAATTTTCTTAGCTTTCTTTTTCTCGCTAATATTTAAAAATATTGTTTGATCAATTTTAAAGTAGAGAGGGTTTGAATCTTTTGTTAATTTTCTTTTAAAAAGAACAAAATCCATCAAAACTTACTACTCTAAATTTATGTAGAAAATATTAAATTAGATTTTTAAGATAAAATACTTGAAAATTTGATTACTTCTTTGTTTTGAAGCCTATACTAGAATATTATTGGTACATTTAAATATATTTAATATATTATTTTAAAAGTGCACTTATACACTTTTAACATCTTTACTTTTCAAAAATTTTGAGACCTACGCTTTAAAGTATACTTGAAGACTTAATTGTTAAGTTAGAGTAATTACTCTAATTTAGTATAATTTTTAGTGTAGTGCATATTCAATAACATTGTTGTTGCTATCTAGATTCTCAAGAAGGGTTTGATTGTCAATATAAGCTTTTGGTGTCATATGCAAACTCCTTTACAAAGCATGCTCTTTCAATAAGGCTATTAAGGAATTGTAGGATGCCCTAAAGGCTAATAATAGCTTAAACTAGTTTATCATATCCAAGTTTTGAAAATAGATTATAATATATTCTTTAAGTCAAACACGCCTTAAAAAAGGTTTGACCTAGAGGATTCATTTCTCTTTTGAGGTCATGCATAAAAAATCTATGGACCAACAAGATCATGGTTGATTAATGTCCATAAATTATTGGGCTTCATTGCACCTATTCTAGTCAATTAGACTTCCCAATTCTTATGTTGTTGAGCTTGATCTTATAAACAATCTATCAGATCACTCGATCACACAAAAGAGCTTGGTAAGCCTAAGATAGATTCACCTCACAAGAATCCGAGCTTGTTTTGTAACTTAAACAAGGACTTAAGTTCAAACTTTCGAAAGTGAAAGGCAAATAATATGGTCTAATTTGGCTAGCCAATTCAGTGATAATATATAAAAAAATTGGACATCAATATAGATAGAGAAAACACTGATGAGAAAAAAATTATCATTCATTGTTGTCGATCTATCCTAATTAGATCAAGATTCTCTTTGTTTAGTATAAAACCATTTCAAAAAAGAATTGATCAATATATCCAAAGAATATTCTTTTGTATTTGCCATTTTCTTGAGGATCAAGATTATTAAGAACCTTCTAATATAAGATTTTAGTTAAAAAAATAACTCCTTTAAATGTCTATAAAAGCAACCTTAATCACTTTAGATAAAACAAACTTTCTTGGTTCCTTGTTTAGGTTCTTGTCCAATAGCCTATTATCCTTCATTATTTGCTTTTGAAGGATTTTCTCCAAAAGAAAACTTTGAAGCTCCTATTCTTTAACGTAAGAAGGCAGATAAATTGGCTGATAGATCTACTATGCATGTGAAAAGAACATCCTTTCCGACATATGAAGATCAATTTTAGATATCAATAAATGTATTGATCTTCGATAGCCAGTCACATTGATACGAAGTAATAAGTTCTTAGGCTAATTAAAGTTAAAAAATTAAAAAATAGTTAANTGGATATATCTCATGGCCAATTGATGGATTAAATTGACTATTAAATTCTTGCAAGTTTGAGTTAGAATTCGAAATGTTTCGAAGTTCCAATTCATGTAAGTCAATCTTTTTGAGATCAAGTAAAAAAGATCAATTACAGGGTTGATACATTCTATACCACTGATTGATCTAGGATGACGAAGGGATTGAATTGTACAAAAACCATTCATGAACAGGTTTTGTTGACTTGTTGATGACCACGTCAACAAAACCCTTAATACTTGGGTGATCATGATGCTTTGTTAGAGGCCGCTCATGATCTATAATCATGATTCTTTGACTTAATCAAGGAGTTGATTTGGTTAAAGATTTGACTTGGACAATGTGTTGATCAAGTCAACCTTAGGGTTAATTAAGGGACATGATTATTGTCAAGGTGTCAAGGAACCTAATGGGTTACATGCATTAAGAAGATTTTGGATAAAGTTAAAATAAAAATTAAGTTAGACTTAATTTAGATTAAATGATCAATTAATTAGGATTAAGTTTGTCTCAATCTTAATGAGAGAATATGAATAGGATTCATCATCCAAGGAGAGATTTTTTTGTACATATGATGTACATATAATTAGATACCTAATTAGGCTTGAACCATGATGGATGGCTCAAATTAATTAGGATTAATCAAATGGATAATATGGTATTTAATTCGGTCCATATGATGGGCGTGATCCATCTTCACACAATGGTGGAGCGCACACCAAATTCTGGGCATGTGATCATGATTTTTTGAGTTCCTATTTTTTAGGGATACGACTTGATGGTTAGGTAGTTGGGTGGTTAAAAATCTAACATAACTTCCTAAATTTGTTAGGAAAGTTATCAACTAATCTTTAACTCATGTTTGTTATCAACTTGATATGGTTAGATGTTTGTTATCAACTTGCTATGGTTGCATGGTTGAATAGTTGGAACAAAAATCTCCCTTTTGGTGAAATCACACAACCTCTCTTCATGAATAAAGGAGAGAGACACCACCCCTTGGAAACATACGCCTAACTCCTCCTTTCTCTCTCTCTTAGATGTCCACGCTCTATTTCTCTCACTAGGATGCCCTTTCTCTCTAGGACGTCCTCTCTTCTTGGATGTTCCACATCCTCTCTCTCTAGTTCAAGATTGATCTTGATTAGAGAACTATTCTCTCTTGATTTAAAAATCAATTGAAGAAGGAAAGAGGTAGCACCCCTCATTGGAAGGTTATCATCCAATCCCGGGAGGACATCATCCAAAGATCTCTGCGTAAATCACCATTAAAGGTCGAACGCTTGGACGGCTAGTGGTAAATCGTTTACCGGCTTCATCAGTCTTCATCTATGATAAGAACATAGGTATGATTTAAAATCAATTTTTAGATTTAATTTTAATAACTGAATTTATTTCTTGAGAATATTGGGCTTTGAGAATTAAATTCATGTTAATTTTATCTTTCATTGCATAATATATGAATTTGATTCATATAAAAATACACAAAATTTTCAACATATTGCTCATCCAAAAATCATACACCAAAAATCGTCCATACAATTAGTGTCTAATAATTTTTCAAATCAAGGTTTTAAAAGTAGATGGCTAGACAAACTAAAAGAGGTTGACATTGGGTCATGGACATTGGTTCCACCATTAAATTGGCCTAAATCGATGAGTAACGTAATAAATATATAATTATTTATATAAAAATAATAAATAAAATAATTGTTGCCATAGAAAATCGTTCTTCAACTTGGGTGCGGCTTGTTCTAGATCCGGGTCACGATCTTTCATCCGAGTGAACCTGCAAAATAGTCCTCACGCAGAAAACGTTGAGGGTGGCCCTGCAAAAGACCCTCCGATACCCAAGTCAGTGAAGATTCACAGCAAGCAGATATGAGGAGAAGGCTCTTGTAGGAGAGTTCTCAATTAGAGAGTAAGCGTACCTAAGAAAGCCTTAGGACAAGATATTTATAGACTGTTGGAATGATGGCAGGTTGATATCTGACTTCTTGGACGTATCTTGAAAAATTAAAGCTGGTATGATTCGAATCTGGTTAGTTACGGGGCTGATGAGATACGAATATGTTAGTTAGAGGATCAATGGTTAAGGGAGAAGATTGGTGCTTTGAGATTTGGATTTATGGACACTAGGCTATATTTGGCATCATTGGCTTTATTTCCTTCTTGAGATGCCCGGGAACCAATGTGGTTGGAATCCAGATAATCAAGGATTTAAACTTTTGTTGATCGTGGTTGGAGGGTCATATTCGGCTTCTAGTTCCCATTCCAAGAAGATTATTCTGGAATTTGGGTGACTAGAGGCCTAGGCATAGTGTTAGACAATAGGGGTGTTTAAGCCAAAAAAGGAAGTACAAAGGAAGTACCGCGGTCCTGCCGAAGTATGAAAATGGCTCGGTCCTACCAGGTATAGAAATGGCTCGGTCATGTCAAGGTATGGAAATTGCTCGGTCCTACCGAAGTATGGAAATGGCTCGGTCCGATGCATGAAAATTTATCTTTTTTTGGTTGTGACAGTTGGCAGGCAAAATCAAAAATGATCTTAATCTTTTTGCCACATGTACAGATATTACTGCAATGATGATTTTACCCCGCATCAATAATCAATACATAAAATTATAAAAACATATAGTTTAATATTTCTATGAAGACTATTGTCATATTATGAGATGACTATATTCGTAGAATGCAGTAGAAGAGCAAAATGATAAGATTGGTTTGATGGAGCATGGAGTTGGTGTCCATCAAGGACACTTAAAGAGATGCGAGAAGAGGAGAGGGAGAGCAAGAGGAGACACTACCAAAAAAGTATAGATTTTTGGTGGTCATTTTTTGGCAATTTTGAAAAACGGCCAAAATTAAGCGTTTACCATGATATTTTTATAGTTTTAAATTTGCCAGTAAATGCAAATAATTTCTGACAGTTTTTTGCAATTATAGGCGGTTTGGACCGCTAGAAATAACAAATAAATTCGCTCCTTTTAGCACTTTTCTTCCGTGCATCTTTTCATTTTGGGTGTTTCATTTTTTATTTTTTACTCTAACCCTAATTAGATTGCCTCCTTTTTTTATTCTGTATTGCCTTTTAGTCTCTGCCCTTTCTTCTCCCATTTTCAAACCTTTGCCCATCCTTGCAAATCAGATTGTTAGCTTCAGTTAGAAAACCTAAACCCCTCCTTGAGAATATGACTTAGGTATATAAATTTTTCTATAGTTTTTTTTTTTATGAGAACTTGATGAGTAGAATGGTAGTGCTAGGTAGATATGTGATTTCTTTGCTTGTGTGTATTATCTATGTTGATTTTTTTATTTACTATTTTGATAAGATTTCATGTTAGATTATTAATGACAAGAATGAAGGCATTCAACTGATATCATCCATTTTGCACGAGGCCCCCTTGCCCAGGCTAGAAGGTTCAATGCATACAATGTCAATGGTTTCAAGTTCCGCACTCTAAGCCAAGACCAAGGGTTAAAGACTCAAAATAGTGGTGTATTTGGCACTTATGGAACAAGTAGCTATGCTAGCACCAGTGATAATCATCAAGTATTTGGTGATGTTCCTTATTATAAAAAATTGGTTGATATAAGAGTTGAACTATTATAGTTGATTTACGATTACTATGTTCAAATGTAAATGGGCTAATACATTGACTAGTAGATTGAAAAAGGAAGCCCTTGCATTTGACTTAGTCAATTTTTCATGATTGATACATACCGGCGAGCACGAGGATGACGAACCTTATATTCGTGCATCGGATGCTCAAATGGTGTATTATGTAGAAGATAACTTTGAAAAGGATTGGTGTGTTCCTATACATTTGAAACCAAGAGATCTATTCGAAATGGAAGAAAATGAAGACGATATTCTCATTGATAGTGTATCATTTCCTCAACAAGACATGGGCTTATTGTTTGGAGTTGATATACTACACTATTCCATTAGCATGGGATGATGATGATGAACCAAACTTTTTTGTTGACCTTGGAAATACAAATGACATTACTGATAATGATATGATGTCGTAGTGTTATTTGTTCATTGATTAATATCTAATGCTAGTACCATATTGCCTAATGTTTAGTACTTTTTAATTAGTGATAGTGTCACTTGTTGATATATAAAGTTTGAATTTTATTGCATTCTTAATTAGCTGCATTTGGATAGACTTTTTTATTGATCTATAAAGTTAAATAGCCTTTCAGCTATGCTGAGAACTAAAAGGTACAGGGATTCTATGAATGCTACTTTATCTGCACCAGCACCTAATGCTGGTCCAGTGCATGTGCTTCACACCCTTCATTTTTTCTTCTAGGATTATGCACGTGCTCCACACCCTTTATCTTCATCAAGTCATGCACCAGATAGTTAGGGAATGATTTGCAGTTGTAATATTTTCTATTTTAGAATTTTAGTTAAACATTGTGATAAATCGTTATAACTTGTTGACATACTAATTGTATGTTTTTTTGACAATTTTATTCAATATATGATTTAAGAATTTTTTCATGGATGATAATGTTAAGAATAATTTCATATTGTAGAATCAGGTATATATGTATACATATAAAATATAAATGTCTATATATAAATAAAAAATATTTTTAAAATAATTTGTAATTAGCGGCGGTTTTGCAACCGCTGCTAAAAGAAATCCAAAAATGATACATCCTGATAGTCATCAACAAAAATAATCATCGCAAATAATCATCAAAACCACCACTAAAAGAGCAACCTAATGAATTTTGCTTTTATTTCTGATGCTCATTGACCGCCAGAAAATACAACCAACCGTCGCTGTCATTTAGCGATGGTTATTCTAGCGGTTGACTAAATGCCTCCCAATGGGTGCAACAATGGTGGTTCTTTGATCACTGCTAGGTTCATTTTGCGGCAGTTATAATCATCGCTAAATGTAAAAAAAATCATCACAAATACTCGCTTCTTTGGTCTCTAGAGAGAGAGAATTAAGAAAGTTAGGATCAATTTCATGAACATATATTAGTGCTAATGAACTTCTAATAAATTATGAAAGTGACATTTAATATTTTTATCTAAATTTTTATATTTTAAAATTATATTGCATGAGTTAAAATTATATTTAAAAATTATATTACATTAGTTAAAAGTTAGTTTTAAGTCAAGAATCTATTTTAGATATTTAATAGATACTTATCTTCTTAGTTTTCTTAAAGAAATCAGTGTCTTATAAAAATTAGAAAGTCTATTGATTTTAGGAGATTAGTATTTTATAAAGAGTATAAAACATATTTGTTTTAGAAAATCTATCTATAAAAAGAGTTCAATGGGGATATTGATATCAAATCAATAGTATAGAAGGCAAAAATGGAAGGATGAAAGAGGCCTTAAGACTTAAAAATTGAGGATTAGTTCCTCATAATTTCATTTGAAGAAATAAGTAAGCTCAATCATAGTTAGAGTAATTTTTGAAATTATTAAGTTAAACATTATATTTTATAAATTTTCTATTTGATTGCTTGAAAATCCTTGATTAGTTGTTTTTATTAAATATTTTATAGTAGGAAAATTTATATGTTTAGAATTTAGCATAATTGCTAAATTTTTCAAGAATTATTTGAATCGATATTATGCTTAGCACTATATCTTAAGCATTTATTTATAATATATGGTAGGATTTTTTTTAATATGAAAAGGCTAAATTGCTTGTCTTGTAATTTTTGCATTAATGTAGTTATTGGAAATTGGATCAAGTAAGCATGCATGTATTTTGTTTTGTTGCTTACATGACCATTAAGTTTCTAATGGATTATGAATTCGTTTTATAGTTTGTTTCTAAGTCTATTCATATGTAAAAGTTGTATATAAAGTTAAGTAAATGCATGTGAGACTTAAGCAATTGGCAAATTGTTTACATATGAAATAAAATACAACATTTTTAAGTATAAATTATGAACTTTGAGCCAACTAGGATCTATAATATATTATCCCTACCTCTTGAGGATACCAGGATCCACCTTCGTATGAAAAATATGTGATGATCTATTTCTAACCCATCTTCATGGGATTAAATATGACGATCTATTCTAGCTCTATCGAAGGTTTTACATAAAGTCGTAATTATGATGGTAGAATTATTATCATAGTTTGGAACGAAAGCTTTAAGTTTTTAAATTTGATATTATTACTATAAATGATATACATTATTTTCTATTAAAAGTGTTTATAAAATTAATAGTTAAACATCATATTATGCATATATTTTAAATTAAATTAAGTTGTATACTTAATCCCTTTAAACACGGTTAGGGATTACTTGTTGAGCTTTGCTCAACTTTTTTTTTTTTCTTCCAGAGTTCAAGAAATAAGCAATACTTCAAATAAAAGTCAGCTCAAGATTTTGTTAATTTGATTTAAGAATATTTCTGATATCTAATATCAAGATATTTATGTTAGATTTTATAATTGAACTTATTATGAAATTTGACTATTTGTATTAAATGAATATTGAATATGCTATTGTTAGTTGTACTTATTTAATTTTATAGTATTATCTTTGTATGACATCTTGTGTGCTAAGATTTAATTTTCAAGTGTGAGATGAATTCTTGCATTTTAAATCTACTCTTTGGAGCAATATATATATATATATATATATATATATAGGATTCTTGTAATAATATTAATTTTTGATTTTTGTAAGGAAAAAAGACTTATATATCACTTTCACATTCATGTTATATTGGATATAGCATGTGAAGTCAAATTTCATTCCAACTCGGTGCAGAATTTAGTTTTATGGTCATATTGTATTGCCATTCGGCAAGCTGGCCGCTAGAAAGAACGCGTGCCGATAAGTCTGCGGTCTTTTTCTTGCGCGCCCAAAACGGCGAAGACCGCCTCTTCCTGCACGAATATCTTCTCCAAAACCATCTGTCTCCGACTCACTCCACCATGCCCGATGCTTGCAAGCAAATCAGAACAAGCCATTTGGCATGTGATCGTCAGAAGTCTAACAGAGAACTTGTTGCACGCCTAGCAAAGCCGAACGTTCTTTCTTTTTTTTGGTACAGAAAAAAAAAAAAAAAAAGTAGGAGGGATTGCTCTAGGGTAGCACCTCTCCAAAGATCTCATAGAAAGGGGGATTGCTCCAGGGTAGCACCTTTTTGAAGACTCTTTCTCGCCAGAAAATATTTCATACAAGGCGTTTGGACCCCTTCCCCCTCTCGCTAGGAAATATTCCATACAAGGCGTTTGGACCCCCTCCTGTCAGAAAATATTCCATACAAGGCGTTCTTTCTTCACCCGAGGTTTCTTTACGCGAGGTTGAGTAGGTCAACCTGACCCCAACCCAAATGTCGAGTAATCAGACGGAGAAACAAGAAGAGACCCTAGGCCGAGGATGAGTAGGTCAACCTGGCCCCAATCCGGGAAAATAAGAAGAGACCCTAGCCCCTCACCTACACCGAATGACGCATACCCCAAGATAATTTCTAGATTTAATTGAGTCAGCCGCAGCATCATTACTTAAACCCGCGTCATTTTGGCCGTGAGGCAAGGCCCCAGCCACGCCGACTACCACCTGGGTGGTCCGAACATTCTTTCTTTGCCGATAAGTATACTATGCGAACTATTTGTTGCGTGACCAACGGGCAAAACACGCTTCTTGTTGCACCAGAGTAGCATCCGTCTCCAACCCAAGCCACCGTGCTCCTCTGTCTCCAACCTAATCCACAGTGCCCAATACGTTGCAAAATAGGTTCGGGGCCCCTTCTGCATCCACCCATTCTCTCCATCTACGCTTGTTTAGAAGCCATATCTGGGATACATAATACGAGTGACTCTCTCCTTATCTCATGGAAGAGAAGTGAAGGGAGACAGATGGGGAGGCCTTTGGATCCGTTGTCCTTGGCACTGGTGCTGGTGCTCTCTCTTGCACCCAACTGGGCTGCTGCTCAAATCCTCTTTCAGGTAAACGATTCACACGTTTGCACCACTTGATCTCATCAGGTAGTGAAGTAGTGCCTCATCTAACAAGGGAAAGTTCCCAGGGTTTTAATTGGGAGTCATTGGAAAAAGAAGGGGATGGTATAACTCTCTGAAGGGCCAGGTACCTGACATTGCCGGTGCTGGAGCTACGCATGTGTGGCTCCCTCCACCCTCGCATTCAGTGGCAGAACAAGGTTTGTAGCACTCAACTCCATGATTACTCTGCTATTCTGGTCTTAGAAGCAATTTTTAGATGAATAATGATATATGACCTAATAGACTTAATTTAAATATATTGATTCCTAATAGATATGCGGAAACATTGGACTAATATATTTATCATAAGAATAAAAATAAATCTAGATCGATAAATACCTCCAGCCATTGCTCCACGGTCCAGATGAGGGTAAGGATCTTTCATACCTTACCGTCTCTCTCAGCGATGGTGTAAACTTTCTCGATGAGACCATGCGCATGAACCTTTCCGTTTTATAATTCTTTATAACTTATCTATCCATCGCAAAGGGCGCCGCTTTAAACGAATATGGTTGAGGGATTTTTATCTTAATCGTGAATTCAAATTTTGAATTTGAATTCACGTAATCCTCGATATCAGAATATAGGACCACCTTAATCCACCTTAATCGTATCTAACCAATACGCTTAATGGAGAAAAACCAACATTCTCCCACTTGGTCCGTATATTCTATTACTATAGTAAGAAACAGAATACATGAATCATGGCAATAGGTCCTCTTAAAATCGAGTATTATTTACCATGTATTACAATGTATTATATTTCCCAAACATAAACCCATATAGCTTAATGAATAAACCCCATGTTTATTATAGGTCCAACTTAATGATGCTTATCACAAATAAATGTGTACACTAAATAACTGAATATGAAAAACATCACAACCATAAAAGAGTTTCATTGATTATAAAATTTATCTATACAATGAATTAAATAAAATGACCAAGACCCATACGGTCTACATGATCCCTAAACTTCTGTAGTGGCATGCCTTTAGTCAAGGGATCAGCTATCATCAACTCAGTGCTCACGTGCTCAATAACCACTGTCTTTTTTTAACACGTTCTCTTATGGATAAATATTTGATGTCGATGTGCTTGCTTCGACTACCGCTCTTATTGTTTTTAGCCATAAATACTGCAGCTGAATTGTCAGAATAAATCTTTAATGGCTTAGATATAGAATCCATAATTCTAAGCCTAGAAATGAAACTCTTTAACCATACACCATGCGAAGTAGCCTCAAAACATGATACGAACTCAGCTTCCATGGTGGAAGTAGCAGTCAAAGTCTTACAGCTCCACCAGCAAACATAAATATGTATCCATATGTTGACTTCTGAGAATCAACACAGCCAGCAAAATTGCATCAGAGTAGCCAATTACTTCCAAATTTTCAGTCCGTCTGAACATAAGCATGTAGTCTTTGGTACCCTAAAGATACCTCAACACCTTCTTAGCAGCTCTCCAGTGGTCTAAACCTGGATTACTCTGATATCTCTCCAACATCCCAACTGCAAATGCTATGTCAGGCCTTGTACAGACCTGAGCATACATCAAGCTACCAACAGCTGAAGCATATGGAGTGTTTTTCATTTCCTCCCTGTCAAAGTCATTCCTTGGGCACTGATTCAAATTGAATTTGTCACCCTTGACTATGGGAGCTATACTCGGTGAACAATTTTTCATCCGAAATCTCTCTAAAATTTTGTTGATATAGGTTTCTTGAGATAGATCTAAAACACCTCGAAGTCTGTTTCTGAATTTTAATGCCAATGACATAAGAGGCATCACCCATATCTTTCATGTCAAAATTCTCAGAGAGAAATTGTTTCACCTTATGTAACATACTTTATCATTGGTTGCAAGTAAAATATCGTCTACATATAGGATCAAAAAATAAATTTTGCTCCCACTAACCTTTTGGTATATTCATTGATCCATGATGTTCTCTAAAAATCCAAATGAAAAATCACATCATAAAATTTTAAGTACCATTGTCGAGAGGCTTGTTTCAATCCATATATAGATCTCTTAAGCTTGCATACTAATTGCTCATTATCACTAGAGAAAAAACCTTCATGTTGTTTCATATAAATCTCTTCCTCTAGATCTCCATTGAGAAATGCAGTTTTCACATCCATTTGTTGCAACTCTAAATCAAAATGTGCAACAAGTGCCATGATAATGCGGAAGGAATCTTTCTTAGATACAGGAGCAAATGTCTCCTTGTAATCAATTCCCTTCCTTTGAGTGAATCCTTTAGCAACGAGTCTTGCCTTATATCACTCAATGTTGCCTAACGAGTCTTTCTTGGTCTTAAAGACCCATTTACAGCCAATGGCTTTTACTCCATCAGGCAACTCAACAAGATCCCAGACTCCATTAACTTCCATAGAATTCATCTCATCTTTCATAGCATCATACCATAAATTGGATTCCTTACAATTCGTGGCTTGTGAAAACGTTTCAGGATCATTTTCAGCTCCAATATTATAGTCCAACTCTGAAGATACACAATATAGTCACTAGAAATTGTTGATTTCTTTTCTCTTGTAGATCTTCTTAATGTTGTAACAACCTCCTCTGGAGGAGTTGATTGTTCAACTATCTCTGGTAACTCATGAGAGACTGGATCTACTAGTTCATTATCAGCAAATTAATTGTGGAATTTCAAGACTGGTTGTATAATGCCCATTTGATCTTGAGGGGCACTATGAACGATAATCAGTCTGTCACTTGAAGTGGAAGGTTGAGCATCAGAATGCTCCCTTTCAGGAATCATGCTCTGTAATTGATTACTCCCACTGATCAAGTCATTCTCAAGAAATTTGGCATTTCTTGATTCCACAATCCTAGTTATGTGAGATGGACAGTAAAATCTATATCCCTTGGACCTCTAGGCATATCCAACAAAATACCCACTAATGGTCCTAGGGTCCAGCTTTTTCTCTTGTGGATTGTATACTCTCACTTCATATGGGCATCCCCATACGCGTACATGTTGCAAACTTGGTTTCCAACCTTTAAAAAACTCAAATGACATTTTAGAAACAGCCTTGGTTGGAACCCGATTTAATATGTACACAGCCGTCTTGAGAGCTTCTATCCACAAGGACTTAGGTAGTTTGGAACTGTTAATCATGCTCCTCACCATGTCCATCAATATTCGGTTCCTTCTTTCTGCTACACTATTCTGATCAAGTGAGCCAGGTAAACTGAATTGGGCAACAATCCCATGTTCTTGAAGGAACTTCGCAAATGGACCAGGCATTTGTCCATCTTCTGTGTATCTCCCATAATAATCACCTCCTCTATCAAATCTCACAATTTTGATTTGCTTTCCGCATTGTGTCTCTACTTCTGCCTTGAATACCTTAAAGGAATCTAATGCTGTGTTCTTATTATAAAGAAAGTAGAGATACATAAATCGTGAGTAATCATCAATGAAGCAGATAAAGTATTTCGGACCATGAAAATCCATATTCGGACAACAAATGTCCATGTGTATGATCTCTAATAGGTATGAACTCCTCTTGGCACCTTTCTTTGACTTATTGGTCTGCTTGCCCTTAATGCAGTCCACACAAGTATCAAAGTCAGTAAAGTCCAAAGTATTGAGTACTCCTTCATTCACTAACCTCTTGATTCTATCTATAGAGATATGTCCCAATCTCCGATGCCACAACATAGAAGAGTTATCATTTACAACACATTTTTTCATGCCAGCCCTAACATGCATCACATCATGAGTGGTATTATTTTACAAATTAATATAGAAAAGACTATTGACAAAGTACCATTCCCAACAAGTTCAGATTTATAATATAATATGGAAGAAGTATCTGAAAAGTTGAAAGAATAACCCAAAGGTACAAGTCTTGAAAGTGAAATTAAATTCCTAAAAAAACAAGATACATAAAAGGTCCTTTCCAAATTTAAAATAAAACCACTACTAAGAACTAAAGTGCATGTCCTTATAGCTTCCACATGAGAGCACATCTTGTTTCCTAAAGAGATATACTGCTTACTTCCAACTGGCTTCCTTAAGTTTTGCATACCCTGCAAAGTATTGCAAATGTGGATTGTAGAACCAGAATCAATCCACTATGTGTTATAAATAACATTAGCCATATGAGATTCATAACAGACAAGTGAGATTGTTTTACCTTTCTTTTCAAGCCAAATCTTGAACTTGATGCAATCCTTTTCATGTGTCCCTTCTTCTTATAGAAGAAACACTTGGATTCCTTTTTAATATCAGATTGGGGTGGTATTTTACTTTTACCCTTCTTCTTGGCCCGTGCCCGATCCTTTCCATTTGTAGTCAGCGTTGCACTTTCACCCAATTCCATCAACAGTCTACCCTCTTCTTGAACACACATGACCAAAAGTTCATTGATTGACCATTTTTCCTTATGTGTGTTATAAGATATCTTGAATGGTCCATACTACTGTGGAAGGGTATTTAAAATATAGTGCACCAGAAAGGACTCAGACATTTCAACCTCAAGAGTCTTTAGTTGAGCTGCAATGTCCCTCATTTGCATAATGTGCTCATGCACACCTCTCACTCCAGTGAGCCTCAGGGATGACAACTTCAATATTAGGGTACTGGCAAGAGCTTTGTCTGAAGTACTGAATTGCTTATCAATGGCCTTTAGTAGCTTCCTGACATTCTCATGCTTATCGACTGAATCACGTATACCAACAGAGATTTTTGTCTTTATGAACATTGTACTCAAGCGATTAGATCGCTCCCAACATTCATAAATTGCAATCTCACTAGGAGTGCTGGTCTGAGTTACTGAAGGTGGCTCATCCTTCCTTATAGCATAATCAATGTCCATCCAGCCCAGATGAAGAAGAATTCTCTCCTTCCAAACCTTATAGTTATCACCCCTCAATTCAGGCATGTCACATTTTATATCAGAGAAATTTAAAAGGGTGCATAACTGCAAAATTTAAACATATATGCTTATTATCAAAAATTGAG
The DNA here is from genome assembly GCA_900491605.1 of Calamus simplicifolius. Taxonomy (NCBI): domain Eukaryota; kingdom Viridiplantae; phylum Streptophyta; class Magnoliopsida; order Arecales; family Arecaceae; genus Calamus; species Calamus simplicifolius. The sequence continues at coordinate 333,564 of UESW01001425.1, read as the reverse complement.
GCTAATAAAATGCTTTACCAATGTAAATTATGCATTTAGAAAATAGTGAATCTACTGACATAAAACTTGCCTGTGGGCTAAAGCTTTAATTCAATTAGATTCACTTGAGTCTGTATGATAAAACTATCAAATTATGTTCCTTCTTTCTAATTCTTATGGGTAGATTAGAAATATATAATTTGATATTTTATCTTAATTAATTATTTAAATACAAAGCAGTTAATCTACTGACATAAAACTTGCCTGTGGGCTAAAGTTTTAATTCAATTAGATTCACTTAAGTCTGTATGATAAAACTATCAAATTATGTTCCTTCTTTCTAATTTATGTGGGTAGATTAGAAAAATATAATTTAACATTTTATCCTAATTAATTATATAAATATAACAAAACTTTCTGTGGGACAAATTTTATTATATTCATATAATTAATTATAATTAATGTCTATTATTTATATGATTTATTAACTTTATTATACAATTTTATAATTAAGGATGCTGAGGCTACTCATCAATTATTCAATTGTATTTATCACTTAGATATTATTTAAATTTTATGCTCAACTATGTCACTTAAGATGCATGCATAATTAACAAAATTTATACACAAATTCTAAATATAATTAAACTTAAATAGGCCAGGCCAATGTCCAGACGAGCCAAAGCCCGTCATCCTAACCCAATTTCAATAGTTTAATTTAACCAATTTTTTTTTCTTAATCATCTCAAAAATTTTTGGATCAGATGTGCCCAAACTGCTGTAATCCCTACCATGCGCGCACGGCCTAACTTTATAACTGGCTCAGGCTGGGCTAGCCGGCTACTGACCCAGGCAGCTAGGCCAGCCAGGCACTGGGCCAGCGCCGGTTGGGCCCAGCGCTCCAGCGCCTGGCGCGCAGGCATTGGCGCCTAGCCTAGCCAGGCGCTGGGCCAATGCTTGGCCCACCCGGTGCTGGCCAGTGCTGGCTGGCAGCCAGCGCCTGAGCGCTGGCCTCTTTATATATATATATAATTCTATATGGCCAGCACATTTTTTTTATATTATTCCGTATGGCCAGCATGTTTTTTTGTTAAAAGGCATCTTTCATCTGTCCTCATCCCGTGCACATATCCGAAGCAAGGAAACCCACGCTTCCTCCTCTTATGGTGATTTGATCGTGAGATATTTGGATTTATCTTTTAATTAAACTATATCCAAAAAGGGTGAGCGAACAGATAGGTACATGCTTCATGGCATAGATCTTACTGATGCATCTCTTAAATAAAATAAAATAAAATAAATTGAATATTAAGAGTTTATCAGATCTAATGCCCTTTCAGATGATTCTTGATGACCTATTAACTCTTTCGGTACGTAGGTAGTTGGGTCAAACGCACCAAGGTACTACAGCAGCCTTCCTTATGGTACGTCTCTAATATCCCTACCGTACGCCCGTTAGGTGAAATAATCCAGGGTACTACCAGTAGCCTCCCCTTTGACTATCCTTAGATGAGAGAAATAGAGACCAAGAATTCCTTGTCCCTCTTTATCAAATAAATGATATAAAGATTGTTTCACATGGATTTTATAGATCTGTATATTAATGAAAACAATCCTAATAATCAAGGCAGAGATATTTTTATACGCTTTGATACCAAATGATAGACTTAATTTAAATATATTGATCCCTATCAGATATGCGGAAACATGGGACCAATATATTTATCATGAGAATAAAATAAATCTAGATCGATAAATACCTCCAACTATTGCTCCACGGTCCAGATGAGGGTAAGGATCTTCTACACCTTATGGTCTCTCTCAGCAATGGTGTTAACATTTTCGATGAGACCAGGTGCAGGAACCTTTTCATTTTATAATTCTTTGCCTTATCTGTCCATCACATAGGGCGCCGCTTTAAACGGATATGGTTGAGGGATTCATCTTAATCGAGAATTCAAATTTTGAATTTGAATTCACGTAATCCCTCGATATCAGAATATAGGACCACCTTAATCCACCTTAATCGTATCTAACCGATACGCTTAATGGAGAAAAACCAACAGGACCAGCACAAATTGGGATGAATCTTGCTTATGAAACGGGTTTATCATGCAAGTAATCTTTATTAGGTGAGAGGAAGATCCTGTTATATTAACAAAAATGTCAGTTTGTTATTAAGGATTTAGTACAAATAGTGTGCGGGAGGCTCGTTGTAATATGTCTTTAATAAATCATGACAGTTTTCTACATGATTTGTTCTTTTAGGTAGTGTTTGATAGAAAAAAAATTATCCATGTATAAGTGTACGGGATAGAGTTTATCCCTTGGCTATCCCTAGGGATATCCATTGGCTATCCCATTGATCATATCAAATGCAAAAAGGTAAATTCATAGGATAACTTTTTTTTTTACT
>UESW01001425.1:299347-330613 GCA_900491605.1 Calamus simplicifolius | reverse complement strand
AAATTTGTCACCCTTGACTATGGAGCTATACTCGGTGAATAATTTTCATCCAAAATCTCTCTAAATTTTGTTGATATAGGTTTTTTGATATAGACCTAAAACACCTCGAAGTCTATCTCTCTAAATTTTAATGCCAATGACTTAAGAGGCATCACCCATATCTTTCATGTTAAAATTCTCAGAGAGAAATTATTTCACCTCATGTAACATACCTTTATCATTGTTTGCGAGTAAAATATCGTCTACATATAGGATCAGAAAAAAAATTTTCTCCCACTAACCTTCTGGTATATACATTGATCCATGATGTTTTCTCTACAAATCCAAATAAAGAAATCACATCATGGAATTTTAAGTACCATTGTCGAGAGGCTTGTTTCAATCCATATATAGATCTCTTAAGCTTGCATACTAATTGCTCATTATCACTAGAGGAAAAACCTTCAGGTTGTTTCATATAAACCACTTCCTCTATATCTCCATTGAGAAATGCAGATTTCACATCTATTTGTTGCAACTCTAAATCAAAATGCGCAATAAGTGCCATGATTATGCGGAAGGATTTTTTCTTAGATACAGGAGAAAATGTCTCCTTGTAATCAATTTCCTCCCTTTGAGTGAATCTCTTAGGGACGAGTCTTGCCTTATATCGCTCAATGTTGCCTAACGAGTCTTTCTTGGTCTTAAAGACCATTTACAGCCAACTGCTTTTGCTCCATCAGGCAACTCAACAAGATCCTAGACTCCATTAACTGCCATAGAATTCATCTCATCTTTCATAGCATCATACCATAAATTGGATTCCTTACAATTCATGGCTTATGAAAACATTTCAAGATCATTTTCAACTCCAATATTATAGTCTGACTCTTGAAGATACATAATATAGTCACTAGATTTCTTTTCTCTTGTAGATCTTCTTAATGTGGTAACAACCTCCTCTGGAGGAGTTGATTGTTCAACTATCTCTAATAACTCATGACAGACTGGATATACTAGTTCATTATCAGCAATTTGTGACATTTTAATGACCGATTGTATAATGCTCGTTTGATCTTGAGGGGCACTATGAATGATAATCAATCTGTCACTTGAAGTGAAAGGTTGAGCATCATAATGTTTCCTTTCAGGAATCATGCTATGCAATTGATCACTCCCACTGATCAAGTCATTCTCAAGAAATTTGGCATTCTTTGATTTATAATCCTAGTTATGTGAGATGGACAGTAAAATCTATCCTTGGACCTCTCGGCATATCCAACAAATACCCACTATGATCCTAGCGTCCAGCTTTTTCTTTTGTGCATTGCATACTCTCACTTCACATGAGCATCCCCATACGCGTACATGTCGTAAACTTTTTCACCTTTAAATAACTCAAATGGCATTTTAGAAATAGCCTTGGTTGGAACCCGATTTAATATGAACACAGTCGTCTTGAGAGCTTCTGTTCACAAGGACTTAGGTAGTTTGGAGCTACTAATCATGCTCCTCACCATGTCCATCAATGTTCGGTTCCTTCTTTCTGCTACACCATTCTGATCAGGTGAGCCAGATAAAGTGTATTGGGCAACAATCCTATGCTCTTGAAGGAATTTCGCAAATGGACCAGACATTTGTCCATCCTCTTTGTATCTTTCATAATACTCGCCTCCTCTATCAGATCTCATAATTTTGATTTATTTTCCACATTGTGTCTCTACTTCTACCTTGAATACCTTAAAGGCATCTAATGCTTCGTTCTTATTATGAAGCAAGTAGAGATACATAAATCATGAGTAGTCATCAATGAAGCAAATAAAGTATTTGGACCATGATAATCCATATCGGACAACAAATGTCCATGTGTATGATCTCTAATAGGTCTGAACTCCACTTGGCACCTTTCTTTGACTTATTGGTCTGCTTGCCCTTAATGCAGTCCACATAAGTGTGAAAGTCAGTGAAGTCCAAAGTACTAAGTACTTATTCATTCACTAACCTCTTAATTCTACCTATGGAGATATGTCGCAATCTCTAATGCCATAACATAGATGAGTTATTATTTACAAACATCTGTTTATGCCAGCCTAACATGCATCACATCATGAGTGATATTATTTTACCAATAATATAGAAAAGACCATCATACAAGGTATCATTCCCAACAAGTTCAGATTTATAATATAAACTGAAAGAAGTATCTGAAAAGTTGAAGGAATAACCCAAAGGTACAAGTCTTGAAACTGAAATTAAATTCCTAGAAAAACTAGGTACATAAAAGGTTCTTTCCAAATTTAAAATAAAACCACTACTAAGAACTAAAGTGCATGTCTCTATAGCTTCCACATATGAGCGCATCTTGTTTCCTGAAGAGATATACAGCTCACTTCCTACTGGCTTCCTTAGGTTTTGTATACCCTCCAAAGTATTGCAATATAGATCGTAGAACCAGAATCAATCCACCATGTATTATAAATAACATCAGCCATATTAGATTCATAACTGAAAAGAGCTTTGACTGAAGTACTAAATTGCTTATCAATGGCCTTTAGTAGCTTCCTGACATTCTCATGCTTATCGACTGAATCACGTATACAACAGAGATTTTTATCTTTATGAACATTACACTCAAGCGATTAGATCGCTCCCAATGTTTATAAATCGCAATTTCACTAGGAGTGCTGGTCTAAGTTACTGAAGGTGATTCATCCTTCCTTATAGCATAATCAATGTTCATCCAGCCCAGATGAAGGAAAATTCTCTCATTCCAAACCTTATAGTTATCACCCCTCAATTTAGGTATGTCACACTTTATATCAGAGAAATTTAAAGGTTGCATAACTGCAAAATTTAAACATACATGCTTATTATCAAAAATTGAGGCTAATAAAATGCTTTACCAATGTAAATCATGCATTTAGAAACCAGTGAATCTACTGACATAAAACTTGCCTCTGGGCTAAAGCTCTAATTCAATTAAATTCACTTAAGTCTATATGATAAAACTATCAAATTATGTTCCTTCTTTCTAATTCCTGTGGTAGATTAGAAAAATATAATTTAATATTTTATTAATTAATTATAAATAGTGAATGCTAACATAAAACTTACATGTAGGCTAAAGCTTTAATTCAACTAGATTCACTTAAGTAGGTATGATAAAACTATCAAATTATGTTCCTTCTTTCTAATTCCTATGGGTAGATTAAAAAATATAATTTAATTTTATCTTAATTAATTATATAAATAGTGAATCTGCTGACATAAAACTTGCCTGTGGGCTAAAGTTTAATTCAATTAGATTTACTTAAGTCTATATGATAAAACTATCAAATTATGTTCCTTCTTTCTAATTCCAATGGGTAGATTAAAAAAATAATTGATATTTTATCCTAATTAATTATATAAATAGTAAATCTGCTGACATAAACTTGCCTGTGGACTAAAGCTTTAATTCAATTTGATTCACTTAAGTCTATATGATAAAACTATCAAATTATGTTCTTCTTTCTAATTCCTATGGGTAGATTAGAAAAATATAATTTGATATTTTATCTTAATTAATTATATAAATAGTGAATGTTGACATAAAACTTGCCTGTGGGCTAAAGCTTTAATTCAATTAGATTTACTTAAGTCTGTATGATAAAACTATCAAATTATGTTCCTTCTTTCTAATTCCAACAGGTAGATTAGAAAAATATAATTTGACATTTTATCCAATTAATTATATAAATAGTAAATCTGCTAACATAAAACTTGCCTGTGGACTAAAGCTTTAATTCAATTTGATTCACTTAAGTCTGTATGATAAAACTATCAAATTATGTTCCTTCTTTCTAATTCCTATGGGTAGATTAGAAAAATATAATTTATATTTTATATTAATTAATTATAAATATAACAAAATTTTCTATAGGATAAATTTTATTACTCCATATAATTATTATAATTAATGTCTATTATTTATGTGATTTATTAACTTTATTATAAATTTTATAATTAAGGATGCGGTGGCTACTCCTCAATTATTCAATTGTATTTATCACTTAGATATTATTTAAATTTTATGCCCAATTATGTCACTTAAGATGCATGGATAATTCACAAATTTATACACATAAATTCTAAATATAATTGAACAAAATAGGGCAAGGCCAATGGCCCAACCACTTAATGAACGAGCCAGCAGCCCATCATCCTCACCCAATTTCAATAGTTTAATTTAACCAAAAAATCTCTCAATCACCTTAAAAAATTTTCAGATCAGATGTGCCCAGACTGCTACAATCCAGCTGCTGCAGTTCAGGCTGGGCGCACGGCCCAACCTTGTGGCTGGCTCAGACTGGGCTCACGCCCAGCCTAGCTGCTGGCCAGACCGCTGGGCCAGTGCCGGTTTGGCCCAGGTGCCTAGCCAGTGGCTGGCCCAGGCAGGCGTTGGCTGCGCTTGGGCACTGGCAGGCAACTAGTGCCCCTCTTTTTTTTAATTCTAATTCTAAATGCCATTTTTTTTGTTTATATGGCGAGCACGTCTTCTTCCTAAGAAGATCATTCCATGCATATATCCGAAGCAAGAAAACCCACGCTTCCTCCTCTTATGGTGATTTGATCACGAGACATTTGGATTTATCTTTTATTTAAACTATATCCAAAAGGTGAGTGAACAGATAAGTGTATGCTTCATAGCATAAATCTTACTCATTAATCTCTTAAATAAAACTAAATTAAATCAACTGAATATTAAGAGTTTATCAGATCTAATGCCCTATCATCTTGATGACCTATTAACTCTCCCAGTATGCAGGTAGTTGGGTCAAACGCACCAAGGTACGTACTACAGCAGCCTCTTTTATTGGTACTTTCCTAATATTCCTACCGTACGCCCGTTGGATCAATAATCCAAGTACTAACAGTAGTCTTCCCTTTGGACTATCCCTAAACGAGAGAAATATAGATCAAGAATGCCTTGCCCCTCTTTATCAAATAAATGATATAATGATTGTTTCACATGGATTTTATCCATATATTAATGAAACAATCTCAATAATCAAAGCAGAGGTATTTTTAAATCGCTCTGATATCAAATGATAGATTAAAATTAAATATATTGATCCCTATCAGATATGCAAAAATATGGGACAATATATTTATCATAAATAATAAAGCAAATCATGATCGATAAATACCTCTAGCCATTGCTGTTGATTTTTCTTCCAGATGAGGGTAAGGCTCTTTCACACATTGTGGTCTCTCTCAGCGATGGTGTAAACTTTCTCGATGAGACCAAGGGACCTTTCCATTTTTATAATTGTTTATGCCTTATCTGTCCATCACAGAGGGCGCTTTAAACGGATATGGTTGAAGGATTCTTATCATGAATTCAAATTCAAAATTTGAATTCGTGTAATCCCTCGATATTAGAATATAGGATCATCTTAATCCATTTAATCGTATCTAACTGATATGCTTAATGGAGAAAAACCAACACATAAGACTTCTAGGAACAGAACCTTTTTTTTTCAACAAAAAAGGAAGTTCCTCAAGGAGAGATTTTCAGGAGTCCATTTACGTCTAGTAATAAAGATATTAGTCTGTAAGGAAATAGAATGGCTTGCCTAGCCAAGTACTTCTCTTTCTTTCCAATGCTTCATTTTACTCTCTAGTTATCCAAATTTCTCAAACAACCTCAAAAATAAAAGTGAAGATGCATAGCTCTTCATACAATACTATAATGTGTGAAAATGCACAGCTTTCACAATACAAGTTCATGTTCTATACATAAAATTGTTACAACTTCTACAATTCTACTAACACGGGTAAGTTATTTAAGAAATCTGCACAATATTTACTGGCTAATTAACTAAAACAGGCAATGTCAAAAATTTTCTCTCACATATTCATTTAATAAATTTATTTAGAATGGACTGCGAGGAGGAAAGGGGCCGTGAGAGGGGCCGCCTAGAATGGGGCCTCCGTGAGAGGAGCCGTCTAGGATGGGGCTAAGTCCGGGACAGGGTGTCAGAATCAGAAGGCAAAGTCGGGAGTCATCCTCGTTTCAAGTCCTCATTGCTGGTTCTTAGCGTCAGCTTCCATAAAAGGTTGTGAGCCCTTTTGTTGAGCTGGGACGGTGCTCCCAGAGTCGGAAGCTGGATCTGGAACGAAGAGAGGCTGGGAGAAAACCGGAAGGGAGCATAGCCGTGCTGAGATGGCCTGGACAGAGCCTGTGCTCCGTTGTCGGGAGAAACTTGGGCCGGGTTCAACCCGAACCCGGCCCGCAGAGATTTGCAGCAGTACTCAAACTCTAATTTGCTTAACCCGAACCCGAAGAATCCGGGTAATTTACAACTTGGGCCGGGTTAGGGTTGCAGTCAACCCAAGCCCGAGAAAACCCGAACCCGCAAAGCCACAAGCAGCAGGCCCACTGGTGTTGTGGAGTGATGATTTAGCCAGGTTTACTGACCCCATGACCGAGAAGCAGGCTTTTGTCCATTTATTAATTGCAATTTTAAATGGGCGGATGGGGCGTCAATGACTTATGTGGTCTTCTAACTGGCTCTTTAGTTTCAATATTTTCTGCTTTCGAAGGTTGACTTCATCAATGTATGGTGGCTATTGAAATGTAATGCAACATTTGAATGAATATGTTTTGATTTAAGAATGTACTCTTATGTACATAATTTGAAATGTGAAGCTTGTTTATTTCAAACTTCAGACAAATATCAAATTAATGCTCTGTGTCTTAATTGTCTTTTACTTCTTCTCCCATCCCATCTGTGTTGGCAGTAACTTGGCTTCCCATCTCCCATGGGTTAATTGGCTCCATCATATCTACTCCAAAAAATGAGATTTTTTTTCGGAAGGAACCGCATATTAGAGTATTGAAAAGATAGAAAAATCCTAAAATGTCTATCCTGTGACAAAAATTCGTGTTTTGATGTCAAAGAAACAAAGGTCTCAATTACCCATTCTCAGCATTTCTGGTAAAAAAGGAAAAGCAGCAAAATAGTTTCATCCACAAAATAAGAATTGATCCTCACAGACGAGTTGTCCTGTAACCGTTCTCGAAGCTCGTCATTCTCCTTGGCCAACTCATCGCGGGCGGCAATGACCCTCTCAATATCCTCCTCCAACTTGGCGCGGTCATTAATCAAATCAGCACATCCCGACGCCACCATCTCCTTCTCTTTGATGCACCTCCTCAACCCCAGGGCGTTCATCATTGCCTCCGACTGCCCACATCAAAATAAAAACTTCCTTATAAACAACCAAACCCTAGAAACCCAAGAACAATAAACAGCCATAAAAGATCAAGGAAATCGAACCTTATACTGCTCCGCACGCTTCTCCGTGTCCTTGAGTCGCTTCTCGGTGTCCTTGAGGCGCTTCTCGGTGTCCTTGAGGCGCTCTCGAGAACGAAGATCTGATCTTGGAGGCGGCGGCGGGCGTCTTCGGAAGCAAGGAGCTTAAGACGCAGGTCCTTGTCGGAGACCGGGAGCACGAGCGAGTTCTCGATGGATTCCCGGATATACTCGTCGGTCTCTGGACCCATGGTCTCTTGGCAGGGAAAATGGATAGAACTAGACCCCTAAATATTTGGTTGCGATCAAAAGGGAGTGGAACTTGGAAACCCTGGAAATTAGAGTAATGGGGGCAGAGGGTGGATCGAGAGGATCGATCCAGAGCCCTCGGAACGCCAAGAACCCCAAACCCAAGGAGGGATGGAGAGGAGAGAGACGAGAGAAGCGGAGGGAAAACCCGGGATGGTGTGTGGGTGGGGATAGTCTTTTGTATGAAGGAGAGACTCGGAGCGGATGGATCCCCGTTCGTTTAAAATGGGCTGCAGCGGTCCTTCCTGTCGTAAGAGGGGAAAGGAAGGCCGGGTCTTCGATTAGAAGATAGGTGGGAGCCACCGCAAATCAGTGCGTGGCAAAATCCCATTCGTCCGTGTTTACTGCCGGAACCTTCGACTCAGGACAGCGCGGAGCTTATGGGATTATAAAGGGAGCTGCCATTTGCATCGCCTTAAATTGCTAGGTACATTCCCAATTTAATCAAAATAATATTTTAATTTTATTCCTAAAAAATTTAACCAAAATATTCCTGAATTACTCTCTACACTTTCCTAAACAAAACACCCCCCTCCCGCTCCTCCCCCTTCCACGTTTATTTAAATAAATTACTTAATCCATTTCGATCCTTATTTGAAAAGATTTCAACCTTCAACTTAGTAATTTGGGAAGGTTTTATGGACATAAAGATTCATTTTTTAATTTGTTTCGAAGCTTTTTTTCATGGTTCGTGATTTGTTCGGCCACAGGACTGAACAATTCACATCTGTTCGGCCACACAGGGCCGAACAGAGGCCTTCTGTTCGGCAGGACCAAACAAAAGGCCCTATGTTCAGCTAAAATGGGCCGAACAGGGGCCCTTTGTTCGGCCCCTTTGTTTAGCCCATCCTAGCCGAACAGTGGGCTCCTGTTCGGCCACACAGGACCAAACAAATGACCTCTGTTCGACCCTGTATGACCGAACAGATGTGATTTGTTCGACCGGGATGAGCCGAACATGGGGGTTGAGGTTTAGTGTTTAGAGTAATTTAGGGTTTAGGGTTTAAAATAATTTTTGACCATGTAGGGTGATTTTTTGACCGTGCCGTGGGTGCCAATGTGTGCCGGCCCATGTCGAGGCATGCAGTTCGGCCCGTGCCAACCCATGTCGGGGCATGCCGTGCCGAGGCGTATAAGCCAAAAATCAATATTGATGAGATCGCCCTTGCATTATCATATTTTGAGAATTATCCACCATTGATAGGTGGATGACTATGCTGCATTAAAGTGTATTAAATTTCGACTCTAGCACAAAAAAATTAATTTAAATGAACTTTCATTAAAATTTCAATGTATTTTACAAAAGATGTACTAAGGTGCACCTTAGGATATAAGAAGTGCCAAGCCGTTAGAGTCTTGCACCTTACGTATTACGCATGCTTTAGGCATGCCTTTGACAACACTGCCTTTCAAAATAATACAGCCCAATATGTAGTTATTTGACCTCTCATATTGGAAACAAGAAGGGAGGGTTAAAATTGTTGGCATTATATAGCTTAGACTAGCAATATTGAGGGAACTGGAGTAGAGAGATATCATCTTTGTTATGGCATAAAGAAGTTAGGTAGGAAACGTTGCTAGTCCCTGCTTTTTAGGTTTTTTCTCTATGTTGGTAACTTCACAGTGGAGCATATGATCACAAAAAATGAAAGGTATTTTGTAGTTTTGCCATGTCAACTGATTGCGCTATGAGATAGTCAAGATGGGAACACCATGGTGGGTCACTATCATTTGAGGCTGGTGCAGCTGAAGGAAACTGATGAAGAATGGGGTCAGGAGGTAATGCAAGGTTATAGCAAGTGGACTTAATGGCAACTAGAGGTGAAGTAGATAGGACGAGGACACAATAGCTACCACGTTTAGACAGAAGGCATACCATGATGAAGGAATAGGAGGGGGCACGGTGGGATGAGCTAACTGATGAAGAATAGGGTCAGGAGGTAATGCAAGGTTATAGCAAGTGGACTTAATGGCAACTAGAGGTGAAGTAGATGGGATGAGGACACAATAGCTGCCACGTTGAGACAGAAGGCATACCATGATGAAGGAACAGGAGGGGGCATGGTGGGATGAGCTAACTGATGAAGAATGGGGTCAGGAGGTAATGCAAGGTTATAGCAAGTGGACTTAATGGCAACTAGATGTGAAGTAGATGGGATGAGGACACAATAGCTGCCATGTTGAGACAGAAGGCGTGCCATGATGAAGGAACAGGAGGGGGCATGGTGGGATGAGCTGTGCACATTTCTATATGAGATAGAAGAGTTGGCTTTGTGGGAGTTGATGGGTGCACTGCATGGAATGGTTGAACTGGCAGCACGATAGGAGGTGGCACACTAACATGTTGTGAATGTGGAGGGCTGGAGGCTTGGCAGGAGGGGCTGGCAAAGGCAGTGGGAAGTGAAGGAATTGGGAGCGTGGTGGCAATGGTTTGGTAATTGGTGCTGGGTTTGCAGGTGGTCCATGGCATCAGTGAGGACTGAGTGGTTGAGTAGGAGCTCAACAAAGAAATCAAGTTGTAATTGGAGATGAAGGAAATGTGATGGGAAGAAGACATGGAGAGATGGGGAGAATTCTTTCTTTTGTCATTTATATTGTCAGAAAACATGGTCATTTATACTGGTAGCTAGGTATCCTTTCAAAATCCCATAATCTTAAACAGATGTGAAAGTGAACAGCGTGTAATATTACTCTTGAGATATGTTACATATGTTCCAATGCACCATAGTTTTTGCCATATAAATATATATCAGCAATATAATGTTTTTGCCTGTATGCTAGTGTTTTAGAAAAAAAATGATTTGCTTCTGCAGAGCCAACCAGTGGAGGAGTTCTATCGCAGCCGAGGGAAGATCTTAGAGTTAGATTTGCCAGGAGGGATCCCGGAATCTTGGCCAAAGCTGTTACAAGTTTTGAATCTTGAAGACATGATGATAAGCAGTCTGCAGCAGCATGATCATGAGTCAAAGGTCAGTGATTGTCTGCATGTATGTTGTATGTGCTTGGTCATTTTTCAGCAATTTTTTGAATAAAATTTTAAACTCAGCCCCATATTTATCAAGGGTGCCAATTGGTTTGGGCTTTATTTATTGGGAGAAAGGTGTAATATGGAAGTTGCTGGATAGCTTGACGTTATGATTGCTGAAATTTTTAGAAAGAACTAATTCTATGTAAGCAATAATTTTGATCTTACAGGAATTGAATTTTTGCTGAGCAAGAGCTCAATTTCTTCTGCTCTTCCTACCATAGAGGCTTAGTTTTCCAAAGAAATAAGCTGTCGCAACCATATCATGAAGTAACAGAATGATGCAGAGGCTTGAGAGTAATATTTTAGTTGCCTACCTACTGGCGAGCCTCAAAGGGTCTTTTAGGAGTTGATTAACCTAGGTTTGGGAGTCTGCCAGGTACTGGGAAAGCTCTGTGTGCTTAAAATGAACCGGAAAGACGCGTTTGTAAGTCTGGGATCTTATGAGCTAGGATTGACTAGACGAAAGACTACATGGCTTTTTGTTCTTCAGAAGGGTGACTACTGGAAACATATAGGCTTACATGGAAATGCATTGTTATTTTGGTTCAACCCCTTCATTGCAAGCATCAACAGTGCGAAATTTCCTGTAGGTTTAACCTTCATTAACAATCTTCTTGCTCGAATACTCGAATTAGTTCGAGGGGGTTTTAGCTGTGCTGTTCCTGCTGCTGATAGATACGGGGTGCTTATCGGCATGAATGTTGATGGGTTCTTTATTATTATTATTTTGACTCCTTGTGGCGTTATTACTTTGCCATTGGGTGTTTTAATGGGGGATTTACCACCTCGATTGGATCAGTGAAATTCCATGTTGAACCTTGTTGCACCTCACTGGTTTCTAAAGAGCAACGTAACCGTGAAATCAGTTGACTTTATGCATGGATGGTATAATCAGTTCTATTTTTATTTACTCTAGCAAGAGTGACCTACCATGTAAGTGGTCGTGGCAACATCCAGCCAGCCTAGCCCTTTGGTGCTTTCAGAGAGTGCCTCTAGGAAACGGCAAAGGAGGCATATCTAGCTTAGCCAATGCTACATCGCTTGGGGCAACCTGATACTCCTAAGATCTAGCCTTGTCCCTGGTGATATCCATGTTTCCATATAAACAAAGTCTCTATTTGCCTTAGAAGCATTGGAGACAATAAAAAAAAAAAAGAAATTAAGGGGGCAAAAAAATGGAAGCAAGAATCCTTCCATGAATTCAGGCGAGCCGACATGTTTGCAATTAATGAAGCAATCTGAAGACCTATGCTGATAGCTTCCTTTAAACATTCACCAAATTTTACGTAAAACCAAGCAAATATTTATAATATAATCTTTCGATAGATTAATCCTAGAAACCTTTCATATTTTTATCTTAAATCTTGAAATATTTCAATTTAATATTTTTATTTATAATTAACTATATAACAACATGACATTTTGTTTATATTCTTAATAAGTTAAAAAAATTTTTTTTAGATATTTTTGTCCGTAACTCATCCTTAGCCGTGGCTCTCAATGTTGGCCTTCGACCAAATCCTACTACCAAGTAGGCAAAGCAAGCAAGAAGAGATCAAATTTAGAACTTCATTCACTATTAATTTTTTTTATATTATATTATTTTGGAAACTTAAAGACTCCATAAGCAAAGTAAGCAAGAAGAGATCAAATTTAGAACCTCATTCACTATTAAACTTTTATATATATATTTCAAAAATCTAAAGAGTCCATCACAAAAAATATAGAATTTTCAATACTAGCAGAACAAGCTAAAAACAGATACTCAATTTAAAATGAGTAAAATAGGACCCTGTTACTTGTTCTCTTCATCCAGAATTTTATCCAGAATTTTATTCTCTTCAAATAGTACCTTGACCTTGCATAACATGTGATAGGGTTAGATTAAAAAGAAATAGAAATGAGGTGACAAATCTTGAGGTGAAAAAAATGAGTTCCAATATTCATACCTCTTCTTCGGCTCTGTGGAGATTAATCCTCAAGATTTCCTTGTCCTTTTTCAAGGATTCAACTTTAGCAGCTAATGTTGTTATCTAGAGCATGCAGCATTTTCCAAAAATGTAATCAGCATACAAGGATTAATATAGACAAAATAAAAAGCAGGAGAAAGAAAAAGGAGTTGAGAAGTACAGAAAAAGATATAGCGCAAAGTCAGAAGAACAAGAACAGAAGAAAAACTTGGAGATGACACAAAAAAGAAAACTATGTTGATAGAACTTAGACAAACTTTATAAGCATTAGAGGATATGCAAGATCATCTCTTATTTTAACTGAGAGTACATACCTCTGCAAACCTAATCCAAGTGAAAGGTCAAGTGGAGTCCCACTTACTAGAGTGGAGGATTGACACGCTTGCCATTTTCTATACAAACTCTACATATATATCATCTTAGAGCACTGCTAATGGGCCAATTTTAGGCCAGATTATAGCAAAACTTATAAGCAGTAGAAGCCACAATAACTGGTAAAACTTGGCTTATAAAGGTGCAATTGGCCAATTTTAGGCTAGATCATGGTACCAGATCATCACGATCTAGCTTATTGCAGTAAAAGCTGCATCACTTAAAATTACTCAAAATAAAAATAGGCAACTAATCAATACTTCTTAAAATATCTTGGAAAATAATGAAATGCTACAAGGAAAAGACAAGTTTGAATATTGAATTTGAAAGTCATAATGTATTGGTCATCTAATAGATTGACCATCTAGTAGTTTAATATAAAATGTAAAATACAAATAGCACTGGCTAATTGGAAATGTGGGAGATGAGGCATCGAAAAGAAAAACTTCTCATTGCTGTATTGCAAGAAAACCAATTTACCTTTGCACATAGGTGTATTGCAAGAGTATTAGAGTAATTTTAAAATGCTAATTCAAGAACCTAGACATCGTTTCTAATTTTAAGAGGCTAATGAAAATCAACAAGACAATTAATTAGCTAGCCAATGAAATCGCTGCAAGAAAATACTGAAATAGCGACGCAAATTTAGCGACGCAATTATGCGTCGCTAAATTGCGACCACTTTGCGACGCCTCTGTGACAAAAATATTGCAACACCTTAGCGACGCATTAGCGACTCAATTAATCAAAAAATTAAAAAAAATATAAATATTTTTAAATTAATTTTTTATAAAATAAATATCGAAAAAAAATATTGCGACGCAAACCAGTGCATCGCAATATTTTTAAAAGAATTAAATATGTTAAATAGCGATGCATTAGCGACGCAATAAACCAGAAAATTAGAAAAATTATTTTTAATTTAGCGACACCAATTGCATCGCAAATAATTTAAATAAAATTAAATTTTATAAATATAAATATTAGAAAAAATATTGTGACACAAATTAGTGCGTCGCAATGTTTTTAAAAAAATTAAATATATTAAATAGCGACGCATTAGCGACGCAATAAACCAAAAAATTAAAAAAATTTTTTTAATTTAACGACACACCAATTGCATCGCAAATAATTTAAATAAAATTAAATTTTAAAGTATAAATATTAGGAAAAAATATTGCGATGCAACTCAGTGCGTCGCAATGTTTAAAAAAAATTAAATATATTAAATAGTGACGCATTAGCGATGCAATAAATGAAAAAATTAAAAAATATTTTTTAATTTAGCGACGCAATAACTATGTCAATTATTTTAAATAAAATTAAATTTTATAAAGTATAAATATGAGAAAAAATAATTATGATGTAACACAGTGTGTTGCAATATTTTTAAAAAATTAATTATGTTAAATAGCGATGCATTAGCGACGCAATAAACCAAAAAATTAATTAGAAAAATTATATTTTAATTTAGCGACGCACTTGTTGCATCGTAATTATTATAAATAAAATTAATTTTTATAATATAATTATCATATTAATTAATTTCGATGTAACCCTTTGCATCGCAATGTATTTAAAAAAATTAATTATGTTAAATAGCGATCGGTCCAAAATCGATCGTGACCGATCAAAATAAGGGCTTGGATCAATCGCAACCCTCGGATCATCGCCGATCGGACCGATCGCCATGGTTCGAGATCGGTCGTGGCCGATTGGGATCAGGGCTTGGATCGATCGCAACCGTCGGATTGTTGCCTATCGGATCGATCGCGATGGTCTGAGATCATTGATCGCCGACCGGGATCGATAAGGGCTTCGATCGATGGCAACCGTCGAATCGACACCGAACGGTGCGATCGCCATGGTCCGAGATCGGTCATGGACGATCAGGATCAGGGCTTGGATCGATCGCAACCGTCGGTTCATCAGCGATCTCGGACCAATCGCAATGGTCCAGGATCGATCGTGGCCGATCGGGATCAGGGCTTGGATCAATCGCAATCGTCGGATCGTCGCCGATAGGATTGATCGCCATGGTCCGAGATCGGTCGTGGCATCAGGATCAGGGCTTGGAGCGATGGAAACCATCGATCGCCGATCGGTTCGATCGCCATGGTCCTAGATCGGTCGTGGATGATCAGGATCAGTGCTTGGATCGATCGCAACCGTCGGATCGCCAGTGATCTTGGACCGATCGCAACGGTCGGGGATTGGTCGTGGTCGATCGGGATCAGGGCTTGGATCGATCGCAACATCAGATCGTTGCCGATGGGACCGATCGCCACGTCCGAGATCGATCGTGGCCATCGGGATCAGGGCTTGGATCGATCGCAACCATCGGATCGTCAGCGATCTCGAACCGATCGCATCGATCTGGAATCGATCATGGCCGATCAGGATGAGGGCTTGGATCGATCGCAACCATCGGATTATCGCCTATCGGATCGATCGCAATGGTCCAAGATCATTGATCGCCGACGGGATCGATCAGGGCTTCGATCGATGGCAACCGTCGGATCGATGCCGATCGGTGCGATCGCCATGGTTTGAGATCGGTCATGGACGATCGGGATCAGGGCTTGGATCGATCGTAACCATCGAAACCGTGCCGATGGACCGATCGCCACGGTCCGAGATCAATCGTGGCCGATCGGGATCAGGGCTTGGTTCGATTGCAACCGTCGGTTCGTCAGCGATCTCGAACCGATTGCAACAGTCCGGGATCGATCATGGCCGATCGGGATGAGGGCTTGGATTGATCGAAACCGTCGGATCATCATCGGATCGATCGCCATGGTTCGAGATCGGTCGTGGCCGATTGGGATCACGGCTTGGATTGATCGCAACCATCGGATTGTCGCCTATCGGATCAATCACGATGGTCTGAGATCGTTGATCGCCGATCGGGATCGATCAGGGCTTCGATCGATGGCAATCGTCGGATCGACGCCGATCGGTGCGATCACCATAGTCTGAGATCGGTCATGGACGATCGGGATCAGGGCTTGGATCGATCGCAACCGTCGGAACCATGCCGATCGGACCAATCGCCACGGTCCGAGATCAGTCGTGGCCGATCGGGATCAGGGCTTAGTTCGATCGCAACCGTTGGTTCGTCAGCGATCTCGAACCGATCGCAATGGTTCGGGATCGGTCATGGCCGATCGGGATGAGGGCTTGGATCGATCGAAACCGTCGGATCATCGCCGATCGGACCGATCGCCACGGTCGAGATCGGTCATGGCCGATCGAGATCACGGCTTGGATCGATTGCAACCGTCGATTGTCGCCTATCGGATCGATCGCGATGGTATGAGATCGTTGATCGCCGACCGAGATCGATCAGGGCTTCGATCGATGGCAACCGTCGGATCGACGCCGATCGGTGCGATCGTCACGGTCTGAGATCGGTCATGGACGATCGGGATCAGGGCTTAGATGGATCGCAACCGTCGGAACCGTGCCGATCGGACCGATCACCACGGTCCGAGATCAGTCGTGGCCGATCGGGATCAGGGCTTGGTTCGATCGCAACCGTCGGTTTGTCAGTGATCTCAAACCGATCGCAATGGTCCGGATCGGTCATGGCCGATCGGATGAGGGCTTGTATCGATCGAAACCGTTGGACCATCGCCGATCGGACCGATCGCCACGGTCCAAGATTGGTCGTGGCCGATCGGGATCACAGCTTGGATCGATCGCAACCGTCGGATTGTCGCCTATCGGATCGATCGTGATGGTCCGAGATCGTTGATCGCCGACCGTGATCGATCGATAGCAACCATCGGATCGATGCCGATCGATGCGATCGCCACGGTCTGAGATCGGTCATGGATGATCGGGATCGGGGCTTGGATCGATCGCAACCGTTGGAACCGTGCCGATCGGACCGATCGCCACGGTCCGAGATCAGTCGTGGCTGATCGGGATCAGGGCTTGGTTCGATCACAACCGTCGGTTTGTCAGCGATCTCGAACCGATCGCAACGGTTCGGGATCGGTCATGGCCGATCGGGATGAGGGATTGGATCGATCGAAACCGTCGGACCGTCGCCGATCAAACCGATCACCATGGTCCGAGATCGGTCGTGGCCGATCGGGATCACGACTTGGATCGATCGCAACTGTTGGATTGTCGCCTATCGGATCGATCGCGACGGTCCGAGATCGTTGATCGCCGACCGGGATCGATCAGGGCTTCGATCGATGGCAACCGTCGGATCGACGCCGATCGGTGCGATCGCCACGGTCTGAGATCGGTCATGGACGATCGGGATCAGGGCTTAGATCGATCGCAACCGTCGGAACCATGCCGATCGGACCGATCGCCATGGTCTGAGATCAGTCGTGGCCGATCGGGATCAGGGCTTGGTTCGATCGCAACCATCGGTTCGTCAGCGATCTCCAACCGATCGCAACAGTTCGGGATCGGTCATGGCCGATCGGGATGAGGGCTTGGATCGATCGAAACTGTCGGATCGTCGCCGATCGGACCGATCGCCACGGTTCAAGATCGGTCGTGGCCGATCGGGATCACGACTTGGATCGATCACAACCGTCGGATTGTTGACTATTGGATCGATCGCAACGGTCCGAGATCGTTGATCGCCGACCGGGATCGATCAGGGCTTTGATCGATGGCAACCGTCGGATCGACGCCGATCGGTGCGATCGCCACGGTCTGAGATCGGTCATGAATGATATGGATCAGGGCTTGGATCGATCGCAACCGTCGGAACCGTGCCGATCAGACCGATCGCCACGGTCCGAGATCAGTCGTGGCCGATCGGGATCAGGGCTTGGTTCGATCGCAACCGTCGGTTCGTCAGCGATCCCGAACCGATTGCAACGGTCCGGGATCGGTCATGGCCAATCGGGATGAGGGCTTGGATCGATTGAAACCGTCGGATCGTCGCCGATCGGACCGATCGCCACGGTCCGAGATCGGTCGTGGCTGATCGAGATCATGGCTTGGATCGATCGCAACCGTCGGATTGTCGCATATCGGATCGATCGCGACGGTCCGAGATTGTTGATCGCCGACCAGGATCGATCAGGGCTTTGATCGATGGTAACTATCGGATCGATGCTGATCGGTGCGATCGCCACGGTCCGAGATCGGTCATGGACGATCGGGATCAGGGCTTGGATCGATCGCAAACCGTCGGTTCGTCAGCGATCTCGAACCGATCGCAACGGTCCGGGATCGGTCATGGCCGATCGGGATGAGGGCTTGGATCGATCGAAACTGTCGGATCGTCGCCGATCGGACCGATCGCCACGGTCCGAGATCGGTCGTGGCCGATCGGGATCACGGCTCTGAGCGATGGCAACCATCGGATCGACGCCGATCGGTCGATCGCCACGGTCCTAGATCGGTCGCCAATGGTTTTTAAATAAATATAACTAATTATAAATATTAAAAAAATTATTGCGATGCAATAAAGTATCGCAATTATTATCATAAATTATAAATTTATCATTAATAAATTTAAAAATTTTTGCGATGCATTAGCGATGCATTTTAGGAAAAAAATAAACAAATATTGCAACGCAATTTATGCGTCGCAATTATTTTGAGTAAATATAAATTTTTTCAGTATTAATAAATAAAAGAAATAATATTACGACGCATAAGTTGCATCGCAATGTTTTTTAAACAAAATATGTAATTAAAAAGTTTATAAAATATTGCGATGCAATTTTTCGTCGCAATTATTAACATTAATTATAAATATTATTATTTATAAATATTAAAAAATTATTGCAACGCCGTAGCGATGCATTTTAGAAAAAAAAAATAAATATTGCGAAGAAATATATGCGTCACAATTATTTTAAGTAAATATGATTTTTATCAGTATTAATTAATAAAAGAAAAAAAATATTGCAATGCATTTATGCGTCACAATGTTTTTAAAATACATATATCTAATTAAAAATATTAAAAAATTATTGCGACGCAATTTTGCATCGCAATTATTATCATAAATTATAAATATTATCATTTATAAATATTTAAAAATTATTGCGACGCACTGCTTGCGTCGCAATTATTGTAATAAGTTATTATTTTAATCAATTAAAAATATTAAAAAAATATTGCGACGCCTTAGCGACGTAATTTCTAGAAAATAAAAATAAATTTCCCGCCGGACATTGGCGCCAAGTTAGCGACGCAATTATTTGAGTCGCTATTTTTCATAAAATTATAATAAAACCAGATTAACGATGGATTAGCGATGCATTAATGCATCGTTAATACATAATAAATTTTTTAAAAAATATTGCGACCATATAGCGACGCAATTATTGCGTCGCTAATTACTTATATAAAGCGAGCCTTCTCTTCTTTTTCTTCCCGTCTTGACCTAGCCGCCGCCGTGCTCTAAAATTTTCTGGCTCCCACCTCGCTGCTCCGGCGCCTCCCCTCTAGTGCTCCGGCTCCCCGGCGTTCTCCTACGACTCCACCGTCTTCTCTCGACCAAGGTAAGCCCCCACATTCTATAAAAAATTTTTTTTTTTAAATATTTTCCCTCCGGCCATGGCCAAGACCGTGGCCGTCTTCTCCGGCCACGACCGCTGCCATGGCCGGCATTGGCCTGGCCACGGTGGCCAGGCCACTGTCACAAAAAAAAATCTTAACAGGAGGGGGGAAACCCCCCCACCCCCCCCCCCTTTTTTTTCTTGTTCGGCCACGGCCGTGGCCCCGGCTGGACAAGGCAACCATGGCCACTGCCGTGGCCGTCTTCTCCGGCCACGGCCGCTGCCGTGGCCGGCAGTGGCCTGGCCACGGTGGCCAGGCCATTGTCTCAAAAAAAAAAAATTCTTAACAGGGGGGGAAACCCCCCCGCCCCCCCTTTTTTTTCTTGTTCGGCCACGGCTGTGGCCGCGGCCGGACAAGGCTGCCACGGCCGCTGCCTTGGCTGTCTTCTCCGGCCACGACCGCTGCCATGGCCATCTTCTCCAGCCACGGCCACTGCCATGGCCGGCAGTGGCCTGGCCACGGTGGCCAGGCCACTGTCACAAAAAAAAAAAATTTCTTAACAGGGGGGGGGGAAACCCCCCCGACCCCCCCTTTTTTTCTTGTTCGGCCACGGCCGTGGCCGCGGTCGGACAAGGTGGCAACTGCCGCTGCCGTGGCCGTCTTCTCCAGCCACGGCCGCTGCCGTGGCCTGGCCATGGTGGCCAGGCCACTGCCACAAAAAAAAAATTTCTTAACAGGGGGGGGAACCCCCCGCCCCCCCTCTTTTTTTCTTGTTCGGCCACGACCGTGGCCGCGGCCGGACAAGGCGGCCATGGCCGCTGCCGTGGCCGTCTTCTCCGGCCACGGCCGCTGCCATGGCCGGTAGTGGCCTGGCCACGGTGGCCAGGCCACTGTCACAAAAAAAAAAAAATTTCTTAACAGGGGGGGGGGGGGAACCCCCCCGCCCCCCCCCCCTTTTTTTCTTGTTTGGCCACGGCCGTGGCCACGGCCGAACAAGGCGGCCACGGCCGCTGCCGTGACCGTCTTCTCTGGCCACGGCCGCTGCCGTGGCCGTCTTCTCCGGCCACGGCCGCTGCCGTGGCCGGCAGTGGCCTGGCCACGGTGGCCAGGCCACTGTCACAAAAAAGAAAAAAAATTCTTAACAGGGGGGGACACCCCTCCATTTTGTCTTCTCCGACCACGGCCTCTGCCGTGGTCGCCTGTGACCTGGCCACCCTGTCAAAAATTTAAAAAAAAAAATGGTAACAGGGCCCCCCCTTTTGTCTTCTCCGGCCACGGCCACGGTGGCCAAGCCGCAGTCCAAAAAAAAAAAATTTAGTTAGGGGGGGCTACGGAGCTGTTTGGATAGACTGATTGTTATGTCTTGATCATGCAATAATATTTGTAATGCTAGATAGAAAGTCTTGTTGTATTATTATTTAATTTGCATAATGTTTATGCAATAATTAATTTAAGCAGAATGTTTATGCAATAATATTTGTGCATTTGTACTTATTTACATTTGTTATGTCTTAATTATTTATATTCTGCTACAAACTGAATGATGCATTAAATTATGTAATGCTAAATAAAAAGTCTTGTTGTAATATTATTTAATTTCCAGCAACAAATCAGTAGTTTCAATGATTTACATTTTAGTCTTCACAAACATTTGTATTTGACACAATAAACTTTCTCGATGAGACCAGGTGCATGGACCATTCTATTTTTATAATTATTTATGCCTTATCTGTTCATCACAGAGGGCGCTTTAAATGGATATGGTTGAGGGATTCTTATCTTAATCGTGAATTCAAATTTAAAATTTGAATTCACGTAATCCCTCGATATCAGAATATAGGACCACCTTAATCCACCTTAATTGTATCTAACTGATACGCTTAATGGAGAAAAACTAACATTATTCCATTTGGTCCGTATATTCTATTACTATAGTAAGAAACAGAATACATGAATCATGGCAATAGGTCCTCTTAAAATCGAGTATTATTTACCATGTATCACAATGTATTATATTTCTCGAACATAAACCCATATAACTTAATAAATAAACCCCATGTTTATTCTAGGTCCAACTTAATGATGCTCATCACAAAGTAAATGTGTAAACTAAATAACTGAATGTGAAAAACATCATAACCATACAAGAGTTTCATTGTACAAGTAGTTGTCCATGCAACTAAATTATATTATGGGACCAACTTTCATTCGTACCACATGATCCTTAAAATTCTTAATTGGCATGCCTTTAGTTAAGGATCAGCTATCATCAATTTAGTGCTAACATGTATGACCACTTTATTTTCTTTAACACGTTCTTTTATGGCTAAATACTTAATATCAATGTATTTACTTTGACTACCACTCTTATGATTTTTAGCTAAAAATACAGCAGCTGAATTATCACAATAAATCTTCAATGGCTTAGATATAGAATCCATAATTCTAAGCCCATAAATGAAACTCTTCAACCATACATCATGCGAAGTAGCCTCAAAACATGATACGAACTCGGTTTCATGGTGGAAGTTGCAGTCAAAGTCTGCTTGACGCTCCTCCAAGATACAGCTCCACCAGCAAATAAATATGTATCCAGATGTTGACTTTCAAGAATCAACACAGCCAGCAAAGTCGGCATCAGAGTAGACAATTACTTTCAAATTTTTAATCCGTCTGAACATAAGCATGTAGTCATTGGTACCCTAAAGATATCTCAACACCTTCTTAGCAGCTCTCTGGTGGTCTAAACCTGGATTACTCTGATATCTTCCTAACATCCCAACTACAAATGCTATGTTAGGCTTTGTACAGACCTGAGCATACATCAAGCTACCAACAGTTGAAGTATATGGAGTATTTTTTCATTTTCTCCCTCTCAAAGTCATTCCTTGGGCACTGATTCAAATTAAATTTGTCACCCTTGACTATGAGAGCTATACTCGGTGAATAATTTTTCATCCAAAATCTCTCTAAAATTTTGTTGATATAGGTTTTTTGATATAGACCTAAAACACCTCGAAGTCTATCTCTCTAAATTTTAATGCCAATGACTTAAGAGGCATCACCCATATCTTTCATGTTAAAATTCTCAGAGAGAAATTATTTCACCTCATGTAACATACCTTTATCATTGTTTGCGAGTAAAATATCGTCTACATATAGGATCAGAAAATAAAATTTTCTCCCACTAACCTTCTGGTATATACATTGATCCATGATGTTTTCTACAAATCCAAATAAAGAAATCACATCATGGAATTTTAAGTACCATTGTCGAGAGGCTTGTTTCAATCCATATATAGATCTCTTAAGCTTGCATACTAATTGCTCATTATCACTAGAGGAAAAACCTTCAGGTTGTTTCATATAAACCACTTCCTCTATATCTCCATTGAGAAATGCAGATTTCACATCTATTTGTTGCAACTCTAAATCAAAATGCGCAATAAGTGCCATGATTATGCGGAAGGATTTTTTCTTAGATACAGGAGAAAATGTCTCCTTGTAATCAATTTCCTCCCTTTGAGTGAATCTCTTAGGGACGAGTCTTGCCTTATATCGCTCAATGTTGCCTAACGAGTCTTTCTTGGTCTTAAAGACCCATTTACAGCCAACTGCTTTTGCTCCATCAGGCAACTCAACAAGATCCTAGACTTCATTAACTGCCATAGAATTCATCTCATCTTTCATAGCATCATACCATAAATTGGATTCCTTACAATTCATGGCTTATGAAAACATTTCAAGATCATTTTCAACTCCAATATTATAGTCTGACTCTTGAAGATACATAATATAGTCACTAGATTTCTTTTCTCTTGTAGATCTTCTTAATGTGGTAACAACCTCCTCTGGAGGAGTTGATTGTTCAACTATCTCTAATAACTCATGACAGACTGGATATACTAGTTCATTATCAGCAATTTGTGACATTTTAATGACCGATTGTATAATGCTCGTTTGATCTTGAGGGGCACTATGAATGATAATCAATCTGTCACTTGAAGTGAAAGGTTGAGCATCATAATGTTTCCTTTCAGGAATCATGCTATGCAATTGATCACTCCCACTGATCAAGTCATTCTCAAGAAATTTGGCATTCTTTGATTTATAATCCTAGTTATGTGAGATGGACAGTAAAATCTATATCCCTTGGACCTCTCGGCATATCCAACAAAATACCCACTAATGATCCTAGCGTCCAGCTTTTTCTTTTGTGCATTGTATACTCTCACTTCACATGAGCATCCCCATACGCGTACATGTCGTAAACTTGGTTTTCAACCTTTAAATAACTCAAATGGCATTTTAGAAATAGCCTTGGTTGGAACCCGATTTAATATGAACACAGTCGTCTTGAGAGCTTCTGTTCACAAGGACTTAGGTAGTTTGGAGCTACTAATCATGCTCCTCACCATGTCCATCAATGTTCGGTTCCTTCTTTCTGCTACACCATTCTGATCAGGTGAGCCAGATAAAGTGTATTGGGCAACAATCCTATGCTCTTGAAGGAATTTCGCAAATGGACCAGACATTTGTCCATCCTCTTTGTATCTTTCATAATACTCGCCTCCTCTATCAGATCTCATAATTTTGATTTATTTTCCACATTGTGTCTCTACTTCTACCTTGAATACCTTAAAGGCATCTAATGCTTCGTTCTTATTATGAAGCAAGTAGAGATACATAAATCATGAGTAGTCATCAATGAAGCAAATAAAGTATTTTGGACCATGATAATCCATATCCGGACAACAAATGTCCATGTGTATGATCTCTAATAGGTCTGAACTCCACTTGGCACCTTTCTTTGACTTATTGGTCTGCTTGCCCTTAATGCAGTCCACATAAGTGTGAAAGTCAGTGAAGTCCAAAGTACTAAGTACTTATTCATTCACTAACCTCTTAATTCTACCTATGGAGATATGTCGCAATCTCTAATGCCATAACATAGATGAGTTATTATTTACAACACATCTGTTTATGCCAGCCCTAACATGCATCACATCATGAGTGATATTATTTTACCAATTAATATAGAAAAGACCATCATACAAGGTATCATTCCCAACAAGTTCAGATTTATAATATAAACTGAAAGAAGTATCTGAAAAGTTGAAGGAATAACCCAAAGGTACAAGTCTTGAAACTGAAATTAAATTCCTAGAAAAACTAGGTACATAAAAGGTTCTTTCCAAATTTAAAATAAAACCACTACTAAGAACTAAAGTGCATGTCTCTATAGCTTCCACATATGAGCGCATCTTGTTTCCTGAAGAGATATACAGCTCACTTCCTACTGGCTTCCTTAGGTTTTGTATACCCTCCAAAGTATTGCAAATATAGATCGTAGAACCAGAATCAATCCACCATGTATTATAAATAACATCATCCATATTAGATTCATAACTGAAAAGAGCTTTGACTGAAGTACTAAATTGCTTATCAATGGCCTTTAGTAGCTTCCTGACATTCTCATGCTTATCGACTGAATCACGTATACAACAGAGATTTTTGTCTTTATGAACATTACACTCAAGCGATTAGATCGCTCCCAATGTTTATAAATCGCAATTTCACTAGGAGTGCTGGTCTAAGTTACTGAAGGTGATTCATCCTTCCTTATAGCATAATCAATGTTCATCCAGCCCAGATGAAGGAAAATTCTCTCATTCCAAACCTTATAGTTATCACCCCTCAATTTAGGTATGTCACACTTTATATCAGAGAAATTTAAAGGTTGCATAACTGCAAAATTTAAACATACATGCTTATTATCAAAAATTGAGGCTAATAAAATGCTTTACCAATGTAAATCATGCATTTAGAAACCAGTGAATCTACTGACATAAAACTTGCCTCTGGGCTAAAGCTCTAATTCAATTAAATTCACTTAAGTCTATATGATAAAACTATCAAATTATGTTCCTTCTTTCTAATTCCTGTGGTAGATTAGAAAAATATAATTTAATATTTTATGTTAATTAATTATATAAATAGTGAATCTGCTAACATAAAACTTACATGTAGGCTAAAGCTTTAATTCAACTAGATTCACTTAAGTAGGTATGATAAAACTATCAAATTATGTTCCTTCTTTCTAATTCCTATGGGTAGATTAAAAAAATATAATTTAATATTTTATCTTAATTAATTATATAAATAGTGAATCTGCTGACATAAAACTTGCCTGTGGGCTAAAGTTTAATTCAATTAGATTTACTTAAGTCTATATGATAAAACTATCAAATTATGTTCCTTCTTTCTAATTCCAACGGGCAGATTAAAAAAATATAATTTGATATTTTATCCTAATTAATTATATAAATAGTAAATCTGCTGACATAAAACTTGCCTGTGGACTAAAGCTTTAATTCAATTTGATTCACTTAAGTCTATGATAAAACTATCAAATTATGTTCGTTCTTTCTAATTCCTATGGGTAGATTAGAAAAATATAATTTGATATTTTATCTTAATTAATTATATAAATAGTGAATGACATAAAACTTGCCTGTGGGCTAAAGCTTTAATTCAATTAGATTTACTTAAGTCTGTATGATAAAACTATCAAATTATGTTCCTTCTTTCTAATTCCAACAGGTAGATTAGAAAAAATAATTTGACATTTTATCCAATTAATTATATAAATAGTAAATCTGCTAACATAAAACTTGCATGTGGACTAAAGCTTTAATTCAATTTGATTCACTTAAGTCTGTATGATAAAACTATCAAATTATGTTCCTTCTTTCTAATTCCTATGGAGATTAGAAAAATATAATTTGATATTTTATATTAATTAATTATATAAATATAACAAAATTTTCTATAGGATAAATTTTATTAAATCCATATTAATTAAATTAATGTCTATTATTTATGTATTATTAACTTTATTATAAAATTTTATAATTAAGGATGCGGTGGCTACTCCTCAATTATTCAATTATATTTATCACTTAGATATTATTTAAATTTTATGCCCAATTATGTCACTTAAGATGCATGGATAATTCATAAAATTTATACACATAAATTCTAAATATAATTGAACATAAATAGGGCAAGGCCAATGGCCCAACCACTTAATGAACGAGCCAGCAGCCCATCATCCTCACCCAATTTCAATAGTTTAATTTAACCAAAAAATCTCTCAATCACCTTAAAAAATTTTCAGATCAGATGTGCCCAGACTGCTATAATCCAGCTGCTGCAGTTCAGGCTGGGCACACGGCCCAACCTTGTGGCTGGCTCAGACTGGGCTCACGCCCAGCCTAGCTGCTGGCCAGACCGCTGGGCCAGTGCCGGTTTGGCCAGGTGCCTAGCCAGTGGCTGGCCCAGGCAGGCGTTGGCTGCGCTTGGGCACTGGCAGGCAACTAGTGCCCCTCTTTTTTTAATTCTAATTCTAAATGCCATTTTTTTGTTTTATATGGCGAGCACGTCTTCTTCCCTAAGAAGATCATTCCATGCATATATCCGAAGCAAGAAAACCCACGCTTCCTCCTCTTATGGTGATTTGATCACGAGACATTTGGATTTATCTTTTATTTAAACTATATCCAAAAGGTGAGTGAACAGATAAGTGTATGCTTCATAGCATAAATCTTACTCATTAATCTCTTAAATAAAACTAAATTAAATCAACTGAATATTAAGAGTTTATCAGATCTAATGCCCTATCATCTTGATGACCTATTAACTCTCCCAGTATGCAGGTAGTTGGGTCAAACGCACCAAGGTACGTACTACAGCAGCCTCTTTTATTGGTACTTTCCTAATATTCCTACCGTACGCCCGTTGGATCAAATAATCCAAAGTACTAACAGTAGTCTTCCCTTTGGACTATCCCTAAACGAGAGAAATATAGATCAAGAACGCCTTGCCCCTCTTTATCAAATAAATGATATAATGATTGTTTCACATGGATTTTATCCATATATTAATGAAACAATCTCAATAATCAAAGCAGAGGTATTTTTAAATCGCTCTGATATCAAATGATAGATTAAAATTAAATATATGATCCCTATCAGATATGCAAAATATGGGACCAATATATTATCATAAATAATAAGCAAATGATCGATAAACCTCCATTGCTATTGATTTTTCTTCTAGATGAGGGTAAGGCTCTTTCACACATTGCGGTCTCTCTCAGCGATGGTGTAAACTTTCTCGATGAGACCAAGGGACCTTTCCATTTTTATAATTGTTTATGCCTTATCTGTCCATCACAGAGGACGCTTTAAACGGATATGGTTGGAAGGATTCTTATCATGAATTCAAATTCAAAATTTGAATTCGTGTAATCCCTCGATATTAGAATATAGGATCATCTTAATCCATTTTAATCGTATCTAACTGATATGCTTAATGAAGAAAAACCAACACATAAGACTTCTAGGAACAGAACCTTTTTTTTTTCAACAAAAAAGGAAGTTCCTCAAGGAGAGATTTTCAGGAGTCCATTTACGTCTAGTAATAAAGATATTAGTCTGTAAGGAAATAGAATGGCTTGCCTAGCCAAGTACTTCTCTTTCTTTCCAATGCTTCATTTTACTCTCTAGTTATCCAAATTTCTCAAACAACCTCAAAAATAAAAGTGAAGATGCATAGCTCTTCATACAATACTATAATGTGTGAAAATGCACAGCTTTCACAATACAAGTTCATGTTCTATACATAAAATTGTTACAACTTCTACAATTCTACTAACACGGGTAAGTTATTTAAGAATCTGCACAATATTTACTGGCTAATTAACTAAAATAGGCAATGTCAAAAATTTTCTCTCACATATTCATTTAATAAATTTATTTAGAATGGGACTGCGAGGAGGAAAGGGGCCACGTGAGAGGGGCCGCCTAGAATGGGGCTCCGTGAGAGGAGCCGTCTAGGATGGGGCTAAGTCGGGGACAGGGTGTCAGAATCGGAAGGCAAAGTCGGGAGTCATCCTCGTTTCAAGTCCTCATTGCTGGTTCTTAGCGTCAGCTTCCATAAAAGGTTGTGAGCCCTTTGTTGAGCTGGGACGGTGCTCCCAGAGTCGGAAGCTGGATCTGGAACGAAGAGAGGCTGGGAGAAAACCGGAAGGGAGCATAGCCGTGCTGAGATGGCCTGGACAGAGCCTGTGCTCCGTTGTCGGAGAAAGAGAGAGAGACCCAAGGGCTAATTTACCGAAAGTGAGGTTGCCAGACCCCCATGACCGAGAAGCAGGCTTTTGTCCATTTATTAATTGCAATTTTAAATGGGCGGATGGGGCGTCAATGATCAGGTAGGGGGTTTTGTCCCATTAATGATCTCATGTACCTGGACAAATGGAGGGTTTTGCCAAATTAATGCTCATGTGTCTTAATTGTCTTTTACTTCATACTCCCATGATCCCATCTGTGTTGGCAGTACTCTGGCTCTCCCATGGGTTAATTGGCCCATCAATATCTACTCCAAAAATGAGATTTTTTTTTTTTTCAGAAGGAACCGCATATTAGAGTATTGAAAAGATAGAAAAATCCTAAAATGTCTATCCTGTGACAAAAATTCGTGTTTTGATGTCAAAGAAACAAAGGTCTCAATTACCCATTCTCAGCATTTCTGGTAAAAAAGGAAAAGCAGCAAAATAGTTTCATCCACAAAAATAAGAATTGATCCTCACAGACGAGTTGTCCTGTAACCGTTCTCGAAGCTCGTCATTCTCCTTGGCCAACTCATCGCGGGCGGCAATGACCCTCTCAATATCCTCCTCCAACTTGGCGCGGTCATTAATCAAATCAGCACATCCCGACGCCACCATCTCCTTCTCTTTGATGCACCTCCTCAACCCCAGGGCGTTCATCATTGCCTCCGACTGCCCACATCAAAATAAAACTTCCTTATAAACAACCAAACCCTAGAAACCCAAGAACAATAAACAGCCATAAAAGATCAAGGAAATCGAACCTTATACTGCTCCGCACGCTTCTCCGTGTCCTTGAGTCGCTTCTCGGTGTCCTTGAGGCGCTTCTCGGTGTCCTTGAGGCGCTCCTCGAGAACGAAGATCTGATCTTGGAGGCGGCGGCGGCGTCTTCGGAAGCAAGGAGCTTAAGACGCAGGTCCTTGTCGGAGACCGGGACGAGCGAGTTCTCGATGGATTCCCGGATATACTCGTCGGTCTCTGGACCCATGGTCTCTTGGCAGGGAAAATGGATAGAACTAGACCCTAAATTGGTTGCGATCAAAAGGGAGTGGAACTTGGAAACCCTGGAAATTAGAGTAATGGGGGCAGAGGGTGGATCGAGAGGATCGATCCAGAGCCCTCGGAACGCCAAGAACCCCAAACCCAAGGAGGGATGGAGAGGAGAGAGACGAGAGAAGCGGAGGGAAAACCCGGGATGGTGTGTGGGTGGGGATAGTCTTTTGTATGAAGGAGAGACTCGGAGCGGATGGATCCCCGTTCGTTTAAAATGGGCTGCAGCGGTCCTTCCTGTCGTTAGAAGGGAAAGGAAGGCCGGGTCTTCGATTAGAAGATAGGTGGGAGCCACCGCAAATCAGTGCGTGGCAAAATCCCATTCGTCCGTGTTTACTGCCGGAACCTTCGACTCAGGACAGCGCGGAGCTTATGGGATTATAAAGGGAGCTGCCATTTGCATCGCCTTAAATTGCTAGGTACATTCCCAATTTAATCAAAATAAATATTTAATTTATTCCTAAAAAATTTAACCAAAATTCCTGAATTACTCTCTACACTTTCCTAAACAAAACACCCCCCTCCCGCTCTCCCCCTTCCACGTTTATTTAAATAAATTACTTAATCCATTTCGATCCTTATTTGAAAAGATTTAACCTTCAACTTAGTAATTTGGGAAGGTTTTATGGACATAAAGATTCATTTTTTAATTTGTTTCGAAGCTTTTT
This sequence comes from Calamus simplicifolius, assembly GCA_900491605.1. Taxonomy (NCBI): domain Eukaryota; kingdom Viridiplantae; phylum Streptophyta; class Magnoliopsida; order Arecales; family Arecaceae; genus Calamus; species Calamus simplicifolius. Next base: position 300,275 of record UESW01001425.1, on the reverse strand, counting down.
TTTCATGGTTCGTGATTTGTTCGGCCACACAGGACTGAACAATTCACATCTGTTCGGCCACACAGGGCCGCGAGGCCTTCTGTTCGGCAGGACCAAACAAAGGCCCTATGTTCAGCTAAAATGGGCGAACAGGGGCCCTTTGTTCGGCCCCTTTGTTTAGCCCATCCTAGCCGAACAGTGGGCTCCTGTTCGGCCACAGGACCAAACAAATGACCTCTGTTCGACCCTGTATGACCGAAGATGTGATTTGTTCGACCGGGATGAGCCGAACATGGGGGTTGAGGTTTAGTGTTTAGAGTAATTTAGGGTTTAGGGTTTAAAATAATTTTTTGACATGTAGGGTGATTTTTTGACCGTGCCGTGGTGTGCCAATGTGTGCCGGCCCATGTCGAGGCATGCAGTTCGGCCCTGCCAACCCATGTCGGGGCATGCCGTGCCGAGGCGTATAAGCCAAAAATCAATATTGATGAGATCGCCCTTGCATTATCATATTTTGAGAATTATCACCATTTGATAGGTGGTGACTATGCTGCATTAAAAGTGTATTAAATTTCGACTCTAGCACAAAAAAATTAATTTAAATGAACTTTCATTAAAATTTCAATGTATTTTACAAAGATTGTACTAAAGGTGCACCTTAGGATATAAGAAGTGCCAAGCCGTTAGAGTCTTTGCACCTTACGTATTACGCATGCTTTAGGCATGCCTTTGACAACACTGCCTTTCAAAATAATACAGCCAATATGTAGTTATTTGACCTCTCATATTGGAACAAGAAGGGAGGGTTAAATTGTTGGCATTATATAGCTTAGACTAGCATATTGAGGGAACTGGAGTAGAGAGAGATATCATCTTTGTTATGGCATAAAGAAGTTAGGTAGGAAACGTTGCTAGTCCCTGCTTTTTAGGTTTTTTCTCTATGTTGGTA
>UESW01001425.1:267185-299256 GCA_900491605.1 Calamus simplicifolius | reverse complement strand
CGAAGCCCGAGATAAGAATCTTATCGCGAACCGATAAGAGCAGTGCACTAGTTCAATAAGGTCCGACTACTAAACTATTTCTCTGAACCTCCTATCTGATTGCCCATGCCCACCACTGCGACTCACCTACCTTGGCAGCATGGTTCATGCGCTTCAGTGGGGCCTGTTCCTGTAAAATATAAATGGATAATATTAATAATTCATATAACGGCATCGTAATAATACATTAAAGGAATACAGTAGAATAACAAACAAACAATACATGTTGCCTAGATGGAGGCTGCTATATGTGTTCTGAAACTACTAAGGATGGACTCATCCTCTAGACCATCTGGACATGGCCCATCGTTTCATCTTCAACATCCATAGCTAGGATGTCCTCGTCTACGAGGAGCTTGCCTCCTTTGGCCCCTCGCCCAGTAGGTAGTTTCCTTTCTTTTTGCTGATCTAAATGATGAGGCCTCGCTGGGAGATTGTAATCTGAGCTAACGATTGCTTCTTTATGTTGCTTTTGTGTTATTCTTGTTGTTTTTTTGTTGGGGGATTTCAAAAGTGCTTGTAGGAGGCTTTTGTTTTTGCTGATATGGCTTTGATTTGAACAGGGGTTGATTGGTTTCTGATTAGTCTATGATATTTTGGAAAAGAATTGTTTGGATTCGATTAAATTAGATTGATTTACTAGATTATATAAAAAGACAGCATTAAAAATAATAGGAGCAGTCCGATGTGTATTCTAGGTAACTGGTAATTATATTTTCAGGTTACGTTTGTTCTAACTTATAATTTAGCAGAAGAGTGAAACAATTAAGCATTAGAGAAGCTATTAGTTGAATCTTAAATTATGACTCGAAAAACTGTATTTATATGTAGTGGAAAAGTATTATGCTTTCCTTTTTCCTAGAGTGGGGTTGCTGAATTGTTTGCTAAGCCCTAAACCATCAAATTCCCTTCAAATATGGTGATTCCTTCAGGAAGAGTGTTAAGTTGTTAATCTCACTTGAGCTTGCTAAAGAATCAGAAGGAAAAGCAGACACATTAAAGTGAATAACATGTATATGATGATGTCTTTTATTTGTCTTGCTTGCTGTTTGATTCTCTTCAGTATATATCTAATCTTGGATAAACACTTGGAATAGTATATGAGATCTTGGCAAATCATCAGTTGCATCATTCAACAGCCATGGTCTCATTTACACAGAACTATCAGAGGATATAGGATGATGAAAAAACTCATCACATCATAAGACACACTCATTTACGGATGGAATAAGAATAGAAAAAACTAGACAGACTTCTTTTTTGCCAAATATGAAAATATACCATATTTAGCATATGATCATGTAGGGGAAATTAATCTTTTGCCTAAGAGATGAAACATTAGCTGGCAAGCGTTGATGCTCAAACTTAAAAGAGAAAGAAAGGAGTCACTTCTTGTGGCTTATCATTAACTCAATGGCTTGTTTCATAGATGTCCACACTCTTGAACTTAGGTATAGTAACATCTCATTTACCATGAATTTTAGAATATGTGGTTCATGGAACTTTGAGATAAGACTACAAGCTGAAGTGGGACGAGACATGGAGGTCATCCCATGACTGATGGAGAAAACTGATGATTTGTCTCATATTAAACACTGATAAATTGAATAAGATATATCTGGACTTAACTGATGCTTGCATTCCTTATGTTTATTATGAGCATTGACAAAATTCAGGTGAAAATAGACCCTCGAAACTTGGGACTTGTTAAAATATAGGTTGTTGCTAAGCTTTATCAAATGACACTAGATAACTATTATGCGTTGTAACTTCTGGAGAATTGTTTCTGTTGCTGTCGGGATCCGTCCTCCGACTCGAGCGCAGTCGATCGATCTCCAGGGGGCGGACCTGCACACAAGTCCTCGCGCGAGAGGCGTTGGGGGTGGCCCTCCGCGGAAGACCCTCCGACGCTCAAGTCAGTGGAGAAAATCGGCGATCAACCAGAAAGTGGGAGGTGGATCTCTCCGGGAGGCCTCTCTGGGGGGCCAATCGGGAGCTCTAGAGGGCAAGAGCACCGACGAGCTGCCGGCGAGAGCAGGAGAGTGAGAGTGAGGGTGTGAGCGCGCGTACCTGAGGGAATCTGGAGTGTGATTTATAGGCTGTCACCTGGATCTTGAGCGCCTTCTGGAAGGTTCAGAGGTTGTTAGGATACGGAGTGGATCGAATCAGGCCGTTGTGGGGCTGTTGGGATCCGTATCTTGTCCGTTAGGGGATCGACGGCTGGGAGAGCTCCTTGATGGCTTGAGATCTGGTAGATGTGTAGGTCTCAGGTAGCCTTGATAGGTTCTAGACCACTTCTCAGCATGATTCCTTGCCTAGGGTGCCGTTATAGTAGGCTGAGGCTCTCCCGCGTCAGGTTCCGCGGAGGTGGGTATTGGATCGTGGGTCGTTCAGTGAAGCCGGGCCATGGAGGCTCGGGGGAAACGAACTACAGGAAGTTCGGGAGAGCCGAGCTATGGAAGCCCAGGGAGGCCGAGCTACGGAAGGCCGAGCTATGGAAGCCCGGGAAGGCCGAGCTATGGAAGCCCGGGAAGCTACGGAAGCCGGGAAGGCCGAGCTACGGAAGCCGGAGGCCGAGCTAGGGCCGAGCTACGGAAGCCCGGAAGCTATGGAAGCCCGCCGAGCTATGGAAGCCCGGGAAGGCGAGCTACGGAAGGGGGGTCTTAGCCTCCTCGCACGGATATTGATGCAATGATTTTTACCCCCCAACACATGCCCTCCACTCCCTAGTTCGAAGCGTAGGTTCGGGCATAGGGAGTATAAGTCCAGGTGGCACGCTCCGGATGGGACAGTTTGGTTTAGACAGCCTTGCAATGATGCCCTAATTAATGCGACAGGGTCATCGTGCCTTCGGGGTAAGGCTCCCCAAGAGTGACGGTTGGGAATACGCCACGTCGCGAATCCCGATCGATCCGGCGTTTGTCGAGGCGGTTCCGGACGCCTCGGGCGGGACGCCCCGTCTTCTCAAGGCGGCTTCCTTAGCGGGGAAGCAAAGCGATAGCCGCACTATATATATGCATGTTTGCAGCATCCTTTCGTTTTGTTTTTGAAGAGTTTCGTCTTTCGCCCTTCGCGACACCCGTCGTTTTGCCTGGAGTTTTTCTCAGTTAAGATGACGATGAGTCCCGACGACGTGGTTTCAGAGATCGTCGCTGAGGATTTGGGAAGGATTCATCAGTGGTATGGCATGCCCTCAGATGTCATTCTGCGGGCGCCGGAGTCTGGAGATAGGGTCTCGCGAGATCTGGAGTCTGGGGTCTTCGTTTATGAAGACAGCTTGAAAGCAGGCTTCGTTTCCCTCTCCATCCCTTGGTGAAGGAAATCATGACTCATTATAACATCTGCCCGGCGATGGTGGCCCCAAACAGTTGGCGAAGCATCATCGGATTTATCTCAATGTGCCACCAAATTCAAATTGTCGCCACTCTTCCCCTTTTCCGCGCCTGCTACCATCTGATACCTGGGAGGAAATCAGAGTGGCCCTACATTGGACCCCGGAGGTCCTTCAACGTTATTGTGGATAAGCCGTCCTCTATAAAGGGATGGAAGAGCCGGTTTGTTATCGCAGAGGGAACATTGGTTCCGACTTCCCTCGGAAATGGGGGAACTTTGTTAGGGATGCGGAAACGCATCCAATTTTGTCAGCGCAGGAGGAGAGGGATTTGGACGTCCTTCGCAATGGCCAAGTGTTTTCGGCCAACGACCTGTTATCGGAGGGAGCCCTTTTCGCAGCCGGGCTCAGCCCCCTGGACCCGCAAGGTGAGTCCTCCCTTTTACCTTTTTTCGCTGTGTGTTTTCTCGATGAATGTGTTTGGATCTGATCGTGTGTGTTCATTCTTTCAGCCAAGAGGTCGGCATTGTCGAGCCTCGCCAAGAGGAAGAGAGGAAAGCGCCCAGGGGAGAGCAGCGGCGCGATAGTGGTAGGCCTGAGAAAAGGGCTCATACCTCCGCAAGAAGCCCGCCGGACGCCGGAGCGGTCACGACAGGAGCGCCGGGGAAGGAGGATCCAGGGAGAACAGCTATGATCCCTTGCCCTCCGTGTTGGAGATATCGGATAGTTCAGACGAGGCTCCGTTGGTTCGTCTGACCGCGTCCCCTATGAAAGAGGAACCGGCGACGGATCTGGCGGAAGCGGTCGTTTCTGAGGGGCCTTCCGTCTCCGCGGGACCACTACTGGCTCCAGCAGGAGAGGGAGAGGGGACAGCTGCAGCCGAGGAGGTTCAGGGAGAGCTCCCTCTTGGTCTCTCTGCAGGGGAGTCCGGTAGTAGTGAAGCCGGGTCGCTCGCGGTAGTTCAAGAAGCGGGCCAGATAGAGGCTTCGGCGGAGCCTGCAGGGAGGCGCAAGTGATAGGCCAGACTGAGGCCTCGGGGGAGCCTGTCAGATGGTGGTGACCGGGAAAGGTGCGTCGGAGGAAGGGGCGCAGCAAGGTGGGAGTCCCGCAATGGGGGCTCCCTCGAAAAAGATTTTGGGGAGGCTGGCGCTTGGGCTAGCCGAATTATCTGAAGAAGTCCAAGCTAGGGCCTTGATAGAAGAGGCTGGGAGGTTGGAGGCCTCTCAGACGGAGGTCGCCCAGGTTGGTCCCTCAGGCGGGGATGGTCAACCCAGTAGCTCGAGCGCTGGTGTTGAGGAGGCATTTTCCGCCTTAATGAGGTCGGCCTTGTATCCGGGTGCAGATCCTTCGGCGGACAAGTTTGCAGATTTGGAGTTGGTTGATGCTGCGTTCGGGCAGCAAGGCGTGGCTGAAAGTGTCCATCTCCTTCCCGATATCGACAATACGACCCTGATGAGGATGACTCGGGCCTATGCCTCGCGGGTGAGTTGCCATTCCTGGGTAGTGGATACATTCTGGCTGACTTAACTCTCATTCATTCACTTTTTATCCTGCAGAGTGTTTTGCTTTCTCGGGCGATATGCTGGCGTTTGAGTTTGGCGACGGGGGCCAGCATTCAGGCCAGGAGAGACAACGCCGAGCTCCAATCGCGACTGAAGGTGTCTGAGAAGTTCGAGGAACTTATGGCTATTAGTGATAGAAGTTTGAAGGGGATAAGGGCGGCACACCAGGTCGCCCTGGCCGAAGTGTCCAAGCAAAAGCGTAGAGTGGAGGAGTTGCAGGAACTCCTGGCGAAGAACGAAAACGCGTGCTTGGAGCTGGCTAGAGTTGAGTCGAAACATTCCGCGGAGGTGGCGGCGATGCGGCGGGAACATAGTGAAAGTTTGGGTCGGCTGGGAAGGGAAGCTGCCGACGAAAGAAAACGCTTGACCAGAATGCTCGGCGAAGTGGAGGAGAAGTTGAAGCGGCGCGATGGCGAAATTGCTCACTTGAGGGAGGGCGCTAAATGGCACCAAGGGACGATAGCTCGGGTGAGCAACGAGTTATCCCAAGCCCGGGAGGAGGCCGGAGCCAAACAGTTAAGGATCAATACTCTGCAGGAGAGAGTTGAGCTGATCGGGGCTGACAGAACAAGAGCCAGGGGTGAGGCTGAGGAGCTGACCAAGAGGTTGGCCAGACGAGAGGAGGAGGTACGATCTCATTTCCCCCCTTTTTAGCTTCTTCTACTGGTCTCTTGTGATGCCGACTGACTTTGGTTTTTTCAGATGGCGAAGTTAGGGTTGGAGAATCGGGCTCTCCAAGGTGAGCTCGTGTCCAACCGCAATAAGAGCTCAGAACTCGAGACGCGGGCCGGCGAGTTCGAGGAGCAAAACATTATTTTGCGGGCTCAAGTTGCGGAGGCTGAGAAGCAGGCTGCTGAGGCTAAGATGCAGCTCGCCATACTCAAGGGGAAGCAGGACGCTATCGGCGTTGACGCCTTCCAACTTGGAATGGAAGAATGTAAAGATAAGATATCCAGTGAGCACCCAGAATGGGATCTCTCTTTTCTGGATATGAAGCTCCCGATGACGGTGAGTCCGAAGGAGAAGAGGAGGATGAATATGTCGACGTCTCCGATACCGATCCTGGTGCCGCCCCGGGTCCCAGCGAAGCCGCAGCTTCTGAGGAACGATCGCAAACTGCCGCTGAAGGGGCAAAGGTATTGGAAAGGCGAATCTAGTCACACCTCTGCGGATGTAACCGAAGGCTCCTCCAAAACTGACGTGGTTCCCGGCCCTTAGGAGCCACCCCTGTATTTTGCTTTTTGAAAGTCTGACCGATGTTTCTTAATGAATGAAACCTCTATTTTCATTTAAGTGTTTTTCTTTGTATGGCCCTGTTGCCGCCCAGTCTTGCCTCAATCGCGAGCGACTTATGGCTCGTTGATGTTCTTTGGTCATCTTTGTTCCGGGATTGAGGGAATGCATTGGCTTGGCCCAAGGCGGGGCGATAGCCTTGACGGCGAACCGACAGGCGATCTGGCCTGGTTTGAGTCTTAATTAAAACTCGAGAAATGAAGCCGACCGGTTAAGACCGATTGGTCGGGCAGGTCGGCTTGGGCCGATAGATGGAATAGATCGGCTAGGGCTGACGAGCAAGATAGGTCGGCTAGGGCCGACGAGCAGCGGCTAGGGCCGACGAGTAGGTCGGCTAGGGCCGACGAGCAAAATAGGTCGGCTAGGGCCGACGTAGGTCGAGGGCCGACGGTGGTTGCCGAAGTATTTTTCGCTTCCTTTGGTCATTTCATTTTTCGTTGAATGAAAGAACAGTTTACGTAGCCTTCATGCTCGTTTTGTTATTCTGCCAGCGCCCTGCCGTTCTGCAGGCAAATCGGTTTTTATTTCACCGAAATTGATGATACGGCACTGTGGGGAACATAAAGCTGTCTGGTGCTTTCCGGAAGGTGCTCCTTTCCCATGCGGGCCATTTTGACGTACGGCGCACGCAGCCGTTTACCATTGGAGGACATTATTTTCGTAGGACGATCCCTGATCCTGCCAGTTTTCGTAATGCTGTGGACGATCCTCTGCATTTAATGATCGCGATTCGGGATTAAGAGGAAATCTTCGCATGCGTCATAATTCAGGCGGTGGGCTTGGCGCGCACTAGGGCGCTGCTTTCATCCTGGGAGGCCACGTGGAGGTATGGCCCAGGTGTTTGAATCTCGGGGCTTATAGCCTTGGTATTGCTCCCGGTCCATTTTGGCCTATAAAAAGGGAAAGTGGGGTAGTGTTAAGTCATCCCCAAAAGTTTCTTTTCCACTAGAGCTTTCATCATGCTCGTTTTTCTGCTGCTGCGAGTGGGAGGACTGAGCTTTTCTCTTGCAAGCTCTTTGCCTCCGGATAGTTGGGGCGATGAAGGAGCTGCCGAAGGATGGCTCGCCCTTAGGGGATGAGTCCCGGAGATCATATGGAGAGCGCACATGGAGGGCGCAGAGATCACACGGAGAGCGCACATACTCTTCCCGTGTGACCTTTGTGGTTCCCCTTCGGAGACGTATGGTAGGGAGTGCACGCGGGCTCCCCATGGTTTGTGAATTTCGCCTCCTCCCCTGATTTGGATCCCTGGGCTCGCCTGCCTGGGGAATCTTTCACCACATGGGGAGGGGGTGAAAGGTGCCGCCCGCCGACGCCTTGTCCTTGAGCCATGGCAAGGTAGGGCGGCGCACATTCGTTTGGGAGAGCGTCCGCCGCCAGGGTCCGCTGGCTTCCTACCTGCTCGCCGGGGGGTCCCTCGGTTGGGTGGTCTGGGATGGCCACCCAGATATCTCGGTTGGGTCACCGAGATATCATTATTGACTGAAGCTGGCCGCAACTATTGGTCCATGTCGCCCGGCTATTATCAGCTCGAGCTGACTGGATGCGGCTTATCTGGTTCGGCGATCGGATGCCGGAGCACCACGGTTGCCCAGGTCTGCTTTGGAGCAGTTGCCCGAGTTTTGTATTCGTCTTTATTTTATGCATTTCAATGCTCTTGTAACGCCTTTCAGGCATTTGTAACCGATCTTTGATGGCAATAAAGAGAGTTCTGTTCTGTTTCTCAATCTCTATTTCTTCTGTGCCAAGTTTATTGTTGTTGTTGGGCATGGGTGCCTCGCTCGTTCTTAGGCGAAGATCCCGCGCTATCCGAACTAGTCGAGGTTCGCAAGCGGCGGTTTGGAGATCGTTCGGCGGAACACGTTCCTTACTTCGGTTCGAAGCTCGGTATTTTGTGTTTCGTTTTCCGAAGCTATTTCGGGTCGGCCCGCCGAAGTTCTTTCGCTTGCCAAGGTTCGAGAACTTGTAGCTCGGCCCAGCCGAGGTTCGGAGAAGTTTTACTTGGCCCTGCCAAGGTTCGGAGAATTTGTAGCTCGGCCCAGCCGAGGTTCGGAGAATTTTTACTTGGCCCTGCCAAGGTTCGGAGATTCAGGCTCGGAGAAATGACTTAGCTGCCACTATGAGCCGTAGTGTAAGGTCTCTATGACGCTTGGTGAGGGGGCCAGGGCGAAACGAGCGGTATGTTGTCACGCTTCTTTATTTATGACGTTATCCTTCCCGAGGGGACAAGTCATTGGCCAGACGCTGGATTTCTTCCCTCCACGCTTCCCGAAAAAAGAGCTTGGGGAAGTGCTGGGAGCATTTATTATGGGGGGCCGGCAGATCGGAAAATGTCCTGTTCAGGGGGTTTCCCGAATAATCCGTACGTGCTTACCGATCTCTCTCGGGATGGGGCATGACCCTTCGGATTCCGCAGGCAATAAAGTGATGACACGTGGCGAGTTCTCGTAGGTCGTTGCTGCGGTGCGTCCGATCGAGATACCCGCCTGGCAAGTATAAATATGACCGAGGGGTGTGGTCTTAGTCATCCCTCGGTTCAGGTCTTGAAATAGTATCAGACCATGGCTTCTCAAGGGCGATCCTCCGAAGAGTTACGTGCATCACTCGACGGTCTGTTACACCGCGAGGGGGCGTACCACAATCACTGTTGACGGGTTGGGTCTGGCGTCGACCCTTGCGAGCCAACAGCAGCTCGTAAGGGTCGTCGAGGAGTACGTGGATGTATCCACTAAGGAGGCGGAGGCCTTGCGCCGGGTGGCAGACCGGCAGAGGGAGGAGATCGCATCACTTCGCCAGCAGGTTGCCGACCTCACCGAGCGCCTGGAGGATCTGCTGGCCTCTGGGAGCGACTCCGAACCCTGATTTAGGGCCTCCGTTACTTTTGCTTTCTGTTTTTGCTTTTCTTGTCTCTTTTTGTACTCCCTTTTTCCCGATCAATGAAAAAGGCTTTGTTTGGGTAACCTTCTTTTTCAAGAGTTTTTAGCTTTAAACATGCCAGTCGCATAATAGTTGGGGAGTCGGCGTGGCTCCACTGGTTCACGCGTCGAGATAGACGCTTTGTTCGACGGGTTACAGGGGCGTTTACCCAAAGATTTTAGTAGCAGAGGGGAATTCCCTGGCTCTGCTCGGGGCTTTTGGCCGATTACGCGGGGCTTATTGAACCCTTTAAGGGGTTCGCCGGAGGCGCCTTCTTTGTGTGCGTCGACGGTTTTTGCTCAGCGTGCTTCTTTCTAAACCGGCGGAAGTTTTGGGGACTATTTGGAAGTCCCTCGGCCTTAATCGGGGCCTGCGTATTTCGGTTTCCAGCCGGTGTCTTAACCTGAAGAATTTTTACTCGGCCTTGCTGAGGTTCGGAGAATTTTACTTGGCCCTGCCAAGGTTCGGAGAATTTGGCTCGGCCAGCCGAGGTTCGGAGAATTTTTACTTGGCCCTGCCAAGGTTCGGAGAATTTGTTGCTCGGCCCAGCCGAGGTTCGGAGAATTTTTACTTGGCCCTGCCAAGGTTCGGAGAATTTGTTGCTCGGCCCAGCCGAGGTTCGGAGAATTTTTACTTGGCCCTGCCAAGGTTCGGAGAATTTGTTGCTCGGCCCAGCCGAGGTTCGGAGAATTTTTACTTGGCCCTGCCAAGGTTCGGAGAATTTGTTGCTCGGCCCAGCCGAGGTTCGGAGAATTTTTACTTGGCCCTGCCAAGGTTCGGAGAATTTGTTGCTCGGCCCAGCCGAGGTTCGGAGAATTTTTACTTGGCCCTGCCAAGGTTCGGAGAATTTGTTGCTCGGCCCAGCCGAGGTTCGGAGAATTTTTACTTGGCCCTGCCAAGGTTCGGAGAATTTGTTGCTCGGCCCAGCCGAGGTTCGGAGAATATTTTACTTGGCCCTGCCAAGGTTCGGAGAATTTGTTGCTCGGCCCAGCCGAGGTTCGGAGAATATTTTACTTGGCCCTGCCAAGGTTCGGAGAATTTGTTGCTCGGCCCAGCCGAGGTTCGGAGAATTTTTACTTGGCCCTGCCAAGGTTCGGAGAATTTGTTGCTCGGCCCAGCCGAGGTTCGGAGAATATTTTACTTGGCCCTGCCAAGGTTCGGAGAATTTGTTGCTCGGCCCAGCCGAGGTTCGGAGAATTTTACTTGGCCCTGCCAAGGTTCGGAGAATTTGTTGCTCGGCCCAGCCGAGGTTCGGAGAATTTTACTTGGCCCTGCCAAGGTTCGGAGAATTTGTTGCTCGGCCCAGCCGAGGTTCGGAGAATTTTTACTTGGCCCTGCCAAGGTTCGGAGAATTTGTTGCTCGGCCCAGCCGAGGTTCGGAGAATTTTACTTGGCCCTGCCAAGGTTCGAAGAATTTGTTGCTCGGCCCAGCCGAGGTTCGGAGAATATTTTACTTGGCCCTGCCAAGGTTCGGAGAATTCCTGTCCAGACAAGTAGCTCGGTCGTGCCGAGGATTGGTAAGCAGCATCTATTTCTTTTTGCAACTTTTGGCAATGTAGTGCATAATGATTTGCATTGAAAAAATGTGCCGACAGGAAGATATAATGAGGCATATGAAAATAGACTTGGAGAGGACGTACCCTATTGATAATATTTTCGGAGATTGTCCGAATTCCACGTCCGGGGAATGGATTTCCCATCCAAATCTTGTAGCTTGTAGGTTCCCGGTCCAATGATCTCCGCTACTTGGTACGGGCCCTCCCAGTTTGGCGCCAGCTTTCCTTGTTCCAGCGGTTTGGAAACAGAGGCCTTTCGGAGGACAAGGTCGCCGGGCAGGAAGGCTTTCCCTTTGACTCTGGAGGCGTGATAACGGGCTACCCTTTGTTGATAAGCGGCCATTCTAATCCGGGCCTTCTCTCTGATCTCCTCTACCAGGTCGAGGTTGGTGCGGAGCTGTTCGTTGCTAGCTTCCTCTGAGTAGCTTTCCACCCGCAACGATGGGAGGCCGATTCCACAGGGATAACGGCCTCTGTACCGAAAGCCATTCGGAATGGGGTTTCACCTGTCGGGATTCTCGGGGTGGTGCGGTAGGCCCATAAGACATGATGCAGCTCCTCCGCCCACCTGCCTTGGGCTCTGGAGAGGCGAGCTTTGATTCCCTGAAGGAGGGTCCTGTTGGTCACTTCGGCCGCTCCATTGGCTTGTGGGTGCCCGACCGAAGTGAGGTGGTGACGGATTCCATGCTCCTCACAGAACTGGCAAAATTTAGAGTTGTCAAACTGCTTACCGTTGTCGGTGATTATGGTATGCGGGAGGCCGAATCGGCAGATGATGGACCTCCACACAAAATCTCTGGCCCGTGCCTCGGTAATTTGTGCAACTGCTTCCGCTTCGACCCATTTGGTGAAGTAGTCGATGGCGACAAATAGAAATTTCCGCTGTCCTGTGGCAAGCGGGAATGGGCCGAGGATGTCCATCCCCCATTTGGCAAAGGGCCAAGCGGAGGATATGGAAACTAGTTCGGCGGAAGGGAGCCTTTGGATGCTTGAGTGCCTCTGGCAGGGGTCGCAGGCTCGGACTAGATCGTCCGCGTCCTTTTGCATGGTCGGCCAGTAGTAGCCTTGTCGCAGCACCTTGTGGCATAGGGACCGGCTTCCCAGATGGTTGCCGCAAATCCCTTCATGTACCTCGCGCAGAGCATAATCTGCTTCGGATGGGCGAAGGCATCTGAGCAGCGGCATAGAAAAAGACCGTTTGTAAAGCTGGTTGTCAATCAGCACGTAGTGAGTGGCCTGCAGCTTCAGCTTTCTAGCCTCCTTCGGTCGGACGGAAGCGACCCTTCTCTGAGATATTTGAGGATAGGGTCGAACCATGATGGTTCGGCCTCAACTTGCATTATTCGGTCGGCTTCCGCGATGCTGGGCTTTTCCAAAGTCTCCAGGTGGAACTTTTGCTCGGCATCCATTGACTCCGCGGTCGCCAATCGGGAGAGTAGGTCGGCGCGGGCATTCTCGGATCTGGGAATCTGAATGATTTCAAATTCGGCAAAATGGGGAAGCAGGTTCCGCACCTCCTGAAGATACGAATCATGTTCGGTTCCCGGGCTTCAAACTCTCCTCGTACATGGCCGGCTACCAGCTGAGAGTCGGTGAAGGCATTAAGCTTCTCCACCTTCAGATTGCGGGCGATTCGGAGGCCGGCTAACAGGGCTTCGTACTCGGCTTCGTTGTTGGAGGCCGGGAAGGAGAATCGGACGCCATATTCGAAGGTTATCCCCTCCGGACTGGTGAGAACCAGACCCGCACCGGAGCGATGGGCATTAGATGACCCGTCGACATGGAGGAGCCACCGGGCTCCAGCTTTTGGTTCTTCGGGGGAGTCTGGGGTAGAACCGTCCTCCGGGATGGTACACTCGAGGAGGAAGTCGGCTAGCACCTGGGCTTTGATGGCTGGACGAGGCTGGAAATGTATGTCATGCTCACTTAGCTCGACGGCCCATTTGGTCATTCTCCCCGATGTCTCGGGACGGTGGACCACCGCCTTGATGGGTTGGTCGGTCAGGACCGTCACAGGAATGTGCTTGGAAGTATGGCCGCAGCTTCCGAACTGAGGTGATTAAGGCCAACACCATCTTTTCAATTCTGCTGTACCTTGTCTCCGCATCGCGGAGTAGCCTGCTGACATAGTAGATCGGCTTTTGGACTTTGCCTTCTTCTTTGATCAGCACCGAGCAAACCGCACCTTCCGAAACAGCCAGGTACAAGAATAGGGTCTCTCCTGGGGCCGGACTACTGAGGAGTGGGGCGAGCCGAGGTACTTCTTGAGATCTTGAAATGACCTTTGGCATTCGGGAGTCCACTGGAAGTTTTTGGCCGATCGGAGAGTTTTGAAAGAAGGGGAGGCATCTCTCGGCCGACCGCGCCACGAAGCGGTTTAGGGCCGCTATTCTCCCGGTTAGGCGTTGGACCTCTTTGACAGATGCCGGGGGCGCCATTTGTTGGAGAGCTTGAATCTTCTGGGGGTTGGCTTCGATACCTCGCTGGGAGACCATGAAGCCGAGAAACTTCCCGGAGTTAACACCGAAGGCACATTTGGTCGGGTTGAGTCTCATCCCGTACTTGCGCAGCGTGGCAAAGCTCTCTGTGAGGTCCTCGACATGCTGTGATGCCTCCTTGCTTTTGACCAGCATGTCGTCCACGTACACCTCCATATTCGGCCGATTTGCTCCTTGAATACTTTGTTGACCAGCCTCTGGTAGGTGGCACCTGCATTTTTAAGACCAAAAGGCATAACGCGGTAACAGTAAGTACCTCGGTCGGTTATGAAGGCGGTCTTTTCTTCATCTTCAGGGCCATTCGGATCTGATTGTAGCCTGAATAGGCGTCCATGAATGACAGCATCTGGTGGCCTGAGGTGGCGTCCACGAGCTGGTCGATCCGAGGGAGGGGGAAGCTGTCCTTCGGGCAGGCTTTGTTGAGGTCGGTGAAGTCGATGCAGATTCTCCATTTGCCTTTCGACTTCTTCACCATAACGACATTTGATAGCCAGCTCGGGTAATTTACCTCCCGGACGAAATTAGCCTTGATGAGTTTGTCTACTTCTTCTTCAATGGCCTTTTGTCGTTCGGGGCGAAGCTTCTCTTTTTTTGCTTGACGGGCCTGTGCATCTCGTCAACATTGAGATGATGGACGAGAACCTCGGGGCTGATCCCTGGCATGTCGGAGGCGGACCAGGCGAAGATGTCAGCATTACCTCGGAGGAACCTGATCAATTTGCGCCGAGACTCTCCTTTGAGCAGCGACCCGATCTTTATAGTTCGGTCGGGACGAGCCTCATCCAATGGCACCTCCTCCAATTCTTCTGCCGGTTCTCCCCTGTTCGGCGAAGTCCTCGCGAGCATCCAGCCCATCAACTTCTGGCATTCTAGACTGAAGGCTTGTAACAAAGCACTGCCGAGCCATGGCCTGACTTCCCCGAACAACTCCAACTCCTAGCTCGGTGGGAAACTTCATGGATAGATGCGGGATGGAGACAACTGCCTTGAGGGACATTAGACCGGCCTGCCGAATATTGCGTTGTATGGAGATCTGAGGTCGGTTACTAGGAAGTCTGTCTGGACAATGGTTACAAGGGGCCAGGTTCCGCGCGACCGTCAGGGTGATGACCCCTTCCGGGATGACGACGTCGCCTATGAATCCCATCAAGGTGGAATCCACGGCTCGAAGGTTTTCCATGAGTAATTTCATCCTGGCAAACACACCGAGGTACAAAACGTTTACCGAACTTCCACTATCAACTAGGATTCGGCTTACATCATAGTTATTCAAATTAAGGGATACAACTAGTGCGTCATCATGGGGAAGCTGTATCCCTAGGAGATCATCATCGGAGAAGGAGAGCTCGCCCGTCCGTGCCTTCTTCGGCGCCGATTCTTCACTGTCGCCCCTGGGGCTTGATCCGCCGGCCTCTTCAATCATATTAATGCGGCCGATCATAGGCGGATTCGGTGGAGGAGGAGGTTGTTGAAGTTCGGGCTGGCGGTCACCTCCTTGTTGTTGTGGCTCGGGGCGCCCTCCTGATCCGGGCTGACCTCCTGAACTGATTTAGTCGCCCCCGCTGGATCAGTCTCTCAATTTTGTTTTTCAGCTGCCAGCATTCTTCAGTGTCGTGGCCGTGCTCCCGGTGGTAACGGCAGTACTTGGTGGGATCTCTTCGGGTCGGGTTCCCTCGGAGAGGCACTGGCCGGGGGAGCTGGCACTCTATTTCCATAAGGATTTGCGCCGGGGCACGGTCAGCGGAGTGTAGTGGTTGAATCGCCTGGGAGGGCTCCGGGAGCGATTCCTTGGCGGCAGCGGAGGACTCTTTGGCGGCGAGGCGGACTTGGTCGCCAGTCGGGACGGTGCCTGTCGAGGATTTTGGGCTCCTTCTTTGCCTGCTCAGCGCGGGCAACTCTCCATGATTCTTCGACCCTAGCGTACTTGTCCGCCAGGGCCATCATATCAGAGAGGCTGGGGGGGTAGCTGACCTCCATAGCTAGGTAGAAGTCGCTCTCCTTTGAAACTCCCCCGCCAGGGCAAACATGGCCACCTCATGATTAAGGTGGTCCACCTCCAACATGGCCTTATTGAAACGGCCAAGGTAATTCCTCAAGGACTCCCCCTCTCTCTGCTTAACTTCGGAGAGGGAGTCAGATCTTCATCGGTGGCGGCGGCTGCTGACGAACTGACCAATAAAAAGGCGGCTCAGCTTGTCAAATGAATCGATAGAACCTGGCTTCAAAGCATTGAACCAGGTTTGGGCGGATCCTCTGAGGGTGGAGGGGAAGGCGCGACAGAGGACCGCGTCAGATGCTCCGTGGAATATCATTAATGACCGAAAGCTGCTAAGATGGTCGTCCGGGTCAGAAGAGCCGTGGTAAGGCTCGATGGCTGGTAACTTGATATGGAAGGGAATCACTTCCTCCATAATCCTCTTAGAGAAAGGGATGCCCTGCTCCGTCTTGGGCTGGGGCGGATGGGCCTGCTTGGCGGCATCCAGCTCCTGACGCATTTCCTGGATCTGACGGTGGATCTCCTCTTCGCCAGCCAGAGGAGGAGCTGGGCGAGAAGATCGCAGAGACGATGTCGAATCATGGTGGAAGGTCACCGGTGAGAGAGACCGGGCTCGCCGAGATCTGGGAGGATCTCCATTGTGACCGCCTCACGGGATCGGCCTGTCCCCTTTAGGTCGATGTCGGGGGTCTGCGGATTTATGCGGACTGAAGGAGGAAGTCGCCGGCGAAGAAGGAACCGCCGCTTCCTTGTGAAAGTGTGGAGCAGGAGGAGCCGTAAGGCGCTCCTGGACCAGATGGGTCAGAGTTTGAACTTGTTGGACCAGCGAAGCAAACTGATCCTGGGTCATCGGGATGGTAGTCGGTGACGGGGTTTCGACTGGTGGTGGTTGCGGCGCTACACCACTCGTCGGATCAGGCCTCTGGGAAGCGACTTGATCTTGAGCTTCTGAGGTTGCTCTTCTCCGGTTGGCCATTAAAGAGGCTCTACTCCGGATTGAGATCCTTATCTCCTCTTTTCAAGTTTTAATGGGACTTGAGGCCCTTCCTCTAGCGCCAATCTGTTGCCGTCGGGATCCGTCCTCCGACTCGGGCGCAGTCGATCGATCTCCAGGGGGCGGACCTGCACACAAGTCCTCGCGCGAGAGGTGTTGGGGGTGGCCCTCCACGGAAGACCCTCCGACGCTTAAGTCAGTGAAAGAAATCGGCGATCAACCAGAAAGTGGGGAGGTGGATCTCTCTGGGAGGCCTCTCTAGGGGCGGTCAATCGGGAGCTCTAGAGGGCAAGAGCACCGACGAGCTGCCGGCGAGAGCAGGAGAGTGAGAGTGAGGGTGTGAGTGCGCATGTGCGTATGTCCATACTTGAGGGAATCTGGGAGTGTCCCATTTATAGACTGTCACCTGGATCTTGAGCGCCTTCTGGAAGGTTTAGAGGTTGTTAGGATACGGGAGTGGATCAAATCAGGCCGTTGTGGGGCTGTTGGGATCCGTATCTTGTCCGTTAGGGGATCGACGGCTGGAAGAGCTCCTTGATGGCGTGAGATCTGGTAGATGTGTAGGTCTCAGGTAGCCTTGATAGGCTCTAGACCACTTCTCAGCATGATTCCTTGCCTAGGGTGCCGTTACAATAGGCTGAGGCTCTCCTGCGTCAGGTTCCGCGGAGGTGGGTATTGGATCGTGGGTCGTTCAGTGAAACTGGGTCATGGAGGCTCGGGGGAAGCGAACTACAGGAAGTTCGGAAGAGCCGAGCTATGGAAGCCCAGGGAGGCCGAGCTATGGAAGGCCGAGCTACGGAAGCCCGGGAAGGCCAAGCTATGGAAGCCTGGGAGGGCCGAGCTACGGAAGCCCGGAGAGGCCGAGCTACGGAAACCCGGGAAGGCCGAGCTACGGAAGCCCGGAGAGGCTGAGCTATGGAAGCTCGGGAAGGCCGAGCTATGGAAGCCCGGAAAGGCCGAGCTATGGAAGTCCGGGAAGGTCGAGCTACGGAAGGGTTGGTCTTAGCCTCCTCACACGGATATTGATGCAATGACGATTTTACCCCTCAACAGTTTCTAAAGTCGAAGGACTTTACAATGAAGGATCCTGCCAACTCTCAAATGGGAGGCCAAGAGTAAAAGCCAGAAAACTATCTTGGTTTATGCAAGTTCCCTTTCACTCATAGGTGAATAATGGAAAGTACAAATATGTTCTTCTTGTCAGTTTTAAGAATTTATAAAATTATTAAAATTTTACAAGCCTTCTCTTTGAATTGCATTCTTAATATTTTTAGGTGGATTTAAGATTTAATATCCAAAACGAAACCTTGCAAACATGAAATAGTTTTTTCCTCACTAGTTGTTACATGCCAATTAAATTCTATAATTCGAGTTATTAGTCTTCCCATCTTGTTGAAAAGAAAATCAATGATTTTACTTTCCGCTAAGCAAAGTTATATGTTAGTATTCAAGGGATTGTCATTTGTTCTACATGGTATTTAATTACAAGGATTTCATTTGTATACCGAAATCTCATTGCTTTATATTGATGCTATTGATTTTGATGTTCATTTTGTAGCTTGCTGATATTGTCAATCAAGGCAAATTGGTGTCAGATGAGATCAACATAAATCTGTTATCCAGACGCCTTGAATATGGAGAAGCTAAGGGTGAATCAGGATTCATTCTTGATGGTTTTCCACGAACGATAAGACAAGCGGTGAGTAATTGATATCCAAAGGAAACAAAAGAAACCATATTAACTTGATATTTCATTTCTTTTAATGTGTATTTGATTCTGAAGTAACATGGTATCAATATAGCACCTGGTTTGCTTTTTAGTCGCTATTATTTTGCCTTTAGTAGTCATCAACAGTCAAATCTGGTCTAATTTGTTGCTTCTATATGGATATCTTATAAGGTTATATTAAAATATTTACTATCCACCTATTTCCCTTCATTGAACATCATACCCATCAAGTGTCATACATCAATGCTGCTCCAACAGTCGTAGTTAGTAATGATTTAGCATGATGTTTGCGCTGGTGATTGGAAGTGAGTTCCAGTCAGGTCACATACTTCAAGCTGGAAAATATAATATGTTCAGAAGAGAAGGGCATCTAGCTTTTCTAGGAGATGTTTTCTTGCAAATTGGATAGAGAATCACAATCCCGCTTGGTTAACTGATTCCTTGATGTTAATCCACAAGGCTTGTTCCAGTTACGTGGAGATGGCTTCAATGATCAATGTACAGTCAGTCTATAAACTCTGAGATTGTCCTTGACCATCGCTTAACAAGCTGTCAACCTGACAGCTGATGGTGCATATGTAGCCAAGGCATCTTAGAAGGAGCAGAGCCAGAAGTTTTATTAGGAGGCATCAGCTATGTTACTTTATAATATCAATATCATTAACTTTTTTCCTTAATTTTTTTGTGTTCTAATTTAATGATAATTCCAATTATTCAAAGATAATCAATTTAGTTCTTTCTAATAAATATTATATGATAATATTTAATAAAAATTTTAAAATTATCCATTACTAATATTATTCTCTTAAAATATATTAGTTTATTCCAATTTGTTAAATATGCTCATTTTTCTAAAAATTATAGGACTTATTCTGAATGACTAATTTATTGCAAAGAACTAAAACATGAATCTACTAAATAAAATTATGCGAAGGGCTAGGACGTCTCCGTTAAGAGACGTATTGCATCTGCCTCCAGGTATTTCGAAAAATGGGCAAGGAGCGTTGCACCGGCACTCGAGTGCGGTGATAAATGAGTAAGGATTTTTACACCATGGATGAGTGCAGGTAAAGAAGTTAGTCCATGATAATAACAGAGTAAAGAAAGTAGATTAATATAGCTGACTCCATATAGTTGGGAATTGAGTAGAAAAGGTAGGCCTTTTTGTTTTAGAACTTAAAATTCATACTAATATATATGACATGTGAGACAACATAGAATCATGCATAAACATAAATAGAAAATGTATACTTAATGACAAAAATAGCTCTAACGTACAATTTTTTGAGAAAAAAAGAACACTACAATTATGAAATAAAGAGAATAAGAAACAAAAAAAATTGCACCTTGATAATCGTTCACCAATACCTGAAGAGGCAATTCAATGGCATCATCAATATCTATAAATTAAAAGCGAGGACTAGGGGTGCAACTTGGGCCGGGTTCAACCCGAACCTGGCCCGCTAAATCCGATTTACACCAGTGTTTAAACTCATATTTGTCTAATCCGAACCCAAAAGACCCGGGTTTAACCTGGCTCGATTTGCAATTGACCCGAGTTTAGATTGCGGTCAACCCGAATCTAAGATAACCCAAATCCGAGGGTGGGGGATAGCTTATAAGGACCAGATTTTTGGTGGCTTTGAGGGTGCTAGTTGAGTCGGACGAGATGGCCAACTTAAGGGCAAGGAGGGAAAGACCGCCGATCACAGGCGAGGAAAAGAAGGACAAACATAAAGGTGGACCACCAGCATATTTTATTTCACTTTCTACCTCCTTCTCTTCTTTGTTTATGGCACCACCATCCCTACAACAAGGCGTTGCAGCAAGAGAGAGAGAGCATGAGAGAGGCAGAGGGAGGCCGTGCCTTCTACGAATCGAAAGGGTTTTTAGTGTTTGAAATGACGAAAATGAACGTAGGTCGGTTCGATCAGATGAAAGTGAATGGACTAATGGAAGATGTGATGGAGGGTGTTTTGGTAAATATGAAGGGATGGTTTTCAAAATGCTTTGGTTTGTGGTGGTGAGCATCGGAAGGCGAGCTGGAACTGAAGCTTTTTTTGGCTTTTGTTGCCTTTCGCAAGAGGAGCCCACGAAATAAAATAACCATTCAGTTTTTTAAAAAATATACCTTCCATGACCCGTCGCCCGAGTCGAAAGCAAGCTGTACAGCGTAGGGGCTCTGATGTCATGAATCTTAGTGTTCTATTTGATCCGTGAATAGTGAAGACATCAAGTCAAGCAATGGTCAG
This sequence comes from Calamus simplicifolius, assembly GCA_900491605.1. Taxonomy (NCBI): domain Eukaryota; kingdom Viridiplantae; phylum Streptophyta; class Magnoliopsida; order Arecales; family Arecaceae; genus Calamus; species Calamus simplicifolius. The sequence continues at coordinate 279,090 of UESW01001425.1, read as the reverse complement.
TCTCGCATCCTCAACTGCTGCAATTTCTCACTGCAGGGTGAAGTATTAGCTCATTCGCTTTTTCATTCTTTTATTATGTCTATCTTGCAGGCGAGCTTATTATTCTCTTCACAAAGTAGGGTACGAGCTCGGCATGGTGTTTTTCTTGTTCCCTTTCTCATTTACCTTGTCATTTTCTACTTCAGAAGTGGGATGTGCAACGATGAAGCGAAAGAAAAAAAAGAGAGAGAGGATCCGACGTGAAGTGGTTTTCGAGAGGATGTTTTCCTCTGCACCGCCCTATAGGAGTTGTTACCTTGTCTGTTGTTTCTATTTGGCAAACAGTTGTTTCCTTGCTTCTGGAAAGCTAAACCTGGTCAATTTTTTTACCTTTATACCTTTTTAAATGCCTTTGCATGAAGACCAGCTGGCATTTTTTAGGTGCAATAAAACTGTAGCAGGGAAGTGGTCGTGCCCGTGGCCCATTCATTTTTTCCTTCAATTCAGGTAAGACTTTTTTTTAATACAATGTTAAAGCCCCGAGTTCAGCTTATGTGTTCGGCAAGAGATTTTGTTTTCCTATCTCTGGGATCCATAATTCGGTGTTTATTTACTTTGAAAAAAATATTTTTTTCTCATCAATCAGAATTTCAACCCGAAACTCAACCCGAACCCAATTTTTAAAAATAGGGTTAGGGTTGAGCTTTTACAAATAGGGTTAGGGTTGATATTTTAAGAATATGGTTAGGGTTAGGGTTGAGGGAAACCCGAGTTTCATGAGCCCAAGTTGCACCCCTAGCGAGGACCAGGTTTTATGCATTAGAAAATGGAAATGCTGCTCAAGTCTTTGGTTTGGTGTTTATGATCCATGAGTCCATTGGACATCATTGGACATGAATCCTGTCTTCCCAAAACAAGGACTGATAGATAGGAGACCCAACTGGAATAGTTGATTTATACACACACATAGAGAGAGAGAGAGATCTGCCCATTCACAAGAGAGAAAGATGGATTAGAAGTAGGCGCAGGAGTGGACTTTTGTGGTTGAAAGTGCTGAGATTCACCTGTGCTCAGTGGGATATGAACACCATTAACTCACACAGCAAATCTCTTAGGAAATAGAGACCCACACGAGTCATTGAGATGGATCTCATGACCAGTGCGGGGGGAGGTGGGTCATGGAATGTGCAAACACAAAGAGGTCCTTTTGTGGGTGGGTGTGTGTGTGTGGGGGGGGGGGGGGGGTCGAGCGGTTACGGGGGGAGGTGGTGTTGATGGAGCTCATAACACGTAGGAGCTCCCTATGTTTCCTGGAGACGGGGGCACATTCCCCCTAGCCTCTCCTCCATCCACCCATGTTTGGACAAGAGACATTCTATAAAACCTGTAATGCCAAGAGGCACTAATAAAGAGCTACATTTTGGTTATGTAACTTAAAGCTCATGCAACTACAGAATCTGAGGCATGTATTATAACAAAGGGCCAAATGGAAAAAAAAAAATCATTGATTATAATAAGAACACATGGCTTGATGCTCGGATCAATGCATTATGATGGTGTGTGTTGCTACTAAATCACTAGCAAGTGCACTAGTCGCTCAAGTAATATAATGATGAATAGAGTATCGTCCCACGAAGACTAATTAATGACTACTAGTATTATACTAAGTTCCATTATCTAATCAATCAAAACAATGGAATTATAAGAATTAAATTAAATCCTAAAATTAACTAAAGTTACCAATTGAAATAAGGATTAAAAATGCAATTAACAAAAGCACTAGAATATGCACTTCTTCTAGCATATTTAATGTATTATAACATGCTTCATTTCAATTAAAAGATCTCATATCATGCACCGGCGTAATTCCCTATTGCGATGAATGGGCTCTCTCGAGTTATCACTCAACTATAATTAAATAATTAATTAATATATCTCTATACTAATTAATCACTTAATTATGCTTTAAGTTCAATGGAATTCCCTAATGAAACTTTATCCTCTAAAATCTCATTACCAAATAAATTATAAGGTCATATCTCTATGCCTTACAATCCATTGTCTTAATTGTTTATCCATTCATATAGCTCTTTCTCAAGTTACATACATGAATTAAAATCAATAAGGAGTTGATCAATCTCCCTAAGCATTAAGAACACAATTAAGACATACATGAACATAAGACTTAATTGAAATGGAAACACATCATATATACGTCAACATACTAGAATCCATACATATTCTAGTGGAGAATGTTTAGTTCCCCATGAAAACAAAGAAACTGATTACATAGATGGAAGTATGAAACATTGTTTTCAAAGAAGGAAGGAAATTACAACCAAGATGAACTTTGATCTTCAATCCTACTTCTTGATTCCTTGATCCTTTGTTTGTGCTTGTTTCTTGTCACTTTTTCTCCTCCAGAAATCTGCAATTCTTCTCTCCAAAGACCCTTTTATATCCCCCTCTTCATGTGTCAATTAACCTCCAATAACTTCCCCGAAATGGTTGGTTATTGGAAGTTATTTCAATTTCACCACCAAATATCATGGCTGTGAAATCTGGTGGTGATATCTGCTGGGAATTTCACCACCAGATTTCATGGCTGTGAAATCAAGTGGTGATATTTAAATGGTGAAAATTTCTACGTAGGATAATTGTTGAGAATTTCACCACCAATTATCATGGCAGTGAAATCTGGTGGTGATATTTGCTCTTTTTCTCCAATTTGCACTTTGATCCTCCAAATTGCAGAATCTTTAATTCTTTCCTGAAATAGCACAAAAATCAATACCAAGTCCTCAAATTATCAAAATAAAAATAATGAAATAAAGTATAAATTATATGCATAATTTATACTTATCAAAATTCCCCCACACTTGAACGTTTGCACGTCCTCGGGCAAACATAACAATGAACCATCCAAAAATTGATTAATTTCCATCATATCAAATCAAACCAAAGTCAAAACTAGAATTCAACTAGAACTGCTTAATTCCATAACTTTTCATGAATCTACCTTTCACAAAATTGAAGAACAAAGTAATTTAGAACTTAATATGAAAAGAAACAAATAAGATTGATAAATTCTCACCGGATGTATGTGTGTCTCTCTATACTCTCGATAATTAAGGTAAAGTGTTTCTCTCAAATGCATCCAAAATCACAACTTACCATATGCTTGCAATTATTCTAATCTCCACTACTTTGAATATAAACTATACACAAATCATAAGGACTTTAGGTAAGGATGTAACAAGGGTTGGGGTAAGGAGTAAGTTAAGGTAGGAAAATTTTGTTGGATAAGGTAATTTGAGTACAAAATAAATAAACCTTCATCCTTCAATCAACCAACCCAAGATATGATAAGAAGTGCAATCATAAAACCTTCCACTTTCTTATTTCCCAAGTACTTGAATAATATTAAACTATGGGAATTTCTCTTCTTCTTCTTCTTCTTCTTTTTTTTTTATATATACATGCATTTTTTTTCTTTTTTTTTTTTAAATGAAAATGAAAATTTAAACAAATTCCCAATTCTTCATAATTCACAATAATATTCAAGTACTCAATGTTATATGACTAGCAAACAACTACCACAAATCCTCATTCTCTTAAGATTAGTAGATGAAAATGTGTAAATGTTTTGTACTCAAGTATGGACAAAGGATAAGTCAAGGCTCAACTTGTTTAACAATGGAAATAGAAAGGGTTAAAAGGGTTAAGCATTTTGGTAGGGTTAGGTGTTTTGGTCCATAGGTTTGGGTAATCACAAATTGGGTTCAACAAATTGCCTTAATCTTCTTTATGCAAGTTCATATTAATGTAGTCTTGAAAAGAATTCATGCAAGTTCTAGAAGTTCATGAAAATGGAATGCAATATCACACAGCAAAGAAAATGAGATTGAATTTAGTGTTCAATCTAAAGGCTCAAAATCTCACAGGGTAATCATATTTATCAATCAAACGTGTAAAATTTCATAATCAGAAACCAAATCAATTTACTCAACAAACTTGTAAAAATGTATAAATTCAATCAAGTTATGAAACTCACAATTTTTCATTGATTCTAATGAATGACTTTAATTAATTATCAATTAAGGGAAATAAAAATTAAAAGATGATTCAATGCATGTTTTGTACTCATATACGACTACCCCCCCACACTTGAACTAAACATTGTCCTCAATGTTTTCAAAATAAAATAATTTGAGACAAATCCATAATCAACATAAATGGAAGAGAGTAGAAAAATACTGCCCTGATTGTGGTATATTTGTTCAATTTCCATGGATCCTTTCCTTGAAGTGCGTGCCTCATACATAACCAAGCAAAAGCAAATTGAACTTAATATAGTTAAAGTACGGTGAAAATAAACATAACTAAAACAACTGAAATAAAAGCAACAAACTAGTGTTTGCAAGTTAAAAACATAAAGGAAAGTGAGAAATCAAGAGCTCGAGCTCCCATCCGTAGCAGAAGTGGAAGATGAGGATGATGAAGGATAAGGTATGTTCTGAGCCTGGAAGAATTGTCTCAAAGCCCTCTCCATCCTCCTCTGTCTACGATCCATAATCTCCAAAGTACCACTTATCTGTTGAACATTGCCTTCCAATCTTTGGAGACGCATAGACAGCTGCTGAGAAACAACTTGGGGTGGTCGAGATGCTCTGGAAGATGATGGTATCGAAGCTGGTGGTGCTGCTGATGGAACTGGTACCTCCTCTGTAGAAATCTCCTCTTGAGGGGCTGGTGGGGCATTCTCCTCTGGGATCTCAGTCTCGGCCGCTCCTGGAAAAGCCTCCTCATCCACAAACTGGATCCGACCATTTGGATCACGAAAATAATCCCCATCCGGATGAGGGTATTGGTGGTCAAAGGCTGCATATCTAGCCGGACTGCATTCCTCGGAATTGGGTCAAGTGTACCGAGGTTCCTTGCCAATCTGGTAATGTAAGACCCACCACAAAGCCTTCCTGTATTCTGTTTGCTCTTATGATGGAGATACTTCGCCAGGCGATATCCCATATTACATTTCCTTGTAGTGACCATACACCAAAGATAGAATAAATCGTCCCCAGTCACCGACCCATTACTGTCACCCCGACCATTAATTGTATAGGTGATGTATCGATGCATGAAGCGCAGAGTTAGGGTGGGAAGTGTAGTGCTTTTGGTGTATCTAGCACTGTACGCTCCAGAACGAGGAGCCACCTCCTCCCATGCTTGGGCAGCATTAAATTGGGGAGGGTAGTTCATCAAATACAGTTGATACTCTTCAGTGTGGGTCTCTGCCTCTGTATATAAACCACAAGCTACCCCAAACTCTGAAATGGACATAGAGAAAATCTGACCCCCAAGAATAAACTGAATTGTATCTGGTCGATCAGGAGTCCTGGCCTTTACATCATCAAAGATGATGGAGCTGAGAAACTCACATAACAAGTGGGGGTAAGCAGGCTCCTGAATAGTCACGAAGGTCTCCCAACCAATCCGGTGGATGAAGGCATGTATTTCCTCCTGAATACCTATTGTTTCCAAATCATCATCGACTATAAATTTGTTGGATTCAATAGGTCTTTTCAGCAATTCCTGTAGTCGACTTCGGATTGCAGCTTCCACCACTCCTCTTCTACTGGCAACAGCCCTACTACTCTGCTCTAGTAGAACTAGATCCACCTCTTTTGCTACCTCTTGTTCTTGGTGGCATTATAGCTAATGTGAATGTAAAATCCCAAGGATAACAAAAGGTGCTGCCAAAAACAATATTCCAACAATGGTAAAGGCATATAGAGGTAACATATATTGAATATTTGGTAACAATTGCAATCATAGTATCAAGTGGCAAAATAAGACAATTATGTAACCAAACATATCAAATCACAAGTCAAAATGTAACAGTTGTAAGCTCAACTAATTATTGGAAAAACTTGTGCATTGTACAAGCATATTTGAAGTGCATTTTCACTTAATAATTGTGCATTGTATAGGCAAGCTGAACTGAATGGCATCTTCATTGAATTGCTGGAAATGCAACAGAAGCTAACCCCTTGAAAGATCTTTCCATGGAAAACAGGTGTGCTAGCAACCCTGATTTAGCATCTATAATTATGAGAAGCAAAGAACCTGAGCTTTATAGGAATGGATGTACCCAACGAATTCGTGCCTATGAACAGAATCTTCTAGCTGTGAAAGTTCCTTGTGGGCAAAGTGATGACCAGGTTTCAAAGAACAAATTAAAGTTTTGTGAAGATGAAAAAGCTGAAAGGTCCCACAATGTTGTTTCTACTAAATCAGTCAAGATGATAGATAAGAAAAAAAAAAAAAGAAAGAAAAAAAAAATGCATGTATATATATATAAAAAAAAAAAGAAGAAGAAGAAGAAGAAGAGAAATTCCCATAGTTTAATATTATTCAAGTACTTGGGAAATAAGAAAGTGGAAGGTTTTATGATTGCACTTCTTATCATATCTTCGGTTGGTTGATTGAAGGATGAAGGTTTATTTATTTTGTACTCAAATTACCTTATCCAACAAAATTTTCCTACCTTAACTTACTCCTTACCCCAACCCTTGTTACTCCTTACCTAAAGTCCTTATGATTTGTGTATAGTTTATTTCAAAGTAGTGGAGATTAGAATAATTGCAAGCATATGGTAAGTTGTGATTATGGATGCATTTGAGAGAAACACTTTACCTTAATTATCGAGAGTATAGAGAGACACACATACATCCGGTGAGAATTTATCAATCTTATTGTTTCTTTTCATATTAAGTTCTAAATTACTTTGTCTTCAATTTTGTGAAAGGTAGATTCATGAAAAGTTATCGAATTAAGCAGTTCTAGTTGAATTCTAGTTTTGACTTTGGTTTGATTTGATATGATGGAAATTAATCAATTTTTGGATGGTTCATTGTTATGTTTGCCCGAGGACGTGCAAACATTCAAGTGTGGGGGAATTTTGATAAGTATAAATTATGCATTAATTTATACTTTATTTCATTATTTTTATTTTGATAATTTGAGGACTTGGTATTGATTTTTGTGCTATTTCAGGAAAGAATTAAAGATTCTGCAATTTGGAGGATCAAAGTGTAAATTGGAGAAAAAGAGCAAATATCACCACCAGATTTCACTGCCATGATAATTGATGGTGAAATTCTCAACAATTATCCTACGTAGAAATTTTCACCATTTAAATATCACCACTTGATTTCACAGCCATGAAATCTGGTGGTGATATCTGCTGGGAATTTCATCACCAGATTTCATGGCTGTGCAATCAAGTGGTGATATTTAAATGGTGAAAATTTCTACGTAGGATAATTGTTGAGAATTTCACCACCAATTATCATGGCAGTGAAATCTGGTGGTGATATTTGCTCTTTTTCTCCAATTTGCACTTTGATCCTCCAAATTGCAGAATCTTTAATTCTTTCTGAAATAGCACAAAAATCAATACCAAGTCCTCAAATTATCAAAATAAAATAATGAAATAAAGTATAAATTATATGCATAATTTATACTTATCAAAATTCCCCCACACTTGAACGTTTGCACGTCCTCGGGCAAACATAACAATGAACCATCCAAAAATTGATTAATTTCCATCATATCAAATCAAACCAAAGTCAAAACTAGAATTTAACTAGAACTGCTTAATTCCATAACTTTTCATGAATCTACCTTTCACAAAATTGAAAAACAAAGTAATTTAGAACTTAATATGAAAAGAAACAATAATATTGATAAATTCTCACCGGATGTATGTGTGTCTCTATACTCTCGATAATTAAGGTAAAGTGTTTCTCTCAAATGCAATAATCACAACTTACCATATGCTTGCAATTATTCTAATCTCCACTACTTTGAATATAAACTATACACAAATCATAAGGACTTAGGTAAGGATGTAACAAGGGTGGGGTAAGGAGTAAGTTAAGGTAGGAAAATTTTGTTGGATAAGGTAATTTGAGTACAAAATAAAAACCTTCATCCTTCAATCAACCAACCCAAGATATAAGAAGTGCAATCATAAAACCTTCCACTTTCTATTTCCCAAGTACTTGAATATATTAAACTATGGGAATTTCTCTTCTTCTTCTTCTTTCTTCTTCTTTTTTATATATATAACATGCATTTTTTTCTTTTTTTTTTTAAATGAAAATGAAAATTTAAACAAATTCCCAATTTTCATAATTCACAATATATTCAAGTACTCAATGTTATGACTAGCAAACAACTACCACAAATCCTCATTCTCTTAAGATTAGTAGATGAAAATGTGTAAATGTTTTGTACTCAAGTATGGACAAAGGATAAGTCAAGGCTCAACTTGTTAACAATGGAAATAGAAAGGGTTTAAAAGGGTTAAGCATTTTGGTAGGGTTAGGTGTTTTGGTCCATAGGTTTGGGTAATCACAAATTGGGTTCAACAAATTGCCTTAATCTTCTTTATGCAAGTTCATATTAATGTCTTGAAAAGAATTCATGCAAGTTCTAGAAGTTCATGAAAATGGAATGCAATATCACACAGCAAAGAAAATGAGATTGAATTTAGTGTTCAATCTAAAGGCTCAAAATCTCACAGGGTAATCATATTTATCAATCAAACGTGTAAAATTTCATAATCAGAAACCAAATCAATTTACTCAACAAACTTGTAAAAATGTATAAATTCAATCAAGTTATGAAACTCACAATTTTTCATTGATCCTAATGAATGACTTTAATTTAATTATCAATTAAGGGAAAAAAAATTAAAAGATGATTCAATGCATGTTTTGTACTCATATACGACTACCATGCTGATTTAGTAGAAACAACATTGTGGGACCTTTCAGCTTTTTCATCTTCACAAAACTTTAATTTGTTCTTTGAAACCTGGTCATCACTTTGCCCACAAGGAACTTTCACAGCTAGAAGATTCTGTTTCATAGGCACGAATTCGTTGGGTACATCCATTCCTATAAAGCTCAGGTTCTTTGCTTCTCATAATTATAGATGCTAAATCAGGGTTGCTAGCACACCTGTTTTCCATGGAAAGATCTTCAAGGGGTTAGCTTCTGTTGCATTTCCAGCAATTCAATGAAGATGCCATTCAGTTCATCTTGCCTATACAATGCACAATTATTAAGTGAAAATGCACTTCAAATATGCTTGTACAATGCACAAGTTTTTCAATAATTAGTTGAGCTTACAACTGTTACATTTTGACTTGTGATTTGATATGTTTGGTTACATAATTGTCTTATTTTGCCACTTGATACTATGATTGCAATTGTTACCAAATATTCAATATATGTTACCTCTATATGCCTTTACCATTGTTGGAATATTTTTTGGCAGCACCTTTTGTTATCCTTGGGATTTTACATTCACATTAGCTATAATGCCACCAAGAACAAGAGGTAGCAAAAGAGGTGGATCTAGTTCTACTAGAGCAGAGAGTAGTAGGGCTGTTGCCAGTAGAAGAGGAGTGGTGGAAGCTGTCGCAATCCGAAGTCGACTACAGGAATTGCTGAAAAGACCTATTGAATCCAACAAATTTATAGTCGATGATGATTTGGAAACAATAGGTATTCAGGAGGAAATACATGCCTTCATCCACCGGATTGGTTGGGAGACCTTCGTGACTATTCAGGAGCCTGCTTACCCCCACTTGTTATGTGAGTTTCTCAGCTCCATCATCTTTGATGATGTAAAGGCCAGAACTCCTGATCGACCAGATGCAATTCAGTTTACTCTTGGGGGTCAGACTTTCTCTATGTCCATTTCAGAGTTTGGGGTAGCTTGTGGTTTATATACAGAGGCAGAGACCCACACTGAAGAGTATCAACTGTATTTGATGAAATACCCTCCCCAATTTAATGCTGCCCAAGCATGGGAGGAGGTGGCTCCTCGTTCTGGAGCGTACAGTGCTAGATACACCAAAAGCACTACACTTCCCACCCTAACTCTGCGCTTCATGCATCGATACATCACCTATACAATTAATGGTCGGGGTGACAGTAATGGGTCGGTGACTGGGGACGATTTATTCTATCTTTGGTGTATGGTCACTACAAGGAAATGTAATATGGGATATCGCCTGGCGAAGTATCTCCATCATAAGAGCAAACAGAATACAGGAAGGCTTTGTGGTGGGTCTTACATTACCAGATTGGCAAGGAACCTCGGTACACTTGACCCAATTCCGAGGAATGCAGTCCGGCTAGATATGCAGCCTTTGACCACCAATACCCTCATCCGGATGGGGATTATTTTTCGTGATCCAAATGGTCGGATCCAGTTTGTGGATGAGGAGGCTTTTCCAGGAGCGGCCGAGACTGAGATCCCAGAGGAGAATGCCCCACCAGCCCCTCAAGAGGAGATTTCTACAGAGGAGGTACCAGTTCCATCAGCAGCACCACCAGCTTCGATACCATCATCTTCCAGAGCATCTCGACCACCCCAAGTTGTTTCTCAGCAGCTGTCTATGCGTCTCCAAAGATTGGAAGGCAATGTTCAACAGATAAGTGGTACTTTGGAGATTATGGATCGTAGACAGAGGAGGATGGAGAGGGCTTTGAGACAATTCTTCCAGGCTCAGAACATACCTTATCCTTCATCATCCTCATCTTCCACTTCTGCTACGGATGGGAGCTCGAGCTCTTGATTTCTCACTTTCCTTTATGTTTTTACTTGCAAACACTAGTTTGTTGCTTTTATTTCAGTTGTTTTAGTTATGTTTATTTCACCATACTTTAACTATATTAGTTCAATTTGCTTTTGCTTGTATGTATGAGGCACGCACTTCAAGGAAAGGATCCATGGAAATTGAACAAATACCACAATCAGGGCAGTATTTTTCTACTCTCCATTTATGTTGATTATGGATTTGTCTCAAATTATTTTATTTGAAAACATTGACTGATTTGTGAAGCTCCTCCATAAGAATTTATGAGTACAAAAAGAGGGATTGATACCCTTAATATCAGCAATCTTCCAAGCTATAGCCCTTTTCCTTCTTCTCAGCACTCTAATCAACTTCTTTTCTTGCAAATCAGTCAACAAAGCTGAGATTATCACCGGTAACTTAGAATCATCCTCCAAAAATATATACTTCAAATGTGAAGGAAGAGGCTTTAATTCCAGAGTTGGTGCTTCCTCAATAGATGGTTTGGACTTTTTCACTTCCGATCTTTCAATAACTTCAAATCTACATGCTTGTTCATTTGAAACAAATGGTCTCCCTTCCAACAACGCTGCCATCTCTATTGCATCTTCATCACTTTCATAAATTTCTTCTCCTTGAATGATGCTTCTCTCTAATGGATCTCCTTGAGCATTTTCCTGAAAAGCATCTTCCACAACCCGATCAAGTGTATCAATCATGAAACAAGAATCATCATGTTGTGATGCATGATTTAGTGCATTTGACATATTAAAAACAACTTTTTCATCCCCAGCTTTTAAAATCAATTTCCCTTGTTGAACATCTATCATGGCTCCACCTGTAGCCAAGAAAGGTCTACCTAATATGATGGGAACTTCAAAATCTTCTTCCATGTCAAGCACTACAAAATCAACTGGAAAAATAAACTTATCCACTTTCACTAAAACATCTTCAATGATTCCCCTTGGATATTTAATGGACCTATCAGCCAATAACAAAGACACTCTAGTAGGTTTTGGCTCACCTAATCCAAGTTTAGCATAAACTGAATATGGCATTAAGTTTATACTTGCACCCAAGTCACACAAGGCTTTACTGATAGGAAGTTTTCCTATTGTGTATGGAATGGTAAAACTACCAGGATCTTTCAATTTTTGAGGAAGTTTGTTTTGCAAAATGGCTGAACATTCCTCATTTAAACAAACAGTAGACACATCCTCAATTTTCCTTTTGTTTGAAAGAATGTCTTTCAAAAACTTTGCATATGAA
>UESW01001425.1:123371-266685 GCA_900491605.1 Calamus simplicifolius | reverse complement strand
ACAATATATTCCTATGATCACCACCCAAAAATCACAAATCACATTACTTGTGCTAGTGCCCATATGGTCAATCTTCTTATTCAGCAATTCCATTTGGGTTGTTAGAGATGCTATCACATCCACATTGTTCACCCATGAAGCTCTCCTATTAGACCTCTCTGATTGCCATTGGTAGCTATTAGTTGCCATTTCATCAATCAAGTTGAAAGCATCAGTTGGCCTCTTGTTACATATGCTACCTCCCGCTGCGGCATCCAAAATGGCTTTAATAGCATTTGTCAACCCATTATAGAATGTGAACACTTGCATCCAAACTGGCAAACCATGATGAGGAACCTTTCTCAAAAGATCCCTATATCTTTCCCAAGCTTCATTAAGTGACTCTTGATCCATTTGAATAAATGTGGTGATGTCATTCCTCAACTTCGCTGTTTTGGAAGGTGAAAGTACTTGGTGAGAAACTTTTCAACCATCATTGTCCAAGTAGTGATTGAACCTGGAAGCAATGAATTCAACCAAGCCTTAGCTCGATCCCTCAACGAAAATGGAAAAAGGCGAAGTCTGATTGCATCCTCCGTCACTCCATTGTGCTTGAAAGTATCACAAATTTGCAAAAAATTTGTCAAATGAGCATGTGGATCTTCACTAGGCAAACCTCCAAATTGGACTGAAGTCTGAATCATTGTGATTATTGCAGGCTTGATCTCAAGTTGTTGGCTTGAATAGGAGGTCTAGAAATGCTTGAAGTCAACTCCTCCATATTTGGCCTAGCATAATCCATCATAGTCCTTTGTTGAGGACCTTGCTCTTCCGCCATGATTAGCTTCACAAGTTTCTTTGCTTCCTTTGGTACTTTATTCCTAAAATGGAAAGTTCTTTCAATCTCCGAATCAAATTCGAATAAGTCTTCTTTAAGCCCCCGAGTTGGGGTCATAGACAACTCGAAACCTGAAATGAAAATTGCAAACAATGGAAAGTAAACTAAAACAATGGAAAAGTAAATAACGATTAAATTAACAAAACTTTTGTTTTTCCTAATATCACTAAATTAGTCCCCGGCAACGGCGCCAAAAACTTGTTGCTACTAAATCACTAGCAAGTGCACTAGTCGCTCAAGTAATATAATGATGAATAGAGTATCGTCCCACGAAGACTAATTAATGACTACTAGTATTATACTAAGTTCCATTATCTAATCAATCAAAACAATGGAATTATAAGAATTAAATTAAATCCTAAAATTAACTAAAGTTACCAATTGAAATAAGGATTAAAAATGCAATTAACAAAAGCATTAGAATATGCACTTCTTCTAGCATATTTAATGTATTATAACATGCTTCATTTCAATTAAAAGATCTCATATCATGCACCGGCGTAATTCCCTATTGCGATGAATGGGCTCTCTCGAGTTATCACTCAACTATAAATAATTAATTAATATATCTCTATACTAATTAATCACTTAATTATGCTTTAAGTTCAATGGAATTCCCTAATGAAACTTATCCTCTAAAATCTCATTACCAAATAAATTATAAGGTCATATCTCTATGCCTTACAATCCATTGTCTTAATTGTTTATCCATTCATATAGCTCTTTCTCAAGTTACATACATGAATTAAAATCAATAAGGAGTTGATCAATCTCCCTAAGCATTAAGAACACAATTAAGACATACATGAACATAAGACTTAATTGAAATGGAAACACATCATATATACGTCAACATACTAGAATCCATACATATTCTAGTGGAGAATGTTTAGTTCCCCATGAAAACAAAGAAACTGATTACATAGATGGAAGTATGAAACATTGTTTTCAAGAAGGAAGGAAATTACAACCAAGATGAACTTTGATCTTCAATCCTACTTCTTGATTCCTTGATCCTTTGTTTGTGCTTGTTTCTTGTCACTTTTTCTCCTCCAGAAATCTCTCCATTCTTTCTCCAAAGACCCTTTTATATCCCCCTCTTCATGTGTCAATTAACCTCCAATAACTTCCTCGAAATGGTTGGTTATTGGAAGTTATTTCAATTTCACCACCAAATATCATGGCTGTGAAATCTGGTGGTGATATCTGCTGGGAATTCCACCACCAGATTTCATGGCTGTGAAATCAAGTGGTGATATTTAAATGGTGAAAATTTCTACGTAGGATAATTGTTGAGAATTCATCACCAATTATCATGGCAGTGAAATCTGATGGTGATATTTGCTCTTTTTCTCCAATTTGCACTTGATCCTCCAAATTGCAGAATCTTTAATTTTTTCCTGAAATAGCACAAAAATCAATACCAAGTCTCAATTATCAAAATAAAAATAATGAAATAAAGTATAAATTATATGCATAATTTATACTTATCAAAAAACTTGTTGCTACTAAATCACTAGCAAGGCACTAGTCGCTCAAGTAATATAATGATGAATAGAGTATCGTCCCACGAAGACTAATTAATGACTACTAGTATTATACTAAGTTCATTATCTAATCAATCAAAACAATGGAATTATAAGAATTAAATTAAATCCTAAATTAACTAAAGTTACCAATTGAAATAAGGATTAAAATGCAATTAACAAAAGCACTAGAATATGCACTTCTTCTAGCATATTTAATGTATTATAACATGCTTCATTTCAATTAAAAGATCTCATATCATGCACCGGCGTAATTCCCTATTGCGATGAATGGGCTCTCTCGAGTTATCACTCAACTATAATTAAATAATTAATTAATATATCTCTATACTAATTAATCACTTAATTATGCTTTAAGTTCAATGGAATTCCCTAATGAAACTTTATCCTCTAAAATCTCATTACCAAATAAATTATAAGGTCATATCTCTATGCCTTACAATCCATTGTCTTAATTGTTTATCCATTCATATAGCTCTTTCTCAAGTTACATACATGAATTAAAATCAATAAGGAGTTGATCAATCTCCCTAAGCATTAAGAACATAATTAAGACATACATGAACATAAGACTTAATTGAAATGGAAACACATCATATATACGTCAACATACTAGAATCCATACATATTCTAGTGGAGAATGTTTAGTTCCCCATGAAAACAAAGAAACTGATTACATAGATGGAAGTATGAAACATTATTTTCAAAGAAGGAAGGAAATTACAACCAGATGAACTTTGATCTTCAATCCTACTTCTTGATTCCTTGATCCTTTGTTTGTGCTTGTTTCTTGTCACTTTTTCTCCTCCAGAAATTTCTATTCTTTTCTCCAAAGACCCTTTTATATCCCCCTCTTCATGTGTCAATTAACCTCCAATAACTTCCCCGAAATGGTTGGTTATTGGAAGTTATTTCAATTTCACCACCAAATATCATGGCTGTGAAATCTGGTGGTGATATCTGCTGGGAATTCCACCACCAGATTTCATGGCTGTGAAATCAAGTGGTGATATTTAAATGGTGAAAATTTCTACGTAGGATAATTGTTGAGAATTTCACCACCAATTATCATGGCAGTAAAATCTGGTGGTGATATTTGCTCTTTTTCTTCAATTTGCACTTTGATCCTCCAAATTGCAGAATCTTTAATTTTTTTCCTGAAATAGCACAAAAATCAATACCAAGTCCTCAAATTATCAAAAAAAATAATGAAATAAAGTAAAATTATATGCATAATTTATACTTATCAAAATTCCCCCACACTTGAACGTTTGCACGTCCTCGGGCAAACATAACAATGAACCATCCAAAAATTGATTAATTTCCATCATATCAAATCAAACCAAAGTCAAAACTAGAATTCAACTAGAACTGCTTAATTCCATAACTTTTCATGAATCTACCTTTCACAAAATTGAAGAACAAAGTAATTTAGAACTTAATATGAAAAGAAACAAATAAGATTGATAAATTCTCACCGGATGTATGTGTGTCTCTCTATACCCTCGATAATTAAGGTAAAGTGTTTCTCTCAAATGCATCCATAATCACAACTTACCATATGCTTGCAATTATTCTAATCTCCACTACTTTGAATATAAACTATACACAAATCATAAGGACTTTAGGTAAGGATGTAACAAGGATTGGGGTAAGGAGTAAGTTAAGGTAGGAAAATTTTGTTGGATAAGATAATTTGAGTATAAAATAAATAACCTTCATCCTTCAATCAACCAACCCAAGATATGATAAGAAGTGCAATCATAAAACCTTCCACTTTCTTATTTCCCAAGTACTTGAATAATATTAAACTATGGGAATTCTCTTCTTCTTCTTCTTCTTTTTTTTTTTTTTTTTTTATATATACATGCATTTTTTTTTCTTTTTTTTTTACATGAAAATGAAAATTTAAACAAATTCCCAATTCTTCATAATTCACAATAATATTCAAGTACTCAATGTTATATGACTAGCAAACAACTACCACAAATCCTCATTCTCTTAAGATTAGTAGATGAAAATGTGTAAATGTTTTGTACTCAAGTATGGACAAAGGATAAGTCAAGGCTCAACTTGTTTAACAATGGAAATAGAAAGGGTTAAAAGGGTTAAGCATTTTGGTAGGGTTAGGTGTTTTGGTCCATAGGTTTGGGTAATCACAAATTGGGTTCAACAAATTGCCTTATTCTTCTTTACGCAAGTTCATATTAATGTAGTCTTGAAAAGAATTCATGCAAGTTCTAGAAGTTCATGAAAATGGAATGCAATATCACACAGCAAAGAAAATGAGATTGAATTTAGTGTTCAATCTAAAGGCTCAAAATCTCACAGGGTAATCATATTTATCAATCAAACGTGTAAAATTTCATAATCAGAAACCAAATCAATTTACTCAACAAACTTGTAAAAATGTATAAATTCAATCAAGTTATGAAACTCACAATTTTTCATTGATTCTAATGAATGACTTTAATTTAATTATCAATTAAGGGAAATAAAAAAAATTAAAAGATGATTCAATGCATGTTTTGTACTCATATACGACTACCCCCCCACACTTGAACTAAACATTGTCCTCAATGTTTTCAAAATAAAATAATTTGAGACAAATCCATAATCAACATAAATGGAAGAGAGTAGAAAAATACTGCCCTGATTGTGGTATATTTGTTCAATTTCATGGATCCTTTCCTTGAAGTGCGTGCCTCATACATAACCAAGCAAAAGCAAATTGAACTAAAATAGTTAAAGTACGGTGAAAATAAACATAACTAAAACAATTGAAATAAAAGCAACAAACTAGTGTTTGCAAGGTAAAAACATAAAGGAAAGTGAGAAATCAAGAGCTCGAGCTCCCATCCGTAGCAGAAGTGGAAGATGAGGATGATGAAGGATAAGGTATGTTCTGAGCCTGGAAGAATTGTCTCAAAGCCCTCTCCATCCTCCTCTGTCTACGATCCATAATCTCCAAAGTACCACTTATCTGTTGAACATTGCCTTCCAATCTTTGGAGACGCATAGACAGCTGCTGAGAAACAACTTGGGGTGGTCGAGATGCTCTGGAAGATGATGGTATCGAAGCTGGTGGTGCTGCTGATGGAACTGGTACCTCCTCTATAGAAATCTCCTCTTGAGGGGCTGGTGGGGCATTCTCTTCTGGGATCTCAGTCTCGGCCGCTCCTGGAAAAGCCTCCTCATCCACAAACTGGATCCGACCATTTGGATCACAAAAAATAATCCCCATCCGAATGAGGGTATTGGTGGTCAAAGGCTGCATATCTAGCCGGACTGCATTCCTCGGAATTGGGTCAAGTGTACCGAGGTTCCTTGCCAATCTGGTGGATATCCGGATGATGAAGTCTCCTCTTGACCCTTCGAAGAAGCCCGGTGTCCCCAACAAATTCTCCAAGAAGACTCTAAAACAGAAGGATGTTGGTGGGCAACCGAAGAAGAAACTGAAGGACTTTGGGAAGGCAAAGGGGATGGCCAAGCAGGATGGCTCTTCCTCTAAGAAGGTCAAGGGGAAATCTCCTCATCTGGGCTGCTATATATGCGATGGCCTGCATTATTTCAAAGATTGCCCCAAGCGGAGCAAATTGAATGCCCTGATGGCTGATCATGCGGACTCGGATTCGGATGCCCCAGAGCGTGTTGCCCCTATTCAATTACTGAATGTACTGCAAGGGGAAGAGACAACTCCAAATCGGCCCCGCTTAATGTTCCTTCAGACGGAAGTAAATGGGCACTGTGTCTTGGCAATGGTAGACACGGGTGCCACACATAGCTTCATGGCCGAAAGGATGGTGAACCCTTTGGGCTTGAAGGTGTCTACACATTCAAGTCGCATAAAGGCAGTGAATTCCCAATCACAGGCCGTGCAGGGCATGGCCTTTGCCGTCAAGTTGTCCATCGGCGAGTGGAAGGGTCGGCTGGACATGATGGTAGTGCCCCTAGATGACTTTGATGTCATCCTTGGCAACAACTTTTTCGTAGGCGCCAAAGTTGCCATAATTCCACATCTGGGTGGAATACTCATTGGAGATGAGAAGAAGCCTTGTTTCATTCTGCACAAGGCGGGGACCCTAAAAACAAAGTAGAGATTATCTCTGCTAGGCAGTTGGCCCGTGGATGCAAGAAGGGCCAAGGAACTTACCTCACGACCCTAGTGGAGGAGGAAGATCCAAAAGAGATGGCGGAGGTGCCGGGGGAGGTGGCTGAGATTCTGATGGAATTCGGTGATGTGATGCCCCAAGAGCTGCCCAAGGGGCTCCCTCCTCGGCGTGGCATAGACCACTGCATTGATCTGGTGCCGGGCACCAGACCTCCTGCCAAAGCCCCTTATCGGATGTCGCCGAAGGAACTGGCTGAGTTGAAGAAACAGCTGACAGGTCTGTTGGATTCTGGGAAAATTCTACCCTCAAAAGCCCCATTCGGTGCCCCGATTTGTTTCAAGAGAAGCAGGACGGAACACTGCGGCTCTGCATGGATTATAGAGGCCTGAACAAGGTGACAATCAAAAACAAATATCCGGTGCCCCTGATAGCGGATCTCTTTGATCGTTTGTCCAAAGCAAGGCATTTTTCCAAGTTGGACTTACGATCAGGCTATTGGCAAGTCCGCATTGCGGAGGGAGATGAATCAAAGACCACTATGGTCACCTGGTATGGGTCTTATGAATTTTTAGTCATGCCATTCGGTTTGACAAATGCCCCTGCAACTTTCTGCAATTTAATGAACGATGTGTTTTCTGACTACATCGACAAGTTTTGTTGTGTATCTGGATGATATTGTTGTGTATAGTGAATCCTTTAAGGATCACTTGCAACACCTGCGGCAGGTGTTTGCTCGGCTGAGGGAAATGAGTTGTATGTCAAGAGGGAAAAATGTGAGTTTTGCTTGGGTGAGATCAAATTCCTTGGACATCTTGTTGGCAATGGAAAGGTGCGGATGGATCCAAGGAAGGTGCAGGCTATCATTGAATGGCCTAAACCTAATAAAGTGACGGAACTGAGAAGTTTCCTTGGGTTAGCCAATTACTACAGAAAATTCGTGGCAGGCTATTCAAGGAAAGTTTCTCCTCTCACTGATCTCCTGAAGAAGGATCAACCTTGGCAATGGTCAGACCAATGCCAGAAAGCTTTTGAGGACATAAGGGTTGTTATCTCTTCAGAACCGGTGCTCCAGTTGCCTGATTTTGCAAGACCCTTCGAAGTTCATACTGATGCCTCAGATGTGGCCGTGGGCGGGGTGCTTGTACAGGATGGTCATCCGGTTGCCTTCGAAAGTTGGAAACTCAAAGAAGCTGAGCGCAATTATCCTGCACATGAGAAGAAATGCTTGCAGTGGTGCATTGTCTACGGACTTGGCGAGTTTACTTGATGGGGACCAAGTTCGTAGTGAAAACAGACAATGTGGCCAACACTTTCTTTCTGACCCAAAAGAAGCTGTCTCCTAGACAAGCTCGGTGGCAGGAGTTCCTTGCGGAGTATGATTTCCAGTGGGAGCACAAACCTGAGAGGCACAACCAGGTTGCGGATGCCTTGAGTAGGAGGGGCGTCCTAGAGATAGTCGCAGCTATCTCTCAGGTTGAAGCAGACTTCTCTGATAAAATCCGGAAGGTTTCAGAGTCGGATGTGGGTTATCAGCGGCTGCTTCAACAAGTCCGAGATGGGGAAACTCGGCGTTATTGGCTCGAAGACGGTCTCTTGATGGCAAAGGGCGGTCGAGCCTATGTCCCACTTGGTGGGGGACTGCGGAATCAGCTGTTTAGGGAAACTCATGACCCTCAATGGGCTGGTCATCCGGGCAGAGAGCGCATGATGGCTCTCTTATCTCGCTCCTTTATTTGGCCAAGAATGGAGCAAGATATTAAGCATATGTTAAGTCCTGTTTGATCTGTCAACAGGACAAAGTGGAGAGGAGGAAGGAAGCGGGCTTGTTGCAGCCCCTTCCTGTTGCTGAGAAGCCTTGGATTTCGGTGTCCATGGACTTCATTGGTGGCTTTCCTAAGGTGGATGGTTTATCATCTATATTGGTGGTGGTAGATCAATTTTCGAAGTATGCTGTTTTTGTCCCAGCCCCTGAGGAATGTCCGGCCAGCGTGGCTGCTGATCTATTCTTCCGGAATGTGGTGAAACACTTCGGGTTGCCTGCTGATATCATCAGTGATCGGGATGCTCGGTTCACGGGAAGGTTCTGGACTTATCTCTTTCAATTGACGGGATCAGAATTGAAATTCTCTACGGCCAATCATCCGCAGATAGATGGCCAGACCGAGCGGGTTAATGCTCTCCTAGAAGAGTATCTACGGCATTATGCCTCTGCTAATCAGCGAAACTGGGTAAAACTATTAGACTCTGCTCAGTTTTGTTACAATCTGCATCACTCTTCTGCAACAGGATTTAGCCCTTTCGAGTTGGCTACAGGGCATCAGCCCTTAACTCCTCAGGAAGTAGCTTTGCAGAAGAAAGGAGGATTATGCCCTGCTGCCTATCGCTTTGCTAGGGATCAACAGGAGATGTTCGATGAGGCCCTAGATAGCTTGAACAAAGCTTCAAAGCGTATGAAAAGTATGCTGATCGCGGGCGAAGACCTTTGGAGTTTAATGTGGGAGACCAAGTCATGCTCAAATTAACTCCTCAGATTTGGAAACGCATCAGCAGAAAGAGGGCACACAAAGGATTAATCCCGAGATATGATGGACCCTTTGATGTTATCAAACGGGTGGGTAATGTAGCCTATAAGCTGAGGTTACCTGAAAGGTTGAAGGTGCACCTTACATTTCATGTGAGTTATCTAAAGCCCTATTATCCAAATGCTGATCCTTCGAGGGTGCAGGAACAGCGGGCTCCTCCAACTATTAGGGAACAGTATGATAAGGAGGTTCAAAAGATTTTGGATCATCGAACTTTGGGACACAGTAAAAAGAATAGACGGACTGAATATTTGATTCATTGGAAGGGTGAATCAGAAGCAGAGGCTAGCTGGGAGAAAGAGCACACTTATGGCAGTTCAGGAAGAATATTGATTCTTATCTGGCAAGTCTCCCTCCGAGGACGTCGGGCTCTTCGGGTGGGGGTGGTTTGTCAGACCCTCTTTAGCCGTGCGGAGGCTCGGCCGTGCGGACCTTGGCCGCGCAGACACTTGGCCGTGCAGGCCTTTGTTGCGCGAGCGCTCGGTCGCACGGGCCTTGGCTGCTCGGTCGCGCGGGGGCTTGGCTGGGCGGGCACTTGACTGTGCAGGGCTTTGGCTGCGCGGTGGACGCTCGGCCTCACGGCGAGCACTAGGCCGCGCGTTGACAATCAGCCTAGCGGCGGGTGCTTGGCCGCGCGTTGGCGCTCAGCCTCGCGGCGGGCACTCGGCCGCGCGTTGGAGCTCAGCGACACGGCGGGCGCTTGACCGTCCGTGGCCTTGGCTGCGTGGGCCTTGGCCGCGCGGGCACTCGGCCGTCCGAGTCCTTGGATGCATCCGAAGGAATGCTGCGGAACGTGCCATGACTGGCGGAGCCATGGCTATGCAGGGGATTCTGTCGGACGGCGCGCACTGGGTCAAGGGCCCAGACTGCAAATGCTGCTCAGATTGCATGGATCCCCGGGGTGGCAGATGACCGGGCGTTGCTACGGAATAGTAGGGGGGAAACTACTTGTCACAAGGTCGAAGTATAGACTTGACCTTGGGCATGGCCACGACACCGAAGGGGCGTGGCCCAAGCATACCTTGCGCCGGCAAGTGTTGCATGGTGCCGACATGGCTAACATGGACCAATGATGTGGCTGACCGAATGATGTGGCAAAGGCGCTCCGCCCAGTCGACAAGGTGGTTACTTGCTCAAGGGGCGCCCGGGTGGTTCCGGGCGCGCCCTGCCCAGTTGGCAGTGGCGGTTACCTGTCCAGAGGGGCGCCCGGGTGTTCCGGGCGCGCGCTGACCATATGCCGTAGCGACAACGACTATTTAGTTGAAGCGGCGCTCGGGTGGTTCCGGGCGCGCGCTGCCAACTAGGAGAGACGGTTACTGTGGCGCGCATTCGGTTGCCGAATCC
This sequence comes from Calamus simplicifolius, assembly GCA_900491605.1. Classification (NCBI taxonomy): domain Eukaryota; kingdom Viridiplantae; phylum Streptophyta; class Magnoliopsida; order Arecales; family Arecaceae; genus Calamus; species Calamus simplicifolius. The sequence goes on along the minus strand of UESW01001425.1, from coordinate 256,223 downwards.
CAGCAGTTGGGGGAGAATGTCCACTGCATGCCCCTATATATGTCGGATGTAGCCTCGGGCAAAAGAGACACAGAGTGTGAGACCTTTGGGGCGGTCCTGTGTGCGATTGTATCTTTGGGAATTCAATACAAGAGTGTTCCACTCATTTGCCTAAGGGTTCGGGAAAGGCTGGCTGGGTGATTCCAGCGCCGCACAAGGTCCTTTTTTACTAATTGTAGTCTGGAAAAATCGGCCCACAGCAGTAGAAAAGGAAAAAGGCCAATATGATAGAGGCATAGATGCATGGGTAAGAAGAGAAAGACCTGTTTCGATAATGTGACGATGACGACGTTCAGAGTACCCATTATGTTCAGGAGTGTGAGGTGGAGAAGTAAGATGGGAGACCACATTAATAGTTAAGAATGAAGAGAGTTTGATATTCCCTAAATTGTTAGCATAGCGAGTTATGATGGACGATTAAAGAATTGTTCGACGAGGGCCTTGAAGCACACAAAGACATCATGCGTGTCGATTGCATTGAGGGGATATAGCCATCTATTGGTAAAATGGTCGATAAAGATAACATAGTATTTGAAGTTATCAACAGAGTAGACTGGTGATGTCCATATATCAGTAATATAACTTCGAGTGGTAAAGAAGTGAGAGAGTAGAAGGAGAGAATGGTAATTTATGACTTTTATTGCGTTGACATGAATTACAATTAAAATTGAATTGGAAGACGAGAGACATCTAAATTAAACGAAGATATAATATTTTGAAGATTGACAAAGAAGGATGACCTAGCCTATGATGCCACTCGGACAAAGTGGTCTTGACACTAGAAAAGATGATTAAAGGTGACTGAGTGATGGAGAGTGGCCATTCATACACACCATCCTTAGTCCGACCCTGCACAAGGATTGCTCCCGTGCGAAGATCCTTCACATGAAAAGAAAAGGGTAGAACTCAATGGAAGTATTGTTGGACTTACAAAATTGAGAAATAGAAATAAGATTACATTCATGATGAGAACACATAAACATTAGATAGGGTAAAGGAGTGAAAGGGAGTGGTAAGAGAGGTGGAACCAGTGTGGGATATGGGGAGTCCAGAGCCATCGCCGATCATAATTTCATCTGTGCCATCATAAGGACTGTAAAGGTTAAGATTGCTGAGGTCAGTTGTGACATGATGTGAGGCACCACTGTCAAGTAGCCATGTAGTGTTGGAGGGAATGGTGGTTGCAACATTCGCTTGAGCTTGCCTCGGAGCTGGTGGTCGATATTGTGATGAGATGCTAGGACGAGGAGGTGGTTGCGCATGCGAAAACTGTTGTCGGAAGAGAGGACAGCGAGAGGACTACATAACTTTGAGTATTGCATCATTGGCAATGACCAAGGAATGGACAAGCATAGGTGTTGGCAAGGACTTGCCAGACTTCATAGGAGGTTTTAGATTGGGTGATGAGAGGAACTAGAGAGGTTGAAAGAGTGCCGACTAGTGCTCTAAATAATAGTTTGTCTTGACATAGCCATGTCTGGTATGCAGGATTAATAGAAATAATATTGTTGGTGGTGATGGTGGGTGGAGAGCAGGGTGGGACCCATCAATGAATTTTTGTAAATCGTAGCCTATGAGAATGGCTTCCACTGGGTCTTCCAAGAAAGATAGTTGGTGGGTGTGAGTTTAATGAAGATATGGATAGTAATCATGGTTAGCGGTTTGTAGTTCTTGGGCATTGGGGATGATGACTTGGGTATTAGCCATAGGAATTAGGGGGATGAGAGGCTTGCTGGAGATCAAAGAGCAAATCTGGACCTATGGGTTATGGGCCCACCATGCTTCCGCTGCGTTGCTCTGATACCATGAAGGAGATAATAGGATGAAGAAGAAATATGTATCTCGTCATTCTTCTTGATATGGGCAGTATATATACAGATTATATGAGCACAAAAGAAGAAAACTATTAAGAAAAGAATTGTGATTGATGGAGTCTATAAAGCAAAATATAAAAATGTGCAAAACTTTACAGTTGTTCTAGTACTGGGGGAACAGGGCATCTAAGAAGGCATCAAGAGAGTCATAGGATGCATGATTCCCGTCAGCAAGGACTCCTTAATATACAAGAGGGATCACTTGTAGGTAATTTTGCATATAACCACGAAAATCAAAGAAAATTACTGGTAAGATGGATAGTTCTAGATGAATTACCTTTTAGTTTATCTGAATCTTATAATTTTGAAAGATATATTCAATTAGGCCTACAACCTGCTTATAAAAGAACTAGTAGTCGTACCTTTAGAAGAGTGGCTATGACAAACTTTTTAGCAATGAAACAAAGTTTAACGGAAAGCCTCTCAAATTTAAATGCTAGAATTTCTTTAACTTCTGATATTTGTCGGCATATGTAGGTAGTAATTGTTTTATTGTTGTTACTGCTCATTATATTGATAATGATTGGCAATTAAATAAACAAATTATTGCTTTTCGTGCTTTTGATTTTCCGCATTCAAACAATAAATTTTAAATATTATATCAAACGCATGCTCATATAATATTAATAATAAAATAATATCAATTACTTTTGATAATGCATCTAATAATAATTCTGTTGTTGCATTATTAAATGACTCTTTGCATCCCATTTTAGATGGATAATTATTTCATATTAGATGTGCATGTCATATATTAAATCTTTCTACTCAATCTGGCATGAACATAATTCAAGAGGTTATTTTAAAAATTAGAAATGTAGTTTCTTTTATTCATGCTTCAAGATCAAGACTTCAAGAATTTAAACAATTATGTGTAGATCATGGTAAACATTTTAAAAAATTTAAACTTGATGTAATAACTCGTTGGAATAGTACCTATACCATGATACATGATGCATATCCATATAAGAACTTATTAAGTGCTTATATTAATGAGCATGGATTAGGATTTACATTGACTGAAGCTGATTGGAATCAAGGTAAAATTTTAGAAGATTTTTTTGTTACTTTTTATGATGCTACAAATGTTCTTCAGGTATTTATTATCCAACTTCTTGCTTATTTTTACAAAAAGCACATGTAATTAGTGAAAAATTTAAAGAATATAGATATCATGAAGTTTTGATGCCTATTATATATAATATGAAAACTAAATGGAATGAATATTGGAATAAGATATGTCCATTGCATAACTTAGCTGTTGTTTTTGATTCTAGAGTTAAATTAAATGGTGTAATTTTTTTAATTGATCAATATTGTGAAAACATGAATCAAAATCCTGAACCTGCTAAAGATGAGGTAACACGACTTCTTAATGATATTTATGATTTATATAATGATAAAATTTATGGATCTAGAATACCTGCTCAAAGCTCTGCTTCTTCTTCTATATCTCATTCGTCATCTATTTTTTCATTTATTAGAAGACACGCACATGCTTCATCTTCTTCATCTTTAAGTAATGAATTGAAATTTTATTTACGAAATGATCTTCATTCTGCATATGATGAAGATCAAATAGAAAGTCTAGATGTATTAGCTTGGTGGAAGAGTGTTAGAAATCAATATCCTATTATGTCTGCCGTTGCACGAGATATTTTAGCTGTGTCGATGTCCATAGTAGCATCGGAATCCGCTTTCCGTGCAGGTTGACGTATTTTGGACGAAAAGAGAAGTAGGATGACTGGCGAAATAGTTGAGACGCTTATATGCTTCAAAGACTGGTTGGATACTGAGGCGAGCTTCAAGATAAAGGTTGACATGACTTAACCAGCGAAGATGATGATGACACAAATACTACTGATGACTGATGACTGATGAGTGAGTCATTTCTACTTTTATAATTGTATTTTTATTTTTTAAATTGTTAAAAACTTAAAGTAAGTCATCTTTATTTTTTTTCTTTCTATTTTTTTCTCCTTACTTATTGTATTATGTTCTGGAGGTCAGGCCTAGCCCCCCTCCCTTCTTTACCATTTTGATTTTAAATTAATAAACTGGTAGGGGTCTATGCCAAACCCCCACCATTAAGGTGGCTTTATATTAATAAAAAAAATTTATTCCTAATAATTTTTTAATTTATCAAAAAAATAATTTTTTTTATAAATTTTTTTTATTTGAGCCATGCACATGTAGGGAGAAATAAACTCCGAGGCATGCATATTTTTAAAATTTGATAACTATTATCAATGCGGAAGCTAAAAGATTACATATTAATCTATCTAATATGCATCAAGATCATATCTTTGCCTTATATAGGATCGCTTGATCTAAAATAAGCATATAAATAATCATCAAGATCATATCTTGATCCTCAACGTAAGAAGTCGTACTTCTTGCCTTGAATCATGCCTTAAGGTTTAGGGATCATATCACTTACCTTAAGGGTAGTTGGTAAATCCTTTTGTGCTATGCAGCCGTTCAATCGTCCGGCCTCTAGTATCGTCCACGCGAAGCCTTGAATGATCGGATTTTTGAGAGTGCTAGCTCACGGAAAAATGACTTTGCTGATCTTGAATCCTCCCACTTGAATCTTCCTCCAAGATCCACCAAGCATTTGCTAACACCAGAATCACCAGGATTTTTTATTCTAAACTTTTTAGAATTACAATCTACGACATGTCGTGTGTTGTTATTCTATGTAATCTGGTGAGGGATGTGCTCTATTTATAGGCTCATTTCAGTCTGCCCATTAAATCCTGACATTAAGAATTTCATCGTTTAGCAAAAAGCAAAGAGACGCCGAACTAAAGAGCCACGGCGCTTGGTTAATTCCGATGTTCAGTGAAAACCAAGGAGAAGTGGCGTTTTGTTAATTTAGACGTCAGTGAGAACTAAAGAGATGTGAATTCTAACACTTAGAATTCCATCGCCTGGTTGATTCAAAGAGCACATTAATTCCACTTTAATTCTAACATTTAGAATTTCGATGGAAATGGTTTGGAGAGGATTAAATTAATACATTAAATTATAAATGAGAATTTAATCTCTCAGACATTAGTTATCTCATCATGTGAGATACTTATGCAAAGGTTTGGGTTCAGGTGATGGTTTAATCTGATCTGAATTTATTAGACTGAACCCACATAGATCATGGTCCTAGCCCAAATCAAATTTGTCTAGTCCTGAATCTATTTAAATCCAAATCAAGTCTAATTTCAAATCAATATTTGAAATTGATTAGTCCTTCTAATAGACTTAAACCAAATTGAATCTTATTCACTTGTACTTAACCCAATTGAGATAATTCAATCAATCAAATTGATTAATTAAATCATATACGATTCTCAATCGTTGATCAGGAAATAGATCATCCTAGGAAACTTCTATGCGTATGACTCTCTAGGTTCGAACCTAAGCCGATAGCATAGAAACAACTTTCTATACTAATCGATGTGCCCATCTAGCAATGGAACCTGACATCCGGATAGGTCGAAGAGTTGACGAGAAAACTCGAAGAACCCTAAGAAACAGTTACCATATAATTCATCCTCTTGACCACAAATGCTAAGGATGGCTTAAGAGCCTATCAACAAACAGCGAATCTATGGAAGGTGCCACTCCAAGCTCGGAGATAAACTTTGCAGCCATACAGCTTCTTTCGCAGCATCTGATGCAGCGATGTACTCTGCCTCACACACCGAATCTGCCACTGTATGTTGCTTGAAACTTTTCCATCAAACAGCTCCATCATTTAGGATAAACACGAAACCCAATACACTTTTGCTATCATCATGATCTGATTGGAAACTGGAATCAGTATATCCAACAAGTTTCAAATCAGACTCTCCATAGACAAACCATTGGTCCTTAGTGTTTCTCAAATACTTAAGGATTGTCTTAACAACTTGCAAGTGTTTTTCTCCTGGATTAGATTGGTATCTACTTACTACTCCTAGTGAGTATGCCACATCTGGTCTTGTACATGTCATGGTGTACATAATCGATCCCACTGCCGAAGCATATGGAATTCAACTCATACGTTCTCTTTCATTAGGAGTTGTCGGACAATCCTTCTTAGAAAGATGAATTCCATGGCCTATAGGAAGATAGCCTTTCTTAGAATTCTCCATGCTAAACTTCTTTAGTACGGTGTCAATGTACATAGATTGGGATAAACCAAGCATCCTTTTATATATATCTCTATAGATCTTCATCCCTAGGATGTATGATGCTTCTCTCAGATCTTTCATGGAGAATTATGATGATAACCATGTCTTTATTCCTTGTAATGCAGGGATATCATTCCCGATTAAGAGAATATCATCCATATATAATACAAGAAATACAATAACGGAATCGTTAGCCCATTTATAAATGCAAGGTTCTTCTTTATTCTTAATAAAGCCATAAGATTTGATCACTTTATCAAATCGTATGTTCCAACTCCTAGATGCTTGCTTAAGTTCATAAATAGACTTCTGTAGCTTGCACACTTTAGACTCGTCTTCAGATATAAAACCTTCAGGCTGTATCATATACACCTGTTCTTCTAAATCACCATTTAGAAAAGCGGTTTTAACATCCATCTGCCAAATCTCATAATCGAAGTGTGCTGCTATAGCTAGCATAATTCGAATGGATTTCAGCATTGCCACAGAAGAAAATGTTTCGTCATAGTCAATACCATAATGTTGACGATACCCCTTAGCAACCAGACGTGCTTTATAGGTCTCAACCTTTCCGTCTGTGCCTCTTTTCCTTTTGAAAACCCACTTACACCTTATGGGTTTTATCCCTTCATGTGGATCAACTAATGTCCATACATTATTGTCCTTCATGGAATCAAGTTCGAATTTCATGGCATCAAGCCATTTATTAGAGTCAGTCCTTTGCATAGCATATATAGGCGATCGGATCCTCGTTGTTCTCATCGAGTTCAACAGGATCTTCATTCTGTACCAAGAAACCTAAGTATCTATCCGGTTGATGTGGTACTCTACCAGATCGCCTTAATGGTGCATCTAAAATGGGTTTTGAGTTTGATCTAATCAACTCAGATTCTAAGGGTTCACTAGTTTGTGTTGTTCCTTCTACTTGATGAACTTCCTCAAGTTCAATATTAGAGCTATTTGTTCCTTCACTAAGGAACTCCTTTTCAAGAAAAACTGCTCTATTACTAATGAACAACTTTTGTTCTTCAGTATTGTAGAAGTAATATCCTTTGGTTTCTTTCGGATAGCCGATGAAAAAATATTTGTCAGATTTGGGTTCAAGTTTATCTGATTTTGCACATTTCACATAAGCCGGACACCCCCATACTCTTAGATAGGTGATAACCGGTTTATGTCCATACCACATCTCATGTGGAGTTTTAGAAACAGACTTACTTGGAACCTTATTAAGAATATGACAAGCTGATTCTAATGCGTATCCCCAAAATGATATTGGCAAGCTTGCAAAACCCATCATGGACCAAACCATGTCTAACAGAGTTCGATTCCTTCTTTCCGATACACCGTTATGCTGCGGTGTTCCAGGAGGAGTCCATTGGGAGAGAATTCATTCTCTCTTAAATATGTCACAAAGTCATTGAAAGGTATTCACCTCCTCGATCTGATCGAAGGGTCTTAATACATTTTCCTGTTTGTTTTTCTACTTCTTTATGATATAGTTTGAATATTTCAAATGACTCAAATTTATGTCTCATAAGATAGACATAACCGAACCTAGAAAGGTCATCTGTAAAAGTAATGAAGTAGTAATATCCACTTTGGCATAAGTGCTCATTGGTCAACATACATCAGTATGTACTAGACTCAATAGCTCTTTGGCTCTTTCACCTTTTCCAGTAAAAGATGACTTGGTCATTTTATCAAGAAGACAGATTCACAGGTAGTTAATGATTCATAATCATCAATTCGAAGGATGCCCTCCTGAGTTAACCTGTTTAATCTGTTCTTATTGATATGACCCAGCCGATGGTGCCAAAGTTAAATGTTGTGACATCAGTTGTTCTAGGGCGCTTACTTGAGTTGTACACTACATTCACAGGCTGTGATAATATATAAATGCCATTAGATAAATGCCCAGTCATTACAGTAACTCCATTCATAATGATATTCAAAGTAACATCCTTTATTGAAATTTCATAATTACTTTTGGCCAGAAGGCCTACAGAAATTACGTTCAATAAGAATGTTGGGCAAAAATGACAATCATTTAGTATAATGACGTTTCTATTGAAAACTATTTCAAGAACTCCTAATGCCAGTACTGGAACTAATCTTCCATCGCCGACATTAAGGAATCTTTCATTGTCTTCAAATCTTCTAGTGACCTGTAGTCCCTGCAATGAATTGCAAATGTTAAAAGGACTCCCGTATCCAATACCCAGGTCTGATTATCATATACAAAAAATTACAAGGTGTTATCATAAATACCTTGTTAAGCAACATCTTGCCCCTTTTTCTTCTTTGGCCTGTTTGGATCAAGTGTGGCAATGTAAAGAGGACAGTTCCTCTTCCAGTGCCCTTGCATCTTGCAATAAAAGCATTCAGCTTGACTTTTATCAACTTTCTTCTTCTGCATCTGACCACTTATAGATGTCCTAGCATGTTGCACCTTTTTCTTTTCTTTTTCTTCTTCCCTTTCCCAAAGGGTTGACGCCATACCTTAGATCCTTCAACCACATTAACCAAACCCTTAGAGAGCTGGTTATCCTTCTCAAAGTTCTGTAACAACCCCAACAAACCATGGTAGTTGACTGCAGGCTTTGTCATTCGAAAATGAGTAAGGAAAGGTCGGAAGGATGAGGCAAGGAATTCAAGATTGCATCTTTTCCCAACTGCTCATGTAGGGGAAAGCCGAGCTTGCTGAGGAGTTCTATCTTCTCAATCATATACAATACATGATCAGTGACAGGAGATCCATCCCTCATTCGAGCATTAAAAATAGCACAACTAGTCTTGTGCCTTTCAACGTCGTCGGGTGTGCCAAAAGATTCATTCAATGCTTGAATGATTTTTTCTGGCTGAGCATTCTCGAACCGGTGAACGAATTCATCATTCATAGCTGCTAGCATGATGCAACGCACGCTAGTTCTATCACGAGCCACTTCTGATAAGTGTCTTTCTCAAACTTTGGGTGTTTGCATCAGGTATCTTTAGTGCAGGATTATTCAGAATATATAGAATCCTCTCATACTCAAGACGATCTTAAGTTTTCTGAACCAGCTATTTAAAATTTGAACCATTCAACTTGTCACTATCCAATAGGGATCTTAATGATAAATTAGTGGCCATTTTCTGCATAAGAAAAAAACTAAAGTTTATTAGTATATAAATTGATTCAGTCTAAAGACTTGGACTTTAGTCTAAAGATTCTTTCACTATTTTATTCAAATTGGCAGCCTCTACACCCAATTCGAAGAATTATTCTTAATTCTTTAGTGGGCACTAAGATCTACATAGACTACATACAGGCCCAAGTGAAGCTTGGCCAACCCATATGCATCTAAGAGTAGGTTCAAAACCAATTGTTTCCCAAATAATTCTTAGTGTTCAGTTTTGCCCCATGTTCCTCAGCAGGCATGAGTGCCTCCACTGAAAGTTCTGGTTAGGTCCAACCATTAAATGATATAATCAGTGTAACTATCAATAGACAACCAAGCCCGAGTGAAGCTCGGCTCACCTGACTGTCTATTTAATAGTTATGCTAACTTATCATATAATGAATGATAATTCAAATGTTGACAAGCACCAGGCATGGAGTGCCTCCAATGATTATCAAGACATCAGACTCATTATCACCCACCTTAATGGGAGGCTATGATCTAGTTATCATATAACTATTTCATTTTAAGGACCTAATAATTTTAGAGGATTTAATAATATGAAGATAAATTGACTAATCAAGTTCTCCCATCGGTAGAATGAAACAAGATTAAGTCAGGTTATGTGACACCTAAATCAGTTAGACTGATTTCCTTACAGGCATGGGTCAACCAGAATCAGGTAAATTATCTGAATCATAAATGGTTAACCATATTGACCAGGTGAGTGAGATCGATGGGAGGGATATGCCATTAACTCGTTAAAGACACATCAATACGAGTAGCTCCCAATTAAAAACCATTCGATCGTTGATCCTAGAGCAACTTGCCAACTCACCTTGACATCATATGGTTAACCAATTTTGATTTGACCATCTAAGAGATTCATGCTCAACCACGGAGCCTAATCTACTTCCATTTGGTTTAATCAAAGAGAAGGACATGATCACAACAACTATTGTTTGATTTAGAGCATTCTTAACCTAATCTAATTAATTTAGATTTAATCAAATACTCTTTTAGTCAGTTGATTTAAACCTTAGGGTCTAACCCTTTATGGACTCGATTTAGCTAACCAAAGATTAAATATATTTCCTGTTTACATATCATATATTTCAATCAAGCATCACTTGCATTATGTTACTACTCATAATTCCTATATTTAGATCATATCTAAAAAGATTATGAATTAATATTTAACATTCAAATAAAACTCTCATAATATTTGTATGTTTCATAACATAGACTACAAGCCTTCATATCTCATATCTATGTTTTTATACTAAACATGCAAATATCATGCTTTTATACAACATCAATATAAAACATTTTTGAGAGTGTGTGTAATCTATGTTTTGATGCCAAAGCTTAATTTAAATTTCTTTAGACTAAGCATCGATGATAAAACAATCGCACGGCAATATATCACATAATACCTCATTGAATGGTAATTTGGATTTTTAATCCATCCGTGACCATATGGCCTTGTGATCAGTTTTAGCCACAATTACACAATTAATAAGAACATTAATTTGCATACAATAAATTAGATCAATATCGAAACCATTGCTCTGATACCATTTGTAGGGAGAAATAAACTCTGAGGCATGCATATTTTTAAAATTTGATAACTATTATCAATGCGGAAGCTAAAAGATTACATATTAATCTATCTAATATGCATCAAGATCATATCTTTGCCTTATATATAGGATCGTTGATCTAAAATAAGCATATAAATAATCATCAAGATCATATCTTGATCCTCAACGTAAGAAGTCGTACTTCTTGCCTTGAATCATGCCTTAAGGTTTAGGGATCATATCACTTACCTTAAGGGTAGTTGGTAAATCCTTTTGTGCTCTGCAGCCGTTCAATCGTCCGGCCTCTAGCATCGTCCACGCGAAGCCTCGAATGATCGGATTTCGAGAGTGCTAGCTCGCGGAAAAATAATTTTGCTGATCTTGAATCCTTCCACTTGAATCTTCCTCCAAGATCCACCAAGCTTTTGCTAACACCAAAATCACCAAGATTTTTATTCTAACCTTTTTAGAATTACAATCCATGACATGTCGTGTGTTGTTGTTATGTAATCTGGTGAGGGATGTGCTCTATTTATAGTCTCATTTTAGCATGCCCATTGAATTCAGATTTTGTCGTTTGGAAAAAGCAAAGAGACGCTGAACCAAAGAGCCGCGGCGCTTGGTTAATTCCGATATTCGGCGAAAACCAAGGAGACGTGGTGTTTTGTTAATTCCGTCGGTGAGAACTAAAGAGATGTGCTTAGAATTCCATCGCCAGGTTGATTCAAAGAGGCACATTAATTCCACTTTAATTCTAACATTTAGAATTCCGATGGAAATGGTTTGGAGAGGATTAAATTAATACATTAAATTCTAAATGAGAATTTAATCTCTCAGACATTAGTTATCTCATCATATGAGATACTTATGCAAGAGGTTTGGGTTCAAGTGATGGTTTAATCTGATCTGAATTTAATGGACTGAACCACATAGATCATGGTCCTAGCCCAAATCAAATTTGGCTAGTCCTGAATCTATTTAAATCCAAATCAAGTCTAATTTCAAATCAATATTTGAAATTGATTAGTCCTTCTAATAGACTTAAACCAAATTGAATCTTATTCACTTGTACTTAACCCAATTGAGATAATTCAATCAATCAAATTGATTAATTAAATCATATACGATTCTTAATCATTGATCAGGAAATAGATCATCCTATGAAACTTCTATGCGTGTGACTCTCTAGGTTCGAACCTAAGCCGGTAGCATAGAAACAACTTTCTATACTAATCGATGTGCCCATCTAGCAATGGAACCCGACGTCCGGATAGGTCAAAGAGTCGAGCAAACTCCAAGAACCCTAAGAAACAGTTACCGTATAATTCATCCTCTTGACCACAAATGCTAAGGATGGCTTAAGAGCCTGTCAACTCTAAACAGCGAATCCATAAAGTGATTTCAATTTTAGTGATCATGTGACTTTCACATGAAGTGCCTTGGCCAAGGTCTTGCTAAATTGAAACACAAGCATTTCTCCTTTTCACGGGATATGTCAAATTCCATCTTGATCCACAACTGACTACCACAAGTACTTGACTGCACCTAGTAATCTTTCGTAGCTGGATTAGAAATCCAGGTGGTCCGGCACCTAAGTACAATGATTTGCTTGCAAGTCACGGTTGTGATCTTCAGGTCTAAAGGATACTTATACCCATATCTTCTCGGATTAACTCTTGACAGTAGAGTATCCAAAAATGAGTCACGTTCGATGAAATGTACTCCTACACTTTCATCTGTATGTCATACTAGTGTCTCTACACTCCTTGGTTAAGAGGACAACCAACAAATATGATATACAACGTCCTATAATTGATAGTACTATGGCCCTGTCATAGTATATCATTGGTCGCGAACTCTTTTAAGGACCTTCAAAGATAAATCCTCATTTATCATGAAGGAAGATCCTGAGGGCTTCATTACTATTAGGAGTTATAAGAAGATATTCTTGTAATGAATAAATTGCCAAATAACTTTTATTAATATATCAATTTATATATAATTTATATTAGCACAATCATCAAATGATTGGCTTTAGATACAATTCCTAACAGCACGGCCTAGGCCCCAGGTGAGTCATGCCAGGCACGGCCAAGGTTGGCCTAAGCCACCATGCGGCACTGCATGGCGGGCCAGCCCAGGCCCGTCATGGGCCGTGCCGTGCTGGGTCAACAAAAAAATTTTTTTGCGTCCGGCACGACACGGTTTACTGGGCTGTGCCTAGCACGACCCATGTGGGCCTGGGCCGTGCCATGGGCGGCACGACCCAGTGCCTACCTCTAGCTATATCCAAGACTCTTACTGGCACAGCCAAGGTAACTACTGGTATGGGTGGAGGACTGAGGAAAAACCTGAACATCTTTGGCACCAGTTCAGTGAGGGATGTTCAGGGACAGTTTGTCTTCTGGTAGGGGTTTCGAGTGAGGCCAAGACTAGTACATTCCAAATGTCTACACATGCCCTAGTACCTCATGTGGTTCCCCAAGTGTTTGTACCGGAATTAGCAATGATACCGGAACCGTAGGGTCAGAAACATGAGGAGGCGGTGGGCAGAATTCAGCATGCTATCCAGGATACTATAGATGGGATTCCGATGGCGGAGGATCCTACTGATGGGAATACTGTCAACATGTCGGAAGGCGGCAAGCAGCAGCCCATTCTCCTTCTTCGGAGCCATGACTCGAGGCACAGGAAAACCTGCATTTTGGGTGACTTTTGGCAAGCTGGTCAATCAGCATCATCCTGATATTTATATTCTACTGGAAACCCATCTATCGGGGAGAAGTCTAGATAGGACAAGATGTCATCTTTATTCCATGTGGAGAACATATGCTGTCGAGTCCAGGGGGCTATCAGGAGGTATCCTGATTTTGTGAAGGTGAGGCCCAGTGCGGGTTGATGCATTCCACCATTGCGAGCAGCAGGTTGCTTTGGTGATCTCGGATCAGCGAGCAACCCATGGCTTCTATCGAGTATTTATGCGAGTACTGAGCACCGGGCAAGACGGAATTTATGGCAGGAGATTTCCAGACTTGCATGCCAGGGCCTCCCTTCTCTTATTATGGGCGATTTTAACTGCATTATTGGCTCTCATGAGAAGATGGATGGTAGACGGTATGTGGATAGTATTGACTCTAGAGAGTTTAGGAAATTTATTGCCAAAAATGGTTTGATTGACTTGGGCTTCACGAGCCCCCGGTTCACCTGGTGTAACAATCGGGACGGTGCCGCCCGGGTTTGGGAGAGGATTGATCGGGCCCTTAGATCGGCGGGATGGATGCAGTGCTTTCCTGGATACTAGGTTCAGCACCTCCCCAGGATTGCATCTGATCATTGTCTGCTCCTTATTACCATTGATAGCATGAGCTTCCTGAGACCTCCTTTTCGCTTTGAGAAGTTATGGACCTTCTACCCTAGATCCTGGGATCTGATTAGAGCAATATGGAGTCTGCCTATCCGTGGGGATGCGAGATATCAGATGTCTCGGTGATTAAAGCTAGCCAAACGTAGACTCGTTGGTGGAACAGAATGGAGGCGGGCAATTTCTTTAGGCGGATTGACGAGGTGGAGGCTGTTATAGCTGAGCTTCAGAGGTTGAAAATCCAGGCAGGGGGTCTTCAGGAAGCTGACCTTGGGAGGCTGCGCCAATGCCTCTCGTCCCACCACTCTCTTCTTAGACAATAGGAGACTCTTTGGAGGCAAAAGTCTTGTGTCCAGTGGATTAAGGAAGGGGATCAAATACCAAATTCTTCATCAAGCTACCATGGTTAGGAGATCAGTCAATTGGATCTGGCAGCTGAGGGAGGAAGATGGCACTTCATTGACTGATACTGAGGAGATCAGCGAGCGGCTCTTCAAGTACTTCAGATCTAGATGGAACCTGATACTAGAGGTTGGCCCTCCTACCCAGTATCCCTATCCTGTGGTCCGAGTTACTGATCAAAAGAACTCTATTCTTACCCACTCTGTCACTTATTCGAAGGTACGGGATGCCCTTTTGTCATTAGGGGAGGATAAAGCTTCCGGTCTGGATGGTTTTCCTCCATTCTTCTTTAGCCGATATTGGTCTATTGTTGGGCATGAGGTCGTCAAGGCTGTTCAGATGGCTTTCCAATCTGGTATTCCTATGATTGGAAGAAAACCCTGATCACTTGTATCCCAAAAAGACCCGATGCCTCTTCTCTTAGCCATTTCAAGCCAATCATTCTCTGTACTACCATCTACAAAGTTTGTGCGAAGGTTTTAGTTCGCCGACTTCAAAAGACAATACTTTGTCTCATTAGCCCTGAATAAGGCACATTCGTTAGGGGATGCGGCATTACTGACAATGTCCTTCTTGCTTAGGAATTTATGCATGACCTAAGGCATGCTCCATCTTGGAGGAGTCTTATAGCTGTTAAGCTTGATATGGAGTGAACTTATGATCGGATGTGCTGGCATTTCATTAGGCAAACCCTTCATGAGTTTGGATTCTCTGATAGCTGGATCAGGTGGATCATGGACTGTGTGGAGGGGCCTTTCTTTGCCATCTGGTGAACGGCACTATGATGGACTATTTCCCTTCATCGATCGTTCTGCGTCAAGGGTGCCCTCTATCTACCTACTTGTTCATATTATGTGCTAATGCCCTTTCTCGAGCTCTGGAAGATGCGGTCCAACGTTTATGTCTGGAGCCTTACCGGGCCGCCCCTGGAGCCCAGGCGCTCTCTCACCTCATGTTTCCAGATGATTGTCTTCTTATCGATCGGGCTTCGACCCAGAATGCTAGATGTTTTGCTCATATTGTGGAATCCTATTGCCGTGAGTTGACCAGATTGTCAACTTGCATAAATATTCTATCATCCTTAGCCCCAAAACAAAATCAGAATCAAATTGGAAATCCTGACCAGCCTGAGGATCTCGGAGCAGCAGGGGATCTTAACCTATCTTGGAGTCCCAATGACTAGCGGTCAATTGAAGCAGGAGGTTAGACCAATGGTGCAACGGGTCCGGAATTGACTTGAGGGATATCAGGCTACTATCCTCTCTATGATGGGTAGAGTCACTCTTATTAGGTCTGTGCTCACCTCCACTCCTATCTACCTTTTGGCTAACACTGTGGTCCCTATATCTTGTCTGAGGGAGTTGGAACAAATTTTCTGAAATTTCCTATAGAGGCCCAAGCAGGGTGGCCATGGTGTACATCTCTTGGACTAGGATACTATTTGCTAGCCCACTAGAGAAGGAGGTCTAGGGATCCAGTCCCTTTTGATTAGGAGGGAAGCACTGATCGTTAGACACGCTGCGAGATATCTCCTCCAGCCCAGCTGTTTGTGGAGCAAAGTTATGAGGGCTCGCTACGGTGATTGGAGTCAGGGAGCCCTAACTCAGCCGATCAGAGGTTGCTCCTTTATCTGGAAGAAAATCTGCGGCTGCACCCCTATCGCTATAGCTTATGTCAGATGCTTGGTTGGGGATGGGACCACAATTGATGTTAGTCATGATGCTTGGATCTCATCACTCCCTTTGTCTAAGTGGCCGACCTTTGTTGATGTGGATGCTGCTGAAAACCTCCGAGTCAGTGATCTGATGGATGATGGCATGACCTGGCGGATCCGAATCTCTCCACGATGTTTGGACCCCAGTTGGTATCTAGGATCCTCGCTATCCCAATTCGATTTTTTTGAGGGAATGACCTTAGGGTCTGGGGCTTTACCTACTTTCCCATGGCTCCTTTGAGCTCCCTCTACACTCTTTGCAGGGGACCTGCGGATACCACATTTATAACTGCATGGATATGGAGACTTCCTATCCATCCGAGAGTGCAGCTCTTCCTTTGAATGATGGCTTGGAACTACCTCCCTACGACGGCTCTCCTTAGTCGGAGAGGCATGACATTGCTGGATCTTGCCCGGTTTGTGGGGTTCATGATGAGACGATCGAGCATGCCATCCTGCGGTGCCCTAGGGCGAGGGAGACTTGGAGGCTTGCTGGGAGATGGCCTTGGGAGGCTGATGATGGTGATTGCCTATACTCCTTCCTCCAATTCCTCCACCAGAGATCCACATGCGAGGCTTGCCTTGCCGCATACATTGCCTATCAGATTTGATTGGCTAGAAATGCGATGACCTTTGAGGCAGAGATCGTCCCAGTCCACTGGATTCTCCTGAGAGCCA
Source organism: Calamus simplicifolius (assembly GCA_900491605.1). Lineage (NCBI taxonomy): Eukaryota > Viridiplantae > Streptophyta > Magnoliopsida > Arecales > Arecaceae > Calamus > Calamus simplicifolius. The sequence goes on along the minus strand of UESW01001425.1, from coordinate 239,239 downwards.
AATGCTTGGTGTCAGAGTACTTGCGATGCGATGCTGTCACCCCCCTGACTTCCCCTGGATACTGGGTCTCCCATGCTCCGATAGCGGCCCGTAGGGCGATTTCTATTTCCTGGTTGTTAAGGTGAACTTTGATGGCAGCGTCTGCGATACTGATGGTAGTGCATGGTATGTTATTCGGTCCGACGATGAAAGACTACTGGCAGCCGGTGGGGCCTCCTTTAAGGACTGCTCTGTTATGGAAGCTGAGCTTCGAGCAGCATGGTCTGGCATTATTAGGGCGATCAGCCAATTACGAGCTCAGTAGATCCTTATCGATGGGGACTCTACCACTGTCACTGGTTGGATTCAGGACAGGTCGGAGCTTGACGATGTCCATCCGCTCCTTCAAATATTTGGCAGCTTTTGCGAGACCCGACGATTACCATTATCCGACATATCTATCGGAAAGCAAATGGCGTGATGGATTGGATGGCCTCCTATGTTGCCAGATATTCTGATGATTGGGATCAGGATGATATGATTCTATTTTTCCTTTTTATGTATCTTTACTTTAATATTATAAACTATTTTTACACTAGAATTATAGTACCAATATATATATAATTAAAAAAAATCCAATCCATACATTGGTGGTATGACTTCATAAATCATTTTCATTAGGAAAAGAACTAAATAGATTATCCGTATCTTATTTAGATCCGCTGTTCGGTACTGGTATTGACGATGAATCCTGTTTGACTCGCGGCTTTTGGGCATCTTTAAAGCGGCTGTTCGGCAGCGAATTTAAACAGGGGTCCAGCTCTAAAGCGGCCCGTGACCACCGCGTACCCGGAGGCCGGAGCCCGTGCCGGTCACCGACTAACCTTTGATTCAATTTATCGTGGGTCGTGACGTATCTGCTAGAAGGTTCCCACTGATCAAATCCTACGGCCCGGAGACTCGCGTTCTTCCAAAGCCGATAAAGAATAGAAAAGAAAAGGAAAGAACAGAGAAAAAGTTCGGAAATAAAAGCCCGAAAACGGCAACAAAATCTTCCAGACCTAGGGTTCCGCACTGACCAAGTCTCGCCACTCCATCGCCATCTCTCCTTTTCTCTTCCTCCCTTCTCTGCGAAGAGATCTAATGGTAGGCTTCAGCTCGCTTCCGTTTCTTTACTGGCATTTGATTAAGGCTAGGCGTTAGGGTTTTAGGTTTTTTTTTCCCTCTCGATTTTTCTGATCAATTTCGCTGCTATTGATCGCAGGCACTGCCAAACCAGCAAACAGTCGATTATCCGAGCTTCAAGCTCGTCATCGTCGGGGATGGAGGAACTGGTGATCCTCTCCTCTCGTCCTTTTTTAAAAAATTAGTGTGCGTGAAAGATTGGATTTTTGTGATGATTTTTTTTTTTTGGATTACTTCGGGGATACAAATCTTTATTATTCAATTTTAGTGGTCTGTTACTTTTTCTATTTTTTGTGATCGAAATCATGGAGTCCTGATAATTTTTTTCTCTAGCTTTTGTGGGTTGGTTGTCATGAAATCACAATCCAATTTTTTCGAGATCCGAAAATATATGCGACATCCGATGTTTCGGTTTTTAGCGATTGTTTTAAAAAAAATCTTTTTTTATTTTGCAATTCTTGATCCTTCATCTATTCAATTACGGTTTTCTACCAAATTTTGTTTCCGCAATTAGAATAATTACTCTAGGCCTGTCTATAACTACTAACGATGCAATGACTTTAAGGCCAGTGATTAATATATAATACCCGAAGAAGTGCTCTTTCTTGGTAATACCCGTATTTGTTTATCTCTGCTTCACATCAGATTTGACTCCATTTTTTTTTCTTTTGCAATTATATTTCCATTATGCAAAATAAGTGGCCAGATTCCTCAGTTCTGTTGATACTTCACATGCATATGTTGTGATTTTTTCTCACGTGCTCGGTTATGACATTCAACATGTTTTGCCATATAATCACGTAGGTAAAACTACATTTGTGAAGAGGCATCTTACTGGTGAATTCGAAAAGAAATACGAGCGTAAGTATCATCTGTATTCTCTAGCAGTATGTCTTCCATTTTTTTACCCATTGATTATATTTACAAGTTTTCCTTTCATTCATCTCCTGTAGCCACCATCGGTGTTGAGGTTCATCCTTTGGATTTCTTCACAAATTGTGGGAAGATCCGGTTTTATTGCTGGGATACAGCTGGTCAGGAGAAGTTTGGCGGTCTTAGGGATGGATACTAGTGAGTCTTGGAATATTCTTTTGTTTTTCTTTTTTGTTTCGCTATAAATTATTTGAAATTGTGGCTTCTGGATGCTTGATTGCAAATTGTGTTGAATTGTTCATAGAATGATTCAAACACTGACAGTTTTTGGTGTAAAAAGTAAACTTTGCAATCGTCTAGGCAGGTTAGTTGATGGGTCCATAAGTTTCGGTTTTTGAAAGCTATATTTTTTTGATATCTTTCATTTTGATGTTTCCTAGGTCTTTCTGATGAAACTGATGGCTTAATGATTTGCGTCAAAAATTTGCCTGCTAGCTGTAGAACTGGATGAACCGTTGATCTTCCTGCAATACAATGTATTGTACTTCTAGCATATGAATGTTTGGCATCTATTTTCATTTTTCTCTATCCCATATTAACAGATAAAATTTTGAACCTTTCTTTTTATAACATGAAAAAACTCGCGGAAGAAGCTTCTACATATCATTCTTTTTATAATTGCTGGCACTTCCTCTTAAGCCATGTTCTAATTATCGTTTTGTCATCTTCTGCAACATTACTAATTTCTTTTAACACGATCTAATTTTGTTCCCCATATCAAGTGCCCTTTCCTTGACTTTTGCTTTCTGAAACTCGCTTGCTTCTTCATGCGCATTACAATCAACATGGATAGTAGATCATTTGTGTAGTGACATTGCTCTCTGTTGGTTGACTCCCTGTTTCTGTGCCCATGCGTAATGTTCATTTGGTCTTCATGGTTTAGTAATTTTTTATTATAATTGTTGTTTTGCACTTTCCCCCTTTACTGCACATACTTCTGCAACCTATTTATTGCATCACTTCTCAGAACATTATCTCTTGACAAAATGTCCAATTTTTATCTTTTGTTCAAGTATCTGTCCCTGCTATGGCATTTCAATCCTTTGAAACAAATGATACACAACATCACGAGTACAATGTGTAACTCTTCTGTGCTTTTAGCTTCTCACCATGTTCATTAGCATGATTGCTACGTGTGAATCTTAATTATGAAGACTGTTGTAATAGGTTGTCATAATGTGTTGTTGTACGGTTCAATTTCATGCAATTTTGATGAGAGGTTCCGGTGGATAGTTTGAGGGTTGAGCACTGTTATAGGTACTCAAATTCTTTGTCCTATTCTTTTCCTATAGCCAAGGTTCATGATGAAATCTTATGGTGCTTGTGCATCTGTGAGAGAGAAATAGGTATTTTAATACGAAATATATTTTATCAACTCCTTTCTAAATATTACGCTCATATGTCATCCTGGGCAACTTTAGGAATTACTGTGTACCTGTAAAAATTTATATAGTCATTTGTTTTTATGTACGGGTGCTGAAGTTGCAATGATATAAAAGTTCTGTAGCACTGTAGTTGAATTACCTGAGCCTTGCACCTTATATTTTTGATCTGACAAAGTTATGCAACGTGATGCGCATTGTCATGTAAGCAGAACATACCAATCAAAATTCAAATGCTGAATGTTGAAACTCATTTAAAGTTAAGCTGAGATTTTCATATCATCTTGATCTTTTATTAAATTAGAAGAATATGCTAGAACTTGTTTTCTTTAATTAATGCGATATTGTTGATAGTTCACCCAAATCACTTGCTTTCCTCTTGATGCATTTATATTATCTGGAACATGACAGCATTCCTTGATGGTGTCGATTTGTTTGAATTGTTGGTCATTGTGAATTAATTAGTACACTTGTTTGCTCTACTTTTCTTCAAGAATCTGAGATATGAGAATAAAAATACTACAAGTAAATCCTGTCAGATCATCAAGGTTGTTGATCTAGATCTTATTAAGTTGGGGTCTAGTTTAAATTCTAGGAGTGAATCCCCCGTCAGCCCATCAGCATCATTGATCTAGATCTTGTTAAGGTAGATTTAGTCTTGAATGTCATATGATAAATGGCCATGCCATGTGGAGAAATTGTTATATTACTAATGGCAGGCACTCTTTTCTTTGTGGATATTTTATTCTACATGACAGAGTTGCTTGATTGTTAATTTTCAGATAGCTTGTTACCATAATAAATTTTCATCTATTTCATGAAATTCTTGTTATAGCAAGGTTATTCTGCATATGCCTTCTGAAGACCACTATATTATTTTCTTTGGTGGTTTTAGTTACCACCGCAAGCCTTCTAGGTCCTGTGTAATTAGTGCATATATTTGTTCATGTTTTCTGAATATGAGAGGTTTTAATAGTTTGATCCTGGTCAAGAGGAATAAGTGAGTAAAAAAGTGCCTGTCAACTTTAGCCTTTATTGAGTTCCCCCTTTCACCTTTTAACCGGTTCTATTCAGGTTCCAAAATGTTACTTCGTGAATCTGCACGGATAAGTGGGTTTTATTCAGGTTTTTTATGAAGCCTACAGGGTCTTAATGAAATTAGAGTCGAAGGCATTAAATGCTTGTGGAAGATTTTATTATTATTATTATTATTATTGCTGTGTATTTGGGTTATCAACACTTTGTGACTTGTTCTGACCAGTCTTTCTGTCTTCCATTTACAGTATCCATGGTCAGTGTGCTATTATCATGTTTGATGTCACCGCCCGGTTGACATATAAGAATGTTCCAACATGGCACCGGGATCTATGCAGGTTTGTGCTTGAAATGGATAAGGAACTGAAATATGCAGAACTTGTCTTTGCTGCTGCTATTTCTAGATGCCTAATTTATATGAATTATATAAACCAGGGTCTGCGAGAATATTCCTATTGTGTTGTGTGGTAACAAGGTTGATGTGAAGAACAGGCAGGTTAAAGCAAAGCAAGTTACATTTCACAGGAAGAAGAACCTGCAATACTATGAGATTTCAGCAAAGAGCAATTACAACTTTGAGAAGCCTTTTCTCTATCTTGCTAGAAAGCTCGCAGGGTAATTAGATATGACAGCTCCCATTATCTTAGAAATCATATAGAAAGCCTGTACAGTTTGGAATAAACATGACAATGTCATTGGCAGGGATCCAAATCTCCACTTTGTTGAATCACCAGCTCTTGCTCCTCCAGAGGTGCATATAGACTTGTCTGCTCAGCTACAGTAAGTGTTCTACTGCCAGAGTTCTATTTTATCATACCATTCAGTTTTGGCCTAACATGCTAACCAGTGATATAATATTATTACATTTTGCCTTTGAGGGATTTTACTTTTAATCTTTGTTAACTTTGCTGCTCCCTCTGCAAGTTTGGAGTCCTTTAACACTGGCTCTCTCGCTCTCTCTGCTCTCTCTCTCTTATTTCCACAGGCATGAGGCAGACCTGGCTGCAGCTGCCGCTCAACCTCTGCCCGATGATGATGATGATGCTTTTGATTAAATCATAATTTTCGAAATATATTCAGTACAGTGAGGAGGCCTCATAAATCTTATAGAGGGTTCTGTTGTGAGGGAGATGCGTCCTTGAGCATGTTGCTTGTCTTTGAACCTTGTCAGTTGTTACAAGCCTGAAGTATATGAACTCTTGATCTATGCTGTAAGAGTAGTCTTGTAGTGGATCATACATACATCCATATTAAGAAAAAGATGTTTCTAAGTTTTATGCACCAAGTTGCAGATGATGGAAGCTACGTATGCAAAGGTTTAAAGGTTAGGTGAGGAAGCGTGATGAAACATTCCGTCCATGATGAGACCAGTGAAACCTGAACTTGCCATGCGAGCCCCATTACAAAGATTTGATGAAGCAGAATTATTATTTTTTTTTTAAAAAAAAAGGAAAAAGAAAAGAAGCAGAACTTCGGATGGTATTTGCCGCAGGTGTGGTTGGCGTTGGAGGTTTACGTCCTGCGGCCGTTCTTTCTATTTTACATTACAGGGAATATAATCTGAGTATTGATTGTTCATGTTAAAACGCTTTTTCTGCTGACGGTTACTTCGCAGTTTGGTTAGGGTTAGCAGCGTTATTGAAAACCAAAGCCGAAAAGTGTTGGGAATTGGAAAGGAAAAAAAAAATAAAAAAAAAATGAAAATCTGTTAAGTATAGAGGTGCGGTGGGTTTTCATCGTGGAAATAGAATTCAAAATCTTTTTTCTTTATAATATGTTTAGAAATCCTATCATTTGCGCTTTACTATATTTTTATAAAAAATATATACAGGAACTCTTTCGGTTGTAAGTTTTAGATATTTGTATGTTTTAATATCGTTATTTTGTTTTGATATCGTTATTTTTTTTTTCTGAAGTGAATTATCTAATTTACCTAATTATAAAAAAATTAGTATATATATATATATATATATATATATATATATGTGTGTGTGTGTGTGTGTGTGTGTGTGTGTGTGAATTGTAAATTAATCTGCTAAAATTGATAATTTTATTGTTTATTTCATCATACATAATAATATATGCTATTCATCAATTTGTATAATTTTAGAATTTACATTTTTTTTGTTAAAAAGAAAAATGGGAATTATCTTTCTTATCTGCAGGGATTGGAGGGATAAGAAGGAATGTTAATTCTGGTTCAGTGTTTGGGGTGGTGTGGAGAGGGGGGGAACCCAGGTAAGGTAGGAGTGAAATTATACTGATTCGCCCTGAATCCGTCTTGCCATCATCCAAACTCCAAAGGGTGTGTGGTTGGCAAGACTCGGAAAATCCAGCGTCTCGGATGAAACCCTGCTGCTGCTGCGGTTACAGGTACAGCCTCGGTGGTCATTCTGTCGTTTCCAAACAATGTCATCAGCCACAAGCGCAGCGCAGCGCATCGCACCAACGGAGATCCAGAGCTATAATAATTAACTTCCGGAACCAGCACTCTTCACGCAAGCCTATGAACTTTATAACAACATCGATGATTTTCTTAATGGTTCATCATTAAATCATTCCATTTAGCATTTCTGTTTAGATAATCACCTTGGAATTAGATTTAGTATGAAGGAAATAAAAATATTGAATCACCATGATGTTGATAACCTACATTAAATATATATATATATATATTATTATTATATATATTATATATATATATATATTATTTGTTAATATTATATATATTATTATATATATATAATATATTATAATATATTAAGATAGAATTAGTTGCATTCGAATATGGCCAAGTCTAAATGTCGTCATTTCTTCTACTCCTAAATCTACACGGTTAATAAATCTTAAAAATAAAAAATAAAAAGTAAAAAAAGTTGAAATTTATGTATATTCAAATATGAAAAAAATGATCAAGTTTACTTCTATTATATATATAATACATAATATATAAATATATTTATAGTATTATTAAAATCCTTATATTATAATATATTATTTTGTACATAATATAATATAATAAGACATAAACTTGGCTACATTTGTGCATAGTCAAGCTTAAATCCTATCATCTTTTCTATCATTGCATCTGTATAAATTTTGAAGTAAAAAACAAAAAAATATTTGTTGATCATTGCTACCTACCTAAAAAGAAAGAAAACATTTATAATATGTAGCACAAGAATATGATATAGTATACAGTAGCCGAAAGATATGATATAATATATTTTGATATCCTATAAATACATGTTCCATCTTATAAATGTCTTTCTTTCTCTCTCTTATTAAAGCAGAAATGATGATTAATAGGTGGCTTTTTAATTTTGAGATCCATGCAGATCTAATGGTAGAAGCGACCAAATTCGTGCTTCGCTACACATAAATATAGCTAAGTCTATCTTTTATAATCACATATATAATATACAATATATTATATATTATAATAATATGAGGTATATTTTACTACATTCAAATATAATCATATTGCTATAAACTGCGCTACCTCCAAGAGATCCATACGCTTATTCTTATCCCCCTATCTTCCACTATATTGGCATGCATTATCGTCCAAACTCCTCTCCTCTCATAGGTGCGGACTGATCCTGACTTGGCAACCACTTTGATGAAATGCCTAAAAGTTAAGTTTCTCTTTTTCTCGAACTTTTCTTCGAATATAAGAAGTGAGATTTTTTATAAATTAATTACTATAATTTAAGTTGCATTCTAATTTAAGTTGTATTACAACTCTAACCACATGACTCCAAACAGATCATTAAGTGAGTTGGATGATTCCAAATCAAGTAAAGGAGGGTTAATGAAGTATTATACTCAATGAAAGTTCTAGTACTAGTTACAAGATTCATGTCTCTCCCTCTCTCTCTCTCTCTCTCTCTCTCTCACACACACACACACATATATATATAACCATATAAAATTTAAGATAAAAGTCTAAAATGAAGGCTAGACTTGATCCAAACAAAAAAAATGATTCAAATTAGGCTAGATCCGACTAATAATATATCGTGTGCTATCAGGAGCCACATCACTCTCGAAAGGAACTTATAGAAAGCATGAAGTAATTGAGTTGAAGATGAGGATTGTATAACATCCAACGGTGCCAACTCATTTTTAAAGATTGAGGAGTCGTTTTTTAGTTGAAGACTCGAAAAGTATCGAACAACCTAAAATAAATAGCCCATCTACCTTGCATTATTCTTTTAGGTAGTGTTTGAAATAGAGGATAAGAGGATATATCCCTTGGATATCCCCTATTATTTCCAAAAGCCATAACTATAAGGAATAGCAGAGAATAAAGTTAACCAAAGGGATAATCCATGGTTAATCATGGGATATCCCCTCAATTTATTCCCTAGAAAATGTAGGAATAGCTGGTTATCCCTCCAAATAAGAGTAAAAAAAGGTTATCCTATGGATTTATCTTTTTGCATTTGATATGATCAATGGGATAGCCAAGGGATATCCCTAGGGATAGCCAGGGGATAAACTCTGTCCCGTACACTTATCCATGGATAATATTTTTTCTATCAAACACTACCTCAGTTTTCTTATTGCTCCTCTTTTTCTTGTGTCGAGAATTTTGTGCAAGTTTTAATAGATTTCAAGACAATAGCAAGGCTAATTAATAGTCCTTGGTTGCAATACTATGTCTTGAAGGCAGAGAAATTTTTGTTGCGTCCCTCAGTTTTCAATTAGTTCCAGTTTCACTGGCCTTCTGGTTTTCAAAATTAACCTTTTGCTCTCTGATTCTAATTTTTATCTACCATGATTAATTTTCTAAGAAATATGGTAGGAATGCTACCATCTAACTTTCTCCCCGGGAAGGGTATCAATTGTTTGAGCTACATTGTGGCCTTGCTTGAGGTTAAAAAAAAAACTCAACCCATACCCAACCTAGCTAATTGGCAGTGAGCTGAGAAGTATAAAGCCATACCTAACTTGTTGATCATATTGGTGTTTCATCCATCGATTAAATGGTTTAGTAAACAATATAAAATATAGATTAAAAAAAAAATTGAAGCTGATGATCGAATGGAGTGAGAAGATGATATGGTCTTCTAGCTTGATCCAATTATGTTACCTAGCTTGTGCTGTTTCTTTGCGATTTCCCCACAGTGAGAGGGTATTTTTTGTCCATGCTAATGTAACTAATAAAAAATTGAGAAAGAGTAAAATTAAGGAAAAAAAATTTCAAACTATGAATGTCATAATCTATAGTTGACTTATTTATAAGCCGAGTTGGTCAAAAAAAAAAAAAAAAAAAAAAAAGAAAAGGAAAGAAAAGATTCATACCACTTCTTTCAACTAATTTAAAATTAAAATTTTGTTATTATTATGATAATAATAGTAGTTGGTTTCTGCGTGCTCAATTTCTATTTTATTATTTTACAGTAAATTATGTATTTTAATTTTATAAATTTGATTCATTTTAAAATAGTGTGATCATTCGCTTGTAATTAAAAAAAAAAATCAAGGCCTTTGCCGATTCTGCTTCTCAAATGGAAGTGGAAATTGGGTTGAACTGGGCACTTTTTAAGAAAATCGGCAAACCATTTGACACATTTTAAAGCCTGTTAACTGTTAAGGTATAACTTAATAGCCCTATATTTTCACACTTAATACTATATATCTCAAATTTATTTCAAGCATACTGCTCTATTTCAATAATAAATCCTTTCTATAAATGTAATCTGCTCTTTGATACGAGTCGAGAAAATGAATTCACTTATTTTATTATTTAATTTTTTTTAATCTTACCATTTAAAATAATCATGAAAACGCTAATAAGTTCTATATTATTTAATATTTATAATTTATTTTTAAAAGATGAATTAATGACTATTTTTATTTATTATGTAACTAAAGAGCATTTTAAAGTCACTAATTATACATATCTTAAACATCATCTTTAGTTTTTTTAAAAAATAAAATTTAAATATTTTTATTTGTAATAAAGTTTGACCCTATCTGGTTCAATTCTAATAATTATTATGAATTTAGTTTTATTATCCTCTCGTTTATTTGTTTGTTTTTTTTTTTTTTCATCCATTTGCAGTGAGAAAAGCCAGATTTTTAATAAGTTAAAAAATAAATAAATAAAAAGAAACAGGGGAAGACATTTTAAGTAAATTTTTTTAATAAGGCCTCAAAGGAATGAAGAAGAGGAAAGAAAAATAAGAGAAATATCATACATCTTATTTAGGAGAATGATAAAAAAAATCAAGAAGAATAAATCAGAAAAAAAAATATTTAAGTCATAACCAAAATATTCTTAATTTTTTATTTTTTATTCTTTTATTCTCACCGTTATCCCTATTATAGAAGAATATAATTATCAAAATTTCTTTTCTTTCTTTCCTTTTCTTCCTTCCAATCCAAACAAAAAAAATAATTCTTCTCTTTTCCTTTCATCCTTCCAAAAAAAAAAAAAAAAAAATAATAATAATAATTCTTTATTTTATTATTATTATTTTTTTTTACCTTCCCTTTCCTTCCCCTCCAAACATAGCAAATTGAATGCACGGCCACGAATTCGGGGGTAGGGTTTATGGGAGCCATCATCGATACCCTGCCGCGTGTACGGTTCAGTTACACCATTGAGCCCAATCGCGTTCACATCGGACGGCTCAAATGGTCGCGTCAAATGAAAGCTAAGCGCCGTTTCTATATAGGCCGCTGGTCCCCCTCCCCCCAAAGCATCGCCTCTTCTCTTCTCCAGCCCAATCAAAACCCTCCGCCTCCGAGCTCCAGCGGTAGGACGAGAGAAGAAAGAAAGCCCTCCTCGAGCGCAGGCTAATGGTTTTTTTTTAATTCCTCTCATCTATCTCTGCCTTCCTCATCTTTCGTTTTTAGGGTTTTCTGTTCGTGATCTTTGTGGGGTTTTGCCGATCCCTTATATTCCTTGCAGGCGCTACCGGGTCAGCAGGCGGTCGATTATCCGAGCTTCAAGCTGGTGATCGTCGGCGATGGCGGCACAGGTGATCGATCTATCCTGTCATTTGTTCTCTATGTGGATTAAGAGCTGGACGTTCTACTTTTCTATTTCTCGATGATCTGTCGCGTCCTTTCTTGGATCGAAGAGTATGAATCTGTTCTCAAGAGCTCTCTGATCTCTTTTCTGCAGGCAAAACTACATTCGTGAAGAGACACCTCACCGGAGAGTTTGAGAAGAAATACGAACGTACGCAGGAATCTTATTCTTCTTTCTTTCTTTGGATCTTTCTTTGCTTATCACTTTGATTTTCGTCTAGATTTGCTTGTTTCGCTCTTCTCGCATTTTATTTGATATGACGCTGTGCTGATGCTAACGTCAAGCGTTCTTTTTTATTCTTCTCCAGCTACCATTGGTGTTGAAGTCCATCCTCTGGATTTCTTCACCAACTGTGGGAAGATCCGGTTCTACTGTTGGGATACTGCAGGGCAGGAGAAATTTGGTGGGCTTAGAGATGGATACTAGTGAGTTCTAGGGTTTGCCCTTGCTACTATCATTGTCTATTGTTGTCTGTCTGGGTGATAGTGGGCTGCGGTTTGTTCTTATGGATTCCTCCTTCCATGATTTTATTGTCAATGATATGATAGTGTTAGCATGATAGATTTTGTGGAATTTGCTCCTTTTAAATTTCAATGGAATGGGTTGCCATCCAATTGTTCTCTTCGTGCAAACTAGTAAAAATTGTTCTATATGGTTGTCTGGTTCTGGTGCTTGTGTGATTGTCCTGTTGAAGATTCATTGGAATCATGAGCTGACATGAAGCATGCTTAGTTATTTGATTTTTACTGTTGCATTTGCAAGTGCAGCTTGTTTTACTTGGGCAATTTCAATTTTTTGCAATGCACTGTTTTTCAGTTTATATTATTATACTCCTTGTCATGGTGCACTAATAATAAGGTGTTATCAGTCTACTCATATCTAGAGGCATGTTACATTAAAACAGCAATTTTGTTTTCTGAAACATTTTTCCCCCTGGATATTGTTTGCTGAGAAATCAAGGAGGCTATTGTTTAAGGACTATAAACTGGGGCTGAACAATAGAGTACTTTGTCTGGCTTCTTGATGAGCATTTTCTTTCAACTTTATATGATTGATTACAATTGGAAACTGTTGTGCATGTAGAGTTTTTACAGTTTTTGAGCTACATTCGTGAAACTAGCTGATGATAAAGTCGTTGATCATAGCTGTAGATCTTTAATGAAAGATTTATATGCATTTACTGTGGTGGTGTAAATGAGGGACAATTTTTCTTGAGTACGATTTTTTACCTCACTGTAGTACCAGTAAGCTCATCAAAATCCTACTTTCATAGAAGCTTATTGGTCTTTGCCATGCAATTGTAGTCCTTTGATGCAAAACTCGGCACTCTTCTGCACCATCACTATGTCATTACTTGATGGAACTTGTGTTCTTCTTGTTTTATCCTCCATAGTGTTTCTGACGAGAATTTTTGCACTTCTGATTTATGTTTTTAAAGTAACTGTATACGCACATTCTATATGAAGCAGTGTGTAGTTAGGCAATGTTCTTATTCTCACCCTTTTGAATTTAGACAATGTTCTACTTTTTAAATTATGATCATCTTCTTTTAAAAGTTTACAGTGCGTTCTCCTGATTGTAGATTATGCTGTATACATTTGTCTCTGATATAGTTGGTATTCCACATACAGGCAACTTTGTAAGATCAGATGTGTTCTATGATCTTAATATTGCCGTACTGTTATTTGGTTGTTCATGATATCATATGTCTATACCATTCTGAAAAGTTAAAAAAAGGAATTTATATTTCTGTTCTTCTGTACGAAATTTGCAGATGATTTTATTTTTGAGAGACTGTTGACTGTGTTATGCATCTATGCTTTTGTGCTTTTTGAGTGTCCCATGTTGAAAGCCTATGCTTATGCTGAATGATGCTTGCAGCTTGATGCAGTGCTTCTACTTTCATGATGTTTGGAACTTTTTTTTTTTTTTTTTGGCGCAAGAACCTCTACAATATGCCTGTATATCTGCCATCTGCAAATAATGTCATGTGACAGGCCACTACTTCATAAACATGTGTCTTTTTGAGACAAAACAGTGGCAGTTGGATCATTTTGGCAAGACCACTTTATCACTCATGGATGCGGTGCATTAAAGAAAATAATGAAAATTAAAAGGAGGAATGGTTCATCCAGCATGTTCTTTTTTGACATAGTAGTCGATTTTGTTTTAGGTCCTAAATTATTAGCTCAACTATCTTATCAGCAAAAGCCACTAATTGCTGGTGCGGGAAATTATTGTTTTTCCTATCAAAATGTACTCTCTTCCATGTTATTGAAGTATCACTTAATTTCAGCCTATGTTGATGCTTTGATTTCCTAATTTTTTAGCATATGCTTTTATTTCTAGTTTATTGATATAAACATTAGTGAAGAGGGTTCCTTGTTGGTAATGGGCATACATTCTTGGATTGTACTGTTACATACTGATGCTCAATTCTGCTTGCATCTGAATGAATGTATTACTTTAGAGTCCTTCAATTCTTTCTGTTTTACTGGAGGTCTTAAAGAGGTTTTATATACAACTTCTTTTATTTTTTGTATAAATTTCTATTGCTTTTTAAAAAGCCCAGAGATCCTTGTCGCTGGAAGCTTATTTGTCTTGCTGTTGTAAATGCTTGGACTTTATTTCTTGCCTCTTGGCTTTGAAGCCTTTATTTTACTCGATGAGTTTCGTTCCTCTCCAGCATTCATGGTCAATGTGCAATCATAATGTTTGATGTCACTGCACGGCTTACATACAAGAATGTTCCTACATGGCATAGGGATCTCTGTCGGTGAGCCTAGCAACCTGTTTAAGCTTCTAATGTTTTGTTTAGCATAGATTTCTTTCAATCATGCCAATTTTGTTGCAACCAGGGTTTGTGAGAATATTCCCATTGTCCTCTGTGGCAACAAGGTAGATGTCAAGAACAGGCAGGTGAAAGCCAAAATGGTTACCTTCCACAGGAAGAAGAATCTTCAGTACTATGAGATCTCTGCTAAGAGTAATTACAATTTTGAAAAGCCATTCCTCTATTTGGCTAGAAAGCTTGCTGGGTAAGAGTTTTTATGTTATTTGTTTTTCAGCAGGTTTATTAATCATATAGAATGCTGAACAGGTGCTTATAACAATCAGGTGCATTTAACAATGAATGCTTTCCTGCAGGGATCCAAATCTTCACTTTGTTGAATCACCAGCTCTTGCTCCTCCTGAAGTACAAATCGATCTTGCTGCACAACATCAGTAAGTGAAATAGGCTTGACCTATATACTAGTAAGATGAGATTTTTTTAGCAAGCTGACAATGAGAAATTAGAGGCAATGGTAACAGTAAAATTTGCTACGTGTTATACGATCTGTGAATGATTTGTTGGTTATACAATCTGTGATCAAAAGATCGGTTTATAATTAATGTAGATTATCATCAAATATCAAATTTTAGATATACAGTTACCATTTTTTTAATATAAAAACAGTTGCTGTTTTTACTTTTATCAAAATTTTAACTCTTTGTCATTGTCACCATGACCTGGCTACAATGATTGATTATTAGGATGCTGCAATTTCATCAATACAATGTATTCAAGGAACCTATATATTATTTAATTCAAATGTTATTATTATGCGAGTCTAATAGGATATCTGGAAGGTGATTTGATGGGTATATGATTGTGCGCGGTCATGTTTTCATGAAGACTCGCGAACCGTCTAGTTTTCAACCCTCAAAATGTTGCTGTGTTCGGATCCCATGCTCATAATATTCTTCCCTTTATATACTTTTTCAGGTATGAAGCTGAGATAGCTGCGGCTGCAGCACAACCCCTTCCAGATGATGACGATGATGCATTTGATTGAATGGAGGAGAGGCATGGTGGTGTTGGGGGATATCTTTGCTTTCCTGTGTCTTCTAAAGCATCAGTCCTTTTTTTTTTTTGGGTGGGGTTGGATAGGAGAAAAGCCACTTAATTCTCTTATTTGTGGAAGTTCAAAGAAATTGGGCTCGGTTGACGTATTTGCCAGGACTTCCTTTGCTTGTCTCGTTCCTTCTGTGTAAACTCGGAAATGTTTGGTTTCCGAGTGATCTCTGCCTCTTCTTCTGATTTTTGCATTAAATTTAGTACTGAGAATATGCGATATGCTTTATTTATGGGGGGTTAAGTTGTTGATCACGCAGGGTATGTTGTGAGAAGTATTTTTGTTTTTCAAAATCTTAGCTAATATATAAAGAACATCCCGCCGGATTTTTGAGGGATATAAAAATTAAAAGAATAACGAAAATTAAGAAAAATCTCGTTCCTAAGCTCCTCCCTTTCCTTCCGAGCTGGGATGAACTTGCACCAGGACTCAGGCCCACGCTATGGTTTATCATAATCGGAATTTTTGTGAAATTCATTTGCTGATTGAAAGTACAAACGCTGAGCTGTGATGCGTTTGGCTGATGAGGAAGAATGTTTTTAGGAGGATGTTCAGGGGTCATTTTTTTTTTTTTTTTTTTTTGCAGGTTTCATATTTTTTTTCTGTTTCGAATACTCATAAGGTGTTTGATGCGGAGAATGATCTTATTAGATTCATTTCGGGTTGGAGGATATTCTTAAGGCTTGTTTAGAGACATGTTTGGTTGGAGGATATTCTTAAGGCCTGTTTAGAAACATGTTTGGTGGCGCAAAGGGTAGGGATCAGCCATTTGGGAGGTGACACTCCTTTTGTCTCATGGACCGTATAATGGTGATTGATGGATGCTCTTTCGGCTTCCTGAACCCTTGAGGCCGAGACCCCCTTCGGTCTCGGGCTGTATGAATAGTGCTT
The DNA here is from genome assembly GCA_900491605.1 of Calamus simplicifolius. Classification (NCBI taxonomy): domain Eukaryota; kingdom Viridiplantae; phylum Streptophyta; class Magnoliopsida; order Arecales; family Arecaceae; genus Calamus; species Calamus simplicifolius. The sequence continues at coordinate 222,890 of UESW01001425.1, read as the reverse complement.
GTTGAACCCGAGACCCCTTCGGCCTTGAGTTTCGCTTTCGGCCTCAAGCCACAGCTCCCAGGCCTCATGAACAGTATCTCAATCGAGACCTGTATGAACAGTGCTTGGCCTCGAGTTTCGCTCATAAACAGAATCTCAACCTTCGAGACCCTCTCGGTCTCGGGCTGCATAAACAGTGCTTGGCCTCGAGTTTCGCTCTCGGCCTCTAAACCACAGCTCCCGGGCCTCATGAACAGTATTTCAACCCCCGAGACCTCTCGGTTTCGGGCTGCATGAACAGTGCTTGACCTTGAGTTCCGCTCTCGGCCTCAAGCCACAGCTCTCGAGCCTCATGAACAGTGCTTGGCCTCAATTTTCGCTCTCGGCCTCAAGCTACAGCTCCCGAGCCTCATGAACAGTATCGTAACCCTCGAGACCCCCTCGGTCTCGGGCTTCATGAACAGTGCTTGATGCATGATTCGGCCCACTCCGGGCCACCTTTACGTAATCCGCCGCAAATCCATAGTAGGGTACGGCCATACCTCATAACGACGTATGGTCCATCACCTATCTGTCACTGTGCTTGGCCATACCCCGTTACAGAGTACGGTCCACCACCTGCCCACAACTGTGCGTGGTCACATCCGGCAGTGGCGCGCACCACGTACAACCACCGGCGCGAGACACCTGTGAGGCCGCACTGGCAGGTGATGCGGGACACTTTCGACATGTATGGCGACAGTACGATTAGTCACTATCATCCTCATCTTTTGTCCGTTATTGAACGGGGCACCTTGAAATCAACAATCTCCAGGAATGAATGGGGGTATCTTCGAACAGCTCACGCTGTAAGTAGGGATCCGAAAAACTCTAGTTTCCTAGCTTCTTTCTGCTAGTTAACTCTTGTCTGTTCCTGAGTGACTAACCGGAGCACCCGGTCTCCGGAGACTTTTTCTTGTAGGAGTCCAGCGAGGAGGACGTCCGTTTTCCCTGCGCTCGAGGAAAGTGACTTGGCGTCAACAGATTGGCGCGCCAGGAAGGGGGGTGAGGAGAAAAACATCAAACCGGCAATCTGCACCCATGCGAAAGGGATCTCTGTCAGCTGCGCTGGGGGGCAGCTCCAAGAAGCCGATCTGTTGACGGTTGCCCCCTCAGCTCCCCCGGCCAGTGCCTCGGCACCGTCGCGTCCCTAGGAGACAAGACCATCCGCTCCACCGATCGGTGTCCCTGCGCCTACTCCCCAGCAGCTCCAGGAAAGACCGGTTCGTCGCTTTAGCCACGCAAGTTCAATCCTTGGCGGTGGCAGTTCAAGGCCTGCAGCATCAGCAGGTGGCCCCGCGGCAGCCGGAGCCGTGTCCATCGGTTCCGGGGGTGGTGCAACCCAACCAGCATTCCTCCCGGAGGAGATCACCGGTCCCGGAGGCTCGCCACCGTCATGCCTTGCCCAAACCCCCCTCCCCCCCCCACCGAGGAGCCTCTAAGAGACCCCGATCGCCTTCTCGTCACGCTAGTGTTTCTCCCAAGCGACGGCGCGGGAAAGAGGCGGAGCGCCCCCGCCGACATCGCCATCACCCTTCCTCGTCCTCAGAATCCTCGGGGGAGGGGTCCTTTGATGGTAGGATAGCCCGCCAGGCCGAGCTTCAACTCGACGAGTATAACCAGCGGTTGGAGGAACTCAGCCGCCGAATCACTCACCTGCTAGAGGCGGACTATGACAGCCGGCCACCACTGTCCCGCCGCATCATGGAAGAGCCCATCTCCACCCGGTTTTGCCTCCCCCAGCTGGACCCATATGACTGAACCACGGATCCCCTGGACCACTTGAAAAGTTACAAGGTTCTCATGCAGGTCCAGGGGGCCACCGATTCGCTCATGTGCATTGCCTTCCCTGCCACCCTGAAGAAGGCCGCCCGAGCTTGGTATTCTCGTCTGCCGCCGCGGAGTATTGATTCTTTCTGTCAGCTGGAAAGGGCCTTCTTGGCCCATTTTGACGCCTGCCGGAAGATTCCTAGGGTGGTTGACAGCCTCTTCGCTGTCCAGCAGAAGAGTGGCGAGTCCTTGCAGGATTACGTCACTCGGTTAAAGGAGGCAGCCCTGGAGGTCTACAATCTTGAAGACTCAGTGGCCACCTTGGCCTTGAAGCGAGGGCTCCGTCGGTCTCGTTTCGCGTACTCCCTTGACAAGAAGCCGCCCGGATCTTACGCTGAACTTTTGACTCGGGCCCAGAAGTATATCCACACCGACGAAGCTGATTCCTCCCGGCGCGAGGCGAGCGGGGTGTCCCCAAGAAGTCGACCCCCCTGAGCCTGTTGAAGTTCGACCCAGGAAGCCCAAACCTCCCCGCCGGCCAGACAATCGTCCTCGAGTCCCAGCACAGAGAGACGGGCCCTACACCCTCTGCTCGCCCCTATATCACACATCTTGCTCAAGATTGAGGGATAGTCTTATTTTCAGCGCCCACCTCCGATGAACCCAAAAATCCCCCGCAACAAGAACCTTTACTGACGCTATCACCGGGACCATGGACATGACACCGACGATTGCCGCCAGCTGAAAAAGGCGATAGAGGATCTTATCCAGCGTGGCCATCTGGAAAGTTTGTTCGAAGGAACAACCCGGATACTCCTGGTCCGTCAACGCCTCCGTTACCGATGATCGACTACGCTCTAACCGAGAAGACGGTGGCGATGATTTCCTGGGGGCAGGCGGCCCGCCCAAATGGCCGAGAGCGGAGGGGGAGTTAGATTCTGTAATTCCTTTTTCTAAAAAGGACTTAGAGGGGGTGGTGAATAAAAATGATGATAGCGTCGTCATGTCCATAACGATTGCTAAGCACCTATAAAAAGAATTCTGGTTGATAGTGGGAGCTCGGTGGATGTTTTGAGTTATGATGCTTTTGTTTGCATGAACCTGTCGCCCGACCTGCTCCGGCCCGTCGCCACGCCCTTGATGGGGTTCACTGGAGACTCCGTGAAAGTTGAGGGGGAGGTCACTCTTCCCATCATGGTTGGCACGGCCCCGCGCCAAAGCACAGTCTTCATGAGCTTCCTGGTGGTCAGAGTGCCCCTCGCCTATAATGCAATCCTCGGGAGGCCCGGGCTCAACCTTTTGGACGCTGTCATATCCGCTAAGCGACTCCTTGTCAGGTTTCCCACCAGGGGGTAGGGGAGATGCGGGGAGAGCAGAACCCACCTCCGCTTTGCTACCATATGGCCCCCAGTCCGCAAGGGGTGGTGCCTGCACTCGCACCGAAAGTGCTAGACCCCCGGGATCTAGAAAGGAGAGGAGAGCCGGTCGAGCACCTGCTTGCTTTCCCTCTTGGGGAGGACCCAGCGAAGACGATTCGGATCGGAGCCCTGCTCCTGAAGGAGGCCCATGACCAGCTCCTCACTTTCTTGCGGGCTAACGCTGATGTCTTCGCCTGGTCAGCGTCCAATATGCCCGGCATTCCGGAGGAAGTGATTACCCACCGACTCAACATTAAGCCGGAGTGCCGACCCATTCGGCAAAAGAAGAGAAGCTTCGCTCTAGACAGGCAGAAGGTCGTGGATGAGAAGGTGCGAAAGCTGTTGGCAGCCGGTCATATCCGTGAGGTGCACTACCCTGACTGGCTGGCGAATGTCGTGATGGTTCGCAAGGCCAGTGGTAGCTGGAGGATGTGCGTGGACTTCACCGATCTCAATAAGGCATGCCCCAAGGACAGCTTTCCACTGCCCCGGATCGACTAGCTAGTGGACGCCACGTCCGGGCACGAGACTCTTAGTTTTATGGACGCGTTTTTGGAGTACAACCAAATCAGGATGAACCCGGCTGATGAAGAAGCCACCTCCTTTGTTACTGAAAAAGGGATTTACTGCTACAAGGTGATGCCGTTCGGGTTGAAGAATGCCGGAGCCACCTACCAGAGGTTGATGAATAAGGTTTTTGAGGACCAGATCGAGCATAACATGGAGGTGTACATGGACGATATGCTGACCAAGAGCACCAGTACTGCTGACCACGTCGCCAAGCTCGCAGAGACCTTCAGCAACCTGCGCCGGTACCGGATGAGGCTAAACCCCCGTAAATGTGCTTTCAGGGTGGCAGCAGGCAAATTTCTGGGCTTTATGGTGACTCAATGGGGGATCGAAGCTAATCCTGACAAGATTCAGGCTATCTTGGACATGAGGCCCCCAGCTAATAAGAAGGAGGTGCAACGCCTAACCGGAGGGTCGCGGCCTTGAGTCGTTTCATGTCAAGGTCGGCAGAAAGGTGCTTGCCCTTCTTTAAGGCGCTGTGCAAGGTCAATAGCTTCGAGTGGACAAAAGAGTGTCAGGACGCCTTCGAGGAGTTGAAGCATTTTCTATCCTCTCCCCCGCTGTTGTCCAAGCCAAGGGGCGGAGAGGAGCTCTTTCTATACCTTGCAGCCTCCCCAGAGGCCGTCAGTTCTGTGCTCGTACGTATGAATGCCAATGAAGTATAGAGGCCGGTCTACTACACTAGCAAGGTACTTCATGATACTGAGACCAGGTACTCCAGGACTGAGAAGATCATTTTTGCCCTGGTGGTCTCTGCCCAGCGCTTCCGACCCTACTTCCAAGCTCATCCCATCGTAGTGCTCATGGACCAACCTCTTTGGACCATCTTATCCCGTCCGGACACCTCTGGTCGGTTAGCCAAGTGGGCCATCAAGCTGAGCGAGTTCGACCTATCTATTCGACCAAGGTCTGCCATGAAATCTCAAGTGTTAGCTGATTTCTTGGTCGAGTGTTCTTGGACCGAGGGATGTTCGAAGGAATTGCGCTCGGAGGTGCCCGTGGAATCCTCCCCAATTGAGGAACCAGGGAAGGAAGAATGGATCTTGCATGTAGATGGAGCAGCAAATTCTCAAGGAAGCGGAGCCGGGCTCATCCTTGCGAGCCCCAAGGGAAAGGTGGTGGAGTACGCCGTTCGGTTTCAGTTCCCGGCCACTAATAACAAGTGGCGTATGAAGCCCCGTTGGCGGGGATGAGGCTAGCTGAGGAGCTCGGTGCTGGGCGTCTGAGGGCCTTCACTGACTCCCAGCTCATTTCTGGACAAGTGACTGGGGAATACGAAGCCAAAGACTCGACCATATCCTGCTACCTGAGCAAAGTGCAGTCCCAAGCCTCTCAGTTCTCTTACTTCCGCGTTAGCTACATTCTTCGAGCGGAGAACGCTAGGGCCGACGCGCTATCCCGGTTAGCCACCTCGGCCGACGGGACCTTGGGAAGAACATATGTGGAGCACTTGCAGACCCCGAGCATCGAAGCCGCAGATGAGGCACTATCGGTTGAACAAGGGCCCTCCTGGATGGATGCCTATGTCCGGTATTTGGCCGACGGCACTCTCCCAGAAGACCCTGCCGAGGCCAGGCTACTCAGACGGCGGGCTTCGAAATTCCTGATGATGGACGGGAAGCTTTATCGGAGATCATTTTCTTACCCGGTCCTTAAATGCATCGGACCAGTCGAGGCGGACTACATCTTGCGGGAAATCCATGAGGGCATCTGCGGGAGTCACCTGGGGGGCAGGGCCCTAGCTTACAAGGCCTTACGAAAGGGGTACTACTGGCTGACCATGAGGGAAGACGTGACCGAGCTTGTTAAGAAATGTGATAGCTGCCAATGCCACACCAATGTTCAGCAACAGCCGTCATCTCAGCTGGCCCCCCTGGCGGCACCTTGGCCCTTCGCCCAGTGGGGTATGGACATCTCGGGACCATTCCCCCCAGCCTCCGGATAGCGCAAGTTCCTCCTAGTGGCCGTCAATCACTTCACCAAGTGGATTGAGGCCGAAGCCCTTGCTAAGATCACTGAGAGTAAGGTAAGATCCTTCTTTTGGAAGTCTATCATATGCCGGTTTGGACTACCACACACTTTGGTCACCGACAATGGCCGGCAGTTTGACAACGCGCCCTTTCGGGAATTCTACTTCGAACTGGGCATACATCAGAGATTCACTTCCGTCGGGCATCCTAAAACCAACGGGGCGGCCGAGGTAATTAATCGCATCATTCTTCAAGGACTGAGAACCCGACTGGATGATTGCAAGGGGCGGTGGGTGGAGCAACTCCACAATGTGCTATGGGCCTACCACACAATGCCATGGGCTCCCATCGGAGAGACCCCGTTCAGCCTGGTCTTCAGGTCCAAAGCTGTCATCCCGGTGGAGATAGGTTCCCCGAGCCCTCGGGTGGAGTCGTACAGTGCAGAGGATAACCCGGACCAGCTATGAGCCAACCTGACCAGGTGGAGGAGGTGCGAGACCGAGCGCGACTTCGGATGGCGGTCTACCGGCAATGAGTCGCCAAATATTACAACGCCCGCGTGCGCCCTAAGACCTTCTTGCCGGGAGATCTGGTCCTATGGCGAGCTAAAATTTCGAGGCCATCGGAAGGAGGTAAGCTAGCTCCGAACTGGGAGGGGCCCTACCGGATCGCCGAAGTACTTCATCACGGGGCATATAAGGTTGAAGAATTGGATGGTAGGCCGCTCCCCGAACGTGGAACGCTGATAATCTCCGTCGATACTATCAATAGTATATCTCTTTCTTGCATTAAATACCGTACTTGTATTCTATTAGGTTCTCACCCCTCATTCCACATCAATGAATTTAAGTTCTAGCATCTCAGTTTTCCACAAAAAGCCCTGGGCCAGCCAGGCACAAAGCCCAGTGTACCACTGGCAGAGCGATGTACCGTTGGCTCTCGACAACTAAAGCCCGACCCCCTGTCGGCACAAAAAGCCCTGGGCCAGCTAGGCACAAAGCCCAATATACCACTAGCAGAGCGATGTACATCGGCTCTCGACAACTAAAGCCCGACCCCTGTCGGCACAAAAAGCTCTGGGCCAACCAGGTACAAAGCCCAGTGTACCACTGGTAGAGCGATGTACCATCGGCTCTCGACAACTAAAGCCCGACCCCCTGTCGGCACAAAAAGCCCTGGGCCAGCCAGGCACAAAGCTCAGTGTATCACTGGCAGAGCGATGTACCATCGGCTCTCGACAACTAAAGCCCGACCTCCTGTCGGCAAAAAAAGCCCTGGGCCAGCCAGGCACAAAGCCCAGTGTACCACTGGCAGAGCGATGTACCATCGGCTCTCGACAACTAAAGCCCGACCCCCGGTCGGTACAAAAAGCCATGGGCCAGCCAGGCACAAAGCCCAGTGTACCACTGGCAGAGCGATGTACCATCGGCTCTCGACAACTAAAGCCCGACCCCCTATCGGCACAAAAAGCCCTGGACCAGCTAGGCACGAAGCCCAGTGTACCACTGGCAAAGCGATGTACTATCGGCTCTTGACAACTAAAGCCCGACCCCCTGTCGGCACAAAAAGCCCTGGGCCAGCCAAGCACGAAGCCCAGTGTACCACTGGCAGAGCGATGTACCATCGGCTCTCGACAACTAAAGCCCGACCCCCTGTCGGCACAAAAAGCCCTTGGCTAGCCAGGCACAAAGCCCAATGTACCACTGGCAGAGCGATGTACCATCGGCTCTCAACAACTAAAGTCCGACCCCCTATCGGCACAAAAAGCCCTGAGCCAGCTAGGCACAAAGCCCAGTGTACCACTGGTAGAGCGATGTACCATCGGCTCTTGACAACTAAAGCCCAACCCCCTATCGGCACAAAAAGCCCTGGGCCAGCCAGGCACAAAGCCCAGTGTACCACTGGCAGAGCGATGTACCATCGGCTCTCGACAACTAAAGCCCGACCTCCTGTCGGCACAAAAACCCCTAGGCCAATCAGGCACAAAGCCCAGTGTACCACTGGCAGAGCAATGTACCATCGGCTCTCGACAACTAAAGCCCGACTCCCTGTCGGCACAAAAAGCCCTGGGCCAGCTAGGCACGAAGCCCAGTGTACCACTGGCAGAGCGATGTATCATCGGCTCTCAATAACTAAAGCCCGACCCCCTGTCAGCACAAAAAGCCCTGGGCCAGCCAGGCACGAAGCCCAGTGTACCACTGGCAGAGCGATGTACCATCGGCTCTCGATAACTAAAGCCCGACCCTCTGTCGGCACAAAAAGCCCTAGGCCAGCCAAGCATGAAGCCCAGTGTACCACTGGCAGAGCGATGTACCATCGGCTCTCGACAACTATAACCCGACCCCCTATCGGCACAAAGAGCCTTGGCCAGCCAGGCTCGAAGTCCAGCGCATCATTGGCAAAGCTGCGCGCAAGCAGCCCCTGGAAGTTCGAGTCTAGCCTTCCGAGCCAGATGCTCCATCGATCGCCGGGGGTCCATATTCTCCGACTCTAGGATTAGGTCCTATGAGACTAAGTCGAGGTTGTTCGAGAATGAATTAAAGGTTATTCCTTGGTACCGACGAAGCCCCTAGGGGTCCCACGTCGGTAACCAAAGGACTTGAGGAAAGGACACAGTAGGATGAAGACAAATGTCGTCAAAGAAAAGAATATATTTCATTAACTCAATAGTTCTTACAAAATGCCAACCAAGTTGGACTTGCAAAAATAAAAAGTACAATGTGAAGCTCACGGCTCGGCTAGCGCGTGCTCGTCGTTGGATGAGCCGACCTTGGAAAGACGTTCCGGCTCGACTTCAAGGGCTTGTGGAAAGTCCAGGTCTCGAGCGACCTTTTTCTTTCTACGCTGGAACCCTTGAAGGTACGCCTCCGCTGAAGCTTCGGCCAGCTCATCAGTGAAGCGCTCGGATGCTCGAAATTCTTCAATAACCCTGGCAGCCCTAGTCTCCACAGCTGCCTCCACTTCAGCAGCTCGAGCCTTTCTCTCTCGGCCAGAGATGCCACCTCTATCCTCTCGGCCTCCAGGGCATAATCTCTCTCCTCCTCAGCTTTCTTTGCCCTCTCTTCAGCTTCCTTAGCCCTTTCCTCGGCCTCCCTCGCCTTCTCCTCGGCCTCTCTCGCCTTCTCCTCGGCCCTCCTTGCCTTATCTTTGGCCTCGCCCGTCTCATTCTCGGCCGCCTGGATGGTCGCGACTAACTCTAAAATGTAAAGGTCTCGGGCCGCGACAACGCTCTCGGTCTCCATTAGTTGACTGAGAGCCGCCCGCAGACGGTTGGCCTCAACTTTCGCCCGGCTCTCGGCCACTCTTATTTCATCGGCCCGGGCGGTCCTGGCCGATTCCAAGGCCCTCTCGGCCGCTTCTGCTTGAGCACGAGCCTCCTCCGCCTCCTTCTAGGCCTCCCGCATGAGGGTCTTTCCCCCATGGATGACTTCCCTCGTGGCGGCCAAGGAGTTCGCAATCTGTAGTCAGACCTCATGTCCAAAAGAGAGAGGAGGAATAAAGGGGGAATCCAAAAGCGAGAAGCTGCGAGTTTACTTACCTTGACCAGAGCCACGTAGGACTCTCGGAAGAAAGTGGCTACCTTCAACTAGCTGAGCTCTTCCTGAACCTCAGCACGAAGATTGATGAAATGAGCCGCTCTGCCCAGCATCCATCGTCTAGAATGGAGTCCCGGTGCAGCCTTTGCTTGGCTCCGTTCCCTCCTGCAGCCCCTGCGGTTTCGGATTCGGCGCACGGGGGGCTGCTTGCTGGTGTCTGCTCCAGAGATGGACCTGCAGCCCCCGACGGTCCCTCTCCCTAGTTCCTTGGTACTTCGGCAGGAACTGGTTTGCGGGAGGTGGCAGGTTCCTCCGCTGTCGCTGGCTCCTCCACAGCCGGCTCCTCCACCATCGTCGGCTCCTCCACCATCACCGGCTCCTCCGCGGCCGGCTCTGCTGCCACTACCTCCTCGCCCACTGCCCTTTCGGGCGGGGTGTCGACCATCAAGCTGATCTCTGGGGCAGCCGGAGGCTCTTGCGGTGCAGGTGGCTCGGGCACCCGCACTGTTAGGCGTTTCGGGGCCGTTGCTTGCTGCCCCTCACTTGGCCCCTCCCGGGCCCTCCTTTTAGCCGCAGCCTTCATGAGTTTGCGGGTCGGGATTTTCATAGCTGAGCAACATCGGCCGGGTTCGGTAAAAAAAAAAAGAGAAAACGACGAAACAGGAAGACTTTGACTAAGTATAAGGGAGACTTACCGCGGTGGGAAATGAGACCTTCCGACTGGAGGTTTTCCTATGTTAGAAGCAGGTTGTACCGAGGGATGTCGGTAGCAAACAGCTGCCCCAACGCTTTCTTGTCTCCAAGGTGGACAGTAAAATTTGCATTACCTCGGAGGTTGGGGTCCCCCCACCGGGGCCTGACTTGATCAAGATCGGCAAAAAAGAACCGGAATTTCCACCCCTTAATGGAGGAAGGGAGAAGAAGTTTAAGGACTCGGCCGGGTTGGGGCTGAAACAGCCACCAAACCTTCTGAGCTCGGAGGATGTAAAAAGAGCGAAAAAGAGAGACTCTAGGGGTAACATGGAAATGATGGTAGAGGATGACGAAGGCGCTAACAACTCGGAGGGAGTTTGAGACCAGCTGAGAGGGGGTCAGGAAATAATAGTCGAGGAGGTTCACAAAAAAAGAAGGAAGGGGTATGCGAAGGCCCACCCTCAGAGAAATCTCGTAAATGGCCACTCGGCCTGATCGAGAGGAGATCACCCTGTCGTCGGGAGATAGAGCCCAACATCCCGAGGGATTTGGTAACGGGCCCGGATGTTCGCCAAATCCTGACCTATCACCGTGGAGGCGACCCCTTCCGGGGATTCCGCCTCCACCCGTGAGGAGGTGCCGGCTTTCGCCCGGCGTCTCCTCAATGGGGCCACGCCAGCCGCCGCCGGACACCTCCCTGAGGGAGCCTCCCTGGTGACCCGCCGCCGAGCTAGGGGGACGTGGTCCTCTGAATCATAGGACCACTCAAGAGGAGGTGAAGGAGAAGGGGGAGAGGAAGGAGAGGCATGAAGCCTCCTAGAAGGAGAACGATCCTCTGAATCGTTCTCCGAAGTCCAGGACTGGGAGCTCATTGTTGGAAGAAGAAATAGAAAGGTCTGAAAAGGACAAAGATCTGACCTGGGAAAGAAAATGGCGTGCGCGAAATCTCAGATTGCAGGGAGAGCCAGGAGGCGGAAGGTCAGGGAGCCAGGGGAAGAAGACAATGGAAGCAGGAGCAATATGGCCAGATTCAACCCCCACCCGAGTTTTATTGGATTTCGAATTATCCCGCCTTGTCTCGTCAGCCACGTGGACTCTCACTGTAGGTGGGGCTGCCTCGATGATCACTTGGCGCGTGGTATGATCCACCTCCGGCCAGCGATGAGACGCCGCTGACATCATCGTTATGGTAGGTAATGATAGCGCCACCTTCCGCACATACTTCGGAGGATCAACCTTGCCTCGAGGACGATCGTCGCAGATCGGGTGGATGGTAGTGGCCGCCCTTTCACATCCCCACTTGACGCCTGCATAAAGTCATCGCAGTGCTCAGAGACATGTGTCCGGGGGCGGTTCGCAAAGGACGGGGATCAGCCACTTGGGAGGTGACACCCCTTTCGCCTCGCTGGGATGGGCCTGCTTTGCCTCAGGGGTGAGGGGGCATCTGATATGGTTGATCCAGCACCGGCAGAATAAACGATAACGGCGACTGACAGAGGCCCTCTCGGCCTCCTGAACCCTCGAGACCCCCTCGGTCACGGGCTGCATGAACAATGCTTGGCCTCGAGTTCCGCTCTCGGCCTCAAGCCACAGCTCCCGAGCCTCATGAACAGTATCTCAACCCCCGAGACCCCTCGGTCTCGGGCTGCATGAACAGTGCTTGATGCATGATCTGGCCCACTCCGGGCCACCTGGCACATTCACGTAATCCGCCACACATCCATAGAAGGGTGCGGCCATACCTCATAACGGCATATGGTCCATCACCTGTCTGTCACTGTGCATGGCCATACCCCATTACAGCGTACGGTCCACCACCTGCCCACAACTGTGCGCGGTCACATTCGGCAATGGCACGCACCACGTATAACCACCGGCGCGAGACACCTGTAAATGGGTAATTTGGATTTTTAATCCATCTATGACCATATGGCCTTGTGATCAGTTTTAGCCATAATTACACAATTAATAAGAACATTAATTTACATGCAATAAATTAGATCAATATCGAAACCATTGCTCTGATACCATTTGTAGGGAGAAATAAACTCCAAGGCATGCATATTTTAAAATTTGATAACTATTATCAATGCGGAAGCTAAAAGATTACATATTAATCTATCTAATATGCATCAAGATCATATCTTTGCCTTATATATAGGATCGCTTGATCTAAAATATGCATATAAATAATCATCAAGATCATATCTTGATCCTCAACGTAAGAAGTCGTACTTCTTACCTTGAATCATGCCTTAAGGTTTAGGGATCATATCACTTACCTTAAGTGTAGTTGGTAAATTCTTTTGTGCTCTACAGCTGTTCAATCGTTCGGCCTCTAGTATCGTCCACGCGAAGCCCCGAATGATGATTTCCGAGAGTGCTAGCTCACAGAAAAACGACTTTACTGATCTTGAATCCTCCCACTTGAATCTTCCTCTAAGATCCACCAAGCTTTTGCTAACACCAGAATCACCAGGATTTTCTATTCTAACCTTTTTAGAATTACAATCCACGACATGTCGTGTGTTGTTGTTCTGTGTAATCTGGTGAGGGATGTCCTCTATTTATAGTCTCATTTTAGCATGCCCATTGAATTCTGACATTAAGAATTCCGTCGTTTGGCAAAAAGCAAAGAGACGGCGAACCAAAGAGCCGCGGCGCTTGGTTAATTCCGACGTTCGGTGTAAACCAAGGAGACGTGGCGTTTTGTTAATTCCGACATCGGTGAGAACTAAAGAGATGTGAATTCTAATACTTAGAATTTCATCGCTTGGTTGATTCAAAGGGGCACATTAATTCCACTTTAATTTTAACATTTAGAATTCGGATGGAAATGGTTTGGAGAGGATTAAATTAATACATTAAATTCTAAATGAGAATTTAATCTCTCAGACATTAGTTATCTCATCATGTGAGATACTTATGCGAGAGGTTTGGATTCATATGATGGTTTAATTTGATCTGAATTTATTGGACTGAACCCACATAGATCATGGTCCTAGCCCAAATCAAATTTGGTTAGTCCTGAATCTATTTAAATCCAAATCAAGTCTAATTTCAAATCAATATTTGAAATTGATTAGTCCTTCTAATAGACTTAAACCAAATTGAATCTTATTCACTTGTACTTAACCCAATTGAGATAATTCAATCAATCAAATTGATTAATTAAATCATATACGATTCTCAATCGTTGATCAGCAAATAGATCATCCTAGGAAACTTATATGTGTGTGACTCTCTAGGTTCGAACCTAAGCCGGTAGCATAGAAACAACTTTCTATACTAATCGATGTGCCCATCTAGCAATGGAACCCAACGTCCGGATAGGTTGAAGAGTTGCCGACCAAACTCCAAGAACCCTAAGAAAAAGTTACCGTATAATTCATCCTCTTGACCACAAATGCTAAGGATGGCTTAAGAGCCTGTCAACTCTAAACATCGAATCCATAAAGTGATTTCAATTTTAGTGATCATGTGACTTTCACATGAAGTGCCTTGGCCAAGGTCTTGCTAAATTGAAACACAAGCATTTCTCCTTTTAACGGGATAGGTCAAATTCCATCTTGATCCACAACGGACTACCACAAGTACTTGACTGCACCCAGTAACCTTTCGTAGCTGGATTAGAAATCCAGGTAGTCCGATACCTAAGTACAATGAGTTTCTTGCAAGTCACCGGTTGTGATCTTCAGGTCTAAAGGATACTTATACCCATATCTTCTCGGATTAACTCTTGACAGTAGAGTATCCGTAAATGAGTCACGTTCGGTGAAATGTACTCCTACACTTTCACCTGTATGTCATACTAGTGTCTCTACACTCCTTGGTTAAGAGGACAACCAACAAATATGATATACAACATCATATAATTGATAGTACTATGGCCCTGTCATAGTATATCATTTGGTCGCGAACTCTTTTAAGGACCTTCAAAGATAAATCCTTCTTTATCGTGAAGGAAGATCCTGAGGGCTTCATTACTATTAGGAGTTTTAAGAAGATTTTCTTGTAATGAATAAACTGCCAAATAACTTTTATTAATATATCAATTTATATACAATTTATATTAGCACAATCATCAAATGATTGGCTTTAGGATACAATTCCCAATAAACTCCCACTTAGCGTAAAGCCACTCATTACAGTATCTAATACCCATCTTCAATTTATAGTCATCAAAATCCCTGATGCTGAGTGCTTTAGTAAATGGGTCACCTAGGTTTTCCTTTCCATCAATCTTCTAAAGATTTATGTCACCTCGGTCTACAATCTCTCGTATAAGATGAAACCGCGCAGTATGTGCTTGATGTGCTGATGTGCTCGTGGTTCCTTTGCTTGAGCTATGGCACCAGTGCTGTCACTGTACAACATGACTGGTCCATCTATGGAAGGTGTCACTCCAAGCTCGGAGATAAACTTTCGCAGCCACACAGCTTCTTTCGCAGCATCTGATGCAGCGATGTACTCTGCCTCGTACACCGAATCTGCCAATGTATGTTGCTTGAAACTTTTCCAGCAAACAGCTCCATCATTTAGGATAAACACGAAACCCGATACACTTTTGCTATCATCATGATCTGATTGGAAACTGGAATCAGTATATCCAACAAGTTTCAAATCAGACTCTCCATAGACTAACCACTGGTCCTTAGTATTTCTTAAATACTTAAGGATTGTCTTAATAACTTGTCAGTGTTTTTCTCCTGGATCTTATTGGTATATACTTACTACTCCTAGTGAGTATGCCACATCTGGTCTTATACATGTCATGGTGTACATAATCGATACCACTGCCGAAGCATATGGAATTTGACTCATACATTCTCTTTCATTAGGAGTTGTCGGACAATCCTTCTTAGAAAGATGAATTCCATAGCCTATCGAAAGATAGCCTTTCTTGGAATTCTCCATGCTAAACCTCTTTAGCATGGTGTCAATGTACGTAGATTGGGATAAACCAAGCATCCTTTTAGATATATCTCTATAGATCTTCATCCCTGGGATGTATGATGCTTCTCCCAGATCTTTTATGGAGAATTGTGATGATAACCATGTCTTTATTCCTTGTAATGCAGGGATATCATTCCCAATTAAAAGAATATCATCCACATATAATACAAGAAATACAATAACGGAATCGTTAGCCCATTTATAAATGCAAGGTTCTTCTTTATTCTTAATAAAGCCATAAGATTTGATCACTTTATCAAATCATATGTTCCAACTCCTAGATGCTTGCTTAAGTCCATAAATAGACTTCTGTAGCCTGCACACTTTAGACTCGTCTTCATATATAAAACCTTCAGGCTGTATCATATACACATGTTTTTCTAAATCACCATTTAGAAAAGCGGTTTTAACATCCATCTGCCAAATCTCATAATCGAAGTGTGCTGCTATAGCTAGCATAATCCAAATGGATTTCAGCATTGACATAGGAGAAAACGTTTCGTCATAGTCAATACCATAACGTTGACGATACCCCTTAACAACCAGATGTGCTTTATAGGTCTCAACCTTTCCGTCTGCGCCTCTTTTCCTCTTGAAAACCCACTTACACCCTATGGGTTTTATCCCTTCGAATGGGTCAACTAATGTCCATACATTATTGTCCTTCATAGAATCAAGTTCAGATTTTATGGTCTCAAGCCATTTATTGGAGTCAGTCATTTGCATAGCATCCATATAGTTGATCGGATTCTCGTTGTTCTCATCGAGTTCAACAGGATCTTTATTCTGGACCAAGAAACCTAAGTATCTATCCGGTTGATGTGGTACTCTACCAGATCGCCTTAATGGTGCATCTAAAATGGGTTTTGAGTTTGATCTAATCAACTCAGATTCTAAAGGTTCACTGGTTTGTGTTGTTCCTTCTACTTGATGAACTTCCTCAAGTTCAATATTAGAGATATTTGTTCCTTTACTAAGGAACTCCTTTTCAAGAAAAACTGCTCTATTACTAATGAACAACTTTTGTTCTTCAGTATTGTAGAAGTAATATCCTTTGGTTTCTTTTGGATAGCCGATGAAAAAACATTTGTCAGATTTGGGTTCAAGTTTGTCTGATTTTGCAGTTTCACATAAGCCGGACACCCCCAGACTCTCAGATAGGTGATAACCGGTTTATATCCATACCACATCTCATGTGGAGTTTTAGAAACAGACTTACTTGAAACCTTATTAAGAATATGACAAGCTGATTCTAATAAGTATCCCCAAAATGATATTGGCAAGCTCGCAAAACCCATCACGGACCGAACCATGTCTAACAGAGTTCGATTCCTTCTTTCTGACACACCGTTATGCTGCGGTATTCCAGGAGGAGTCCATTGGGAGAGAATCTCATTCTCTCTTAAATATGTCACAAAGTCATTGGAAAGGTATTCGCCTTCTCGATCTGATTGAAGGGTCTTAATACATTTTCCTGTTTGTTTTTCTACTTCTTTATGATATAGTTTGAACATTTCAATGACTCAGATTTATGTCTCATAAGATAGACATAACCGAACCTAGAAAGGTCGTCTGTAAAAGTAATGAAGTAGTAATATCCACCTTTGACACAAGTGCTCATTGGTCCACATACATAAGTATGTACTAGACTCAATAGCTCTTTGGGTCTTTCACCTTTTTCAGTAAAAGATGACTTGGTTATTTTACCAAGAAGACATGATTCATAGGTAGTTAATGATTCACAATCATCAATTCAAAGGATGCCCTCCTGAGTTAACCTATTTAATCTGTTCTTATTGATATGACCCAGCCGATGGTGCCAAAGATAAATGTCTGTGACATCAGTTATTCTAGGGCGCTTACTTGAGTTGTACACTACATTTACAGGCTGTGATAATATATAAATGCCATTAGATAAATGCCCAGTCATTACAATGACTCCATTCATAATGATATTCAAAGTAACATCCTTTATTGAAATTTCATAATTACTTTTGGCCAGAAGGCCTACAGAAATTACGTTCAACAAGAACGTTGGGCAAAAATGACAATCATTTAGGAATCTTTCATCGCCGACATTAAGGAATCTTTCATTGTCCTCAAATCTTCTAGTGACCTGTAGTCCCTGCAATGAATTACAAATGTTAAAAGGACTTATGGTATCCAATACCCAGGTCTGATTATCATATACATAAAAATTACAAGGTGTTATCATATAAATACCTTGTTGAGCAACATCTTGCCCCTTTTTCTTCTTTGGCCTGTTTGGATCAAGTGTGGCAATGTAAAGAGGACAGTTCCTCTTCCAGTGCCCTTGCATCTTGCAATGAAAGCATTCAGCTTGACTTTTATCAACTTTCTTCTTCTGCATCTGACCACTTATAGATGTCCTAGCATGTTGCACCTTTTTCTTATTCTTTTTCTTCTTCCCTTTCCCAAAGGGTTGACGCCCTACCTTAGATCCTTCAACCACATTAACCAAACCCTTAGAGAGCTGGTTATCCTTCTCAAAGTTCTGTAATAACCCCAACAAACCGTGGTAGTTGACTGCAGGCTTTGTCATTCGAAAATGAGTAAGGAAAGGTCGGAAGGATGGAGGCAAGGAATTCAGGATCGCATCTTTTCCCAACTGCTCATATAGGGGAAAGCCGAGCTGGCTAAGGAGTTCTATCTTCTCAATCATATACAATACATGATCAGTGACAGGAGATCCATCCCTCATTCGAGCATTAAAAATAGCACAACTAGTCTTGTGCCTTTCAACGTCGTCGGGTGTGCCGAAAGATTCATTCAACGCTTGAATGATTTCTTTCGGCTGAGCATTCTCGAATCGGCGACCGAATTCATCATTCATTGCTGCAAGCATGATGCAACGTGCGCTAGTTCTATCATTGAGCCACTTCTGATAAGTGTCTTTGTCAGAACTTTGGGTGTTTGCATCAGGTATCTTTGGTGCAGGATTATTCAGAATATATAGAATTCTATCATGCTCAAGAACGATCTTAAGTTTTCTAAACCAGCAATTGAAATTTGAACCATTCAACTTGTCACTTCCAATAGGGACCTTAATGATAAATTAGTGACCATTTTCTGCATATGGAAAAACTAAAGTTTATTAGTATATAAATTGATTTAGTCTAAAGACTTGGACTTTAGTCTAAAGATTCTCCCACTATTTTGTTCAAATTGGCAGCCTCTACACCCCAATTCGAAGAATTATTCTTAATTCTTTAGTGGGCACTAAGATCTATATAGACTACATACAGGCCCAAGTGAAGCTTGGCCAACCCATATGCATATAAGAGTAGGTTCAAAACCAATTGTTTTTTCAAACAATTCTTAGTGTTCAGTTTTGCCCCATGTTCCTCTTCAGCATGCATGGAGTGCCTCCACTGAAAGTTCTGGTTAGGTCCAACCATTAAATGATATAATCAGTGTAACCTATCAATAGACAACCAAGCCCGAGTGAAGCTCGGCCCACCTGACTATCTATGTAATAGCTACGCTGACTTATCATATAATGAATGATAATTTCGATGGTTGATAAGCACCAGGCATGGAGTGCCTCCAATGATTATCAAGACATCGGACTCATTATCACCCACCTTAATGGGAGGCTATGATCTAGTTATCATATAACTATTTCATTTTAAGGACCTAATAATTTTAGAGGATTTAATAATTTAAAGATAAATTGATTAGTCAAGTTCTCTTACTGAATCTATGAAATCGGTAGAATGAAACAAGATTAAGTCAGGTTAAGTGGCACCTAAATCAGTCAGACTGATTTCCTTACATGCATGGGTCAACCAGAATCATGTAAATGATCTGAATCATAAATGGTTCACCATATTGACCAGGTGAGTGAGATCGATGGGAGGGATATGCCATTAACTCGTTAAAGACGCATCAATATGAGTAGCTCCCAATTAAAAACCATTCGATCATTGATCCTAGAGCAACTTGCCAACTCACCTTGACATCATATGGTTAACCAATTTTGATTTGACCATCTAAGAGATTCATGCTTAACCACAGAGCCTAATCTACTTCCATTTGGTTTAATTAAAGATATGGACAGGATCAACTACAACTATTGTTTGATTTAGAGCATCCTTAACCTAATCTAATCAATTTAGATTTGATCAAATACTCTTATAGTCCAGTTGATTTAAACCTTAGGGTCTAACCCTTTATGGACCTGATTTAGCTAACTCAAAAGATTAAATATATTTCATGTTTACATGTCATATATTTCAATCAAGCATCACTTGCATTATGTTACTACTCATAATTCCTATATTTAGATCATATCTAAAAAGATTATGAATTAATATTTGATATTCAAATAAAACTCTCATAAATATTTGTATGTTTCATAACATAGACTACAAGCCATCATATCTCATATCTATGTTTTTATACTAAACATGCAAATATCATGCTTTTATACAACATCAATATAAAACATTTTTTAGAGTAAGTGTAATCTATGTTTTGATGCCAAAGCTCAATTTAAATTTTCTTTAGACTAAGCATCGATGATAAAACAATCGTACGCCGCATTGAATGGGTAATTTGGATTTTTAATCCATCTGTGACCATATGGCCTTGTGATCAGTTTTAGCCATAATTACACAATTAATAAGAACATTAATTTACATGTAATAAATTAGATCAATATCAAAACCATTGCTATGATACCATTTGTAGAGAGAAATAAACTCCGAGGCATGCATATTTTTAAAATTTGATAACTATTATCAATGCGGAAGCTAAAAGATTACATATTAATCTATCTAATATGCATCAAGATCATATCTTTGCCTTATATATAGGATCGCTTGATCTAAAATATGCATATAAATAATCATCAAGATCATATCTTGATCCTCAACGTAAGAAGTCGTACTTCTTGCTTTGAATCATGCCTTAAGGTTTAGGGATCATATCACTTACCTTAAGGGTAGTTGGTAAATCCTTTTGTGCTATGCAGCTGTTCAATCGTCCGGCCTCTAGTATCGTCCACGCGAAGCCCCAAATGATCGGATTTCCGAGAGTGCTAGCTCGCGGAAAAACGACTTTGCTGATCTTGAATCCTTCCACTTGAATCTTCCTCCAAGATCCACCAATCTTTTGCTAACACTAGAATCACCAGAATTTTCTATTCTAACCTTTTTAGAATTACAATCCACGACATGTCATGTGTTGTTGTTCTATGTAATCTGGTGAGGGATGTCCTCTATTTATAGTCTCATTTTAGCCTGCCCATTGAATTCTGACATTAAGAATTCCATCGTTTGGCAAAAAGCAAAGAGACGCCAAACCAAAGAGCCGTGGCACTTAGTTAATTCTGACGTTCGGTGAAAACCAAGGAGACGTGGCGTTTTGTTAATTCCGAAGTCAGTGAGAACTAAAGAGATGTGAATTCTAACACTTAGAATTTCATCGCCTGGTTGATTCGAAGAGGCACATTAATTCCACTTTAATTCTAACATTTAGAATTTTGATGGAAATGGTTTGGAGAGGATTAAATTAATACATTAAATTCTAAATGAGAATTTAATCTCTCAGACATTAGTTATCTCATCATGTGAGATACTTATGCGAGAGGTTTGGGTTCAGATGATGGATTAATCTAATCTGAATTTATTGGACTGAACCCAAATAGATCATGGTCCTAGCCCGAATCAAATTTGGCTAGTCCTGAATCTATTTAAATCCAAATCAAGTCTAATTTCAAATCAATATTTGAAATTGATTAGTCATTCCAATAGACTTAAACCAAATTGAATCTTATTCACTTGTACTTAACCCAATTGAGATAATTCAATCAATCAAATTGATTAATTAAATCATATACGATTCTCAATCGTTGATCAGCAAATAGATCATCCTAGGAAACTTCTATGCGTGTGACTCTCTAGGTTCGAACCTAAGCCGGTAGCATAGAAATAACTTTCTATTCTAATCGATGTGCCCATCTAGCAATGGAACCCAACGTCCGGATAGGTCGAAGAGTTACCAAGCAAACTCCAAGAACCCTAAGAAACAGTTACCGTATAATTCATCCTTTTGACCACAAATGCTAAGGATGGCTTAAGAGCCTGTCAACTCTAAACAGCGAATCCAAAAGTGATTTCAATTTTAATGATCATGTGACTTTCACATAAAGTGCCTTGGCCAAGGTCTTGCTAAATTAAAACACAAGCATTTCTCCTTTTAACGGGATAGGTCAAATTCCATCTTGATCCACAACTGACTACCACAAGTACTTGACTGCACCTAGTAACCTTTCGTAGCTGGATTAGAAATCCAGGTGGTCCGGTACATAAGTACAATGAGTTGCTTGCAAATCACCGGTTGTGATCTTCGGGTCTAAAGGATACTTATATCCATATCTTCTCGGATTAACTCTTGACAGCAGAGTATCCGAAAATGAGTCACGTTCGGTGAAATGTACTCCTACACTTTCACCTGTATGTCATACTAGTGTCTCTACACTCCTTGGTTAAGAGGACAACCAACAAATATGATATACAACGTCCTATAATTGATAGTACTATGGCCCTGTCATAGTATATCATTTGGTTGCGACCTTCAAAGATAAATCCTCCTTTATCGTGAAGGAAGATCCTAAGGGCTTCATTACTATTAGGAGTTTTAAGAAGATGTTCTTATAATGAATAAACTGCCAAATAACTTTTATTAATATATTAATTTATATACAATTTGCATTAGCACAATCATCAAATGATTGACTTTAGATACAATTATCAACAGGAGAGTCCCCACCGAAGCATCCGATCTTCGGGGACTTTTCTTGCAGGAGTCCGACGAGGAGGACGTCGGTTTCCCCTGCGCTCGAGGAAAGTAACTTGGTGTCAATAATTCTCTTATGCACATAAAATGAAATGAGAATTTGCAACATACATCAATTAACAACACATCTTGTTTATGATGCATCCACAAAATAAATTAATCATATCCTTGTCTTCAAAGGGAACTAAAATAACACCATCCCACTTAACATACATTCAAGAAAGAAAAAAACTACAATCGTTTATAGCTCCACCATTCACAAGGTAGCCACCACCTTCTCTCCGAAATAACTTGGGATCAATTGGCATAGAGCTACTAAATCCCTCTAACCATAGCAACAAATTCATCAGCTTGCACTGGCAGAGATTCTTCACCTCCACCTCAAATATAGGATCATAGCTATTCTTCCCTCCAGTGTTGGTTTGTTGAACTTGAATATTTGAAATGGTGCAGCTTTGGCTCCTCCCTACAATTCATAAAGAATGACAGGAACTGATTAAAATTGATCTTTGCTAAAGTGGACTATGAGAATCAGATAAAGTAACATATCCATTCAGAACCACAAGATGCTTGTTGAGATGGGAAGATGAGGAAGAGAGAGAGGACACCTGTTACAAAGATGCAGAGAGAGAGAAGAACAAATAGAAGCTTGATAGCAGCTGCCATTTTGCTGGGGTTGTTTCTTGGGTGGCTTGAAGAGAGGGAAGGAACCAAAGTTCCTCATAAGGAACCAAGCAAGACAAAATGCAGAGTACCATTAAGTCAGAAATGAATTCATAAAATCCATGAAACATCCTTCGCAAGCAACAAATATTATCAACATTCAGCTACCTTCAGCTTCTAGCTTGCAAGAGAGAGCTTGCCAGATATATTAGTTAGTTCACAAAATAATCAAGAACATAAGTATTATTAAATAATCCGACCTCAAATTGATACGGTCAATTTCTGGTCCTGCGACCCCAAATTCTTGTTGGGGAGCACGGAATACCCCCAAGATCACGGCTATAGCGTATATGAGTAATGCAAAAATCTTTTACCGTTCTAATCTATGAGTATAAGATTATACCTTCAGACTTGAACGCTGGAACACTTGATTTGATTGCTCGACCTCAACCTTTTGGCCTTCCGCCGTATTCCCGAAATACCTGCTTCTCTCACAAGATGGTGGGATCTCTCTCGGCCGACCTAGGGTTTCTTGCTTTTCTTTTTTCTCAAAAGCGTTAACCCTAGCAACCAATTGAGAGGGTATTTATAGGGCTACAACAGGGACCAAATAGGCAAATATGAAAAGGACTTCCCACGTAATTAAATCTCCTAATCCTATCCCGGGTTAGGATTTAATTACGTAAATTATAATTCATTCCACTAAAGAATTATAATTGTACTCCTAATCATATTCGAATTTATATTTTCGAGCCTTAATATTAAATACTTATTATCTCCCCACGTTAAGATTACAGATATCCACCAATTAAATTTAAATACTGACAATATAATTTAATTGGCTGTTATTATCCTTGAGACTTATCCACTTAACTTATTTGACGTATCGGATTCAAAATCCACTTGCAAGATTTGATACAATCAAAACTTATAAGCTTTCTCAAGGGGATATCATCAGTCCAAATTAACCGAACGTGGATTCCTTCAACTATTAATATTCACCATATACATAATGTTATTGCCCAACCCACTGAGTTTATTGACTCATATAGAATCTCACTCTATGTGTAATCAAAGCAATAAACACTACATACACGTGTCTAGAAATAGAATTCAGATTAAGAGCATAAGTAATCATAATATTCATGAGTTCTAAATTATTTTATAAAGTCAGTATAAAATAATCAACTCAACTGGGTCCTGTTCAATACACACAAAGTGTACTAGCACAAATAGTTAGAATAAACCATTCCCCGTAGTCAAGACAGACCTACTTAAATTTGTGCTACAGCTCTACTGATGGTGTGTCCAATTCCATCTAAAACTGTGAACAATAAACTTGTATTCCAAAAGAACCGATGATCTAGTCTTCTGTGTGTAAGCCGTACTCTACACACTAGATCAAATACTCTTTGGAAATACTAGACACATGCACATATATATAGTAAATGGCACACATTGCTCAAAATGAATTCTCATTAAAAATGTAAAGACATAAAGCATATCTTTTAGTCTATATCTCTATCAATTCTAACCTAAAGTAGTCTTCACATTCAAAGAAAAGAAAACATAGACCATCAACTCGAGAGGTTGAAGAAGTTTAAAGATCAACTCTTTCACCCAAAACCAAAGGGGGAAAAGGAAGACAAATGCAATAATTTGATACTAGAACCTAGAAGAAGAGTAAAGTTGAAAAAAATAGAAAAAGATATCCATCAGAAGGCTTCGATTAAAGATCTGATCTGCAAAGAGATACAAAAAGGTTGCACCTTAGCAGCTCTGGTGAGACGATCACTGCTCTCACCGACGGAGATGTTGAGGACGAGCTTCTGCACCTTGATCTCCCTCATCTGGTTTGACATCTTCGTCTCCGAAGCCTGCGACGACGATGCCGCCGTTAACAAAGAGAAAGAACAAAAACACTATCTGAAAAAGAGAGGAGTAGGATTCCGACCATGGAAGGAAAGGTGATGGAGAGAGGGTGGAGGGGCCGCACAGGACGAAGAAGAACTCACTCCGGCAGAAGTTGAGTGAGAGCTTCGGGCGACGGCCGCTCGGACGGGAGGGGGAAGAATGAAAGAACACGAAGAAGAAATTCTAGGGCAAAACATTTTTTTTATTAACAAATATGCCCTCAAGGGATAGCTGAGGGGATAACCTATTATTTCTGGGTCTTTAGGTAATGTTTGAAATAGGGGGATAAGAGGGGATATACATGGGATATCCCCTTTTATTCCCAAAAGCCATAACTATAAGGCAGTATTTGAAATAGGGGATAAGAGGGGATATCCAGAGGATATCCCCTCTTATTCCCAAAAGCCATAACTATAAGGGATAGCAGGGAATAAAGTTAACCAAAGGGATAATCCATGATTAACCATGGTTAACCATGGGATATCCCCTCAATTTATTCCCTAGAGAATGTAGGAATAGCTGGTTATCCCTCCAAATAAGAGTAAAAAAAGGTTATCCCATGGATTTACCTTTTTGCATTTGATATGATCAATGGGATAGCCAAGGGATACCCTAGGGATAACCAGGGGATAAATTCTATTCCGTACACTTATCCATGGATAACATTTTTCCTATCAAACACTACCTAAAGGATAGCTAGAAATAAAGTTAACCAAAGGGATAATCCATGGTTAACCATGGTTAACCATGGGATATCCCCTCAATTTATTCCCTAGAGAATGCAGGAATAGCTGGTTATCCCTTCAAATAAAAGTAAAAAAAAGTTATCCTATGGATTTACCTTTTTGCATTTGATATGATCAATGGGATAGTTAAGGGATATCCCTAGGGATAGCTAGGGGATAAACTCTATCTCGTACACTTATTCATGGATAATATTTTTTCTATCAAACACTACCTTAGGGAATAAGTTTAGGGGATAACCCATGGTTAAATTTGGGTTATTCCCTCTGATTAAACTTTTTCAGAGTTATTCTTTACCGTTATAGCTTTTGGGGATAAGAGGGGATATACCCTGTATATCCCCCCTATCCCTGTTTCAAATACAACCTAAGTGAAATCGAACTTTTGTAACCCTGGTGCCTAAACGCTCAAATGCTTCTATTTTTCAGCACTACCAGCTTATCAGTCTTTGCACTACCTTATATAAGGTATGTGCGCTCCTCTTAGTTTTTCGGATGCGTAAAGTGATCTCTCGTCTTATATCTCCTGAGCAAGGCGCTTTCTGTGCTGCACTCTTGATGAGTTTGGGTTCGAGAAGCTCTTTATTTACTGGATCATGGCCTGTGTTTATCGTCCGTCCTTCTCTATTCTTATAAATGGTGGCCAGACGGATTACTTTCACTCCGAGGTCGAATTAAGGCAGGGTTATCCTCTTTCCCACCTACTATTTGCTGATGATAGCATTCTTTTAGGAAAGGCCTCTATCTGTAATACTACCACTTTTGCCACTATATTGCAGTCTTATTGTCGGGCTTCCAGACATAAAGTTAATCTGAGTAAATTCTTGATCTGCTTCAGCCCCCTAACGAATTCTACATTAAGGGGATCTATCTCGCAAATCATGGGTATCTCAGTTCAGGCTGACAAGCTATCCTATCTGGGGATTCCTATATCGGGGAGACGACCATAGACTTCTGACTTCAGTGACCTAGAGAGGCATGTCTATGATCGTCTGTATGGGTGGCAAGTTACTAGTCTATCTATGATGGTGAGGTACTCTATTACGATCGGTGCTTTCCTCTCTTCCTCTCTATCTGTTATCTAATGCTGCTATTCCATTGACTTGCTTGAGGAAGATCAAGAGATACTTTAGGGACTTCCTCTGGGCCTCGATGCAGGATGGACATGGTATTCATTTATTGACTGGGGACATTATCTGTCTGACGATCTCTGAAGGAGGGCTTGGGATCCAATCCCTCACTGTTAGGAGGGAGGCTTTGATTGCTAGGCATGCCACTCGGTTTCTGCTTGAGCCGCACTATATGTGGAGCTCTTTCATGCATGCCAAATACGGTGATTAGGTTTTTTTCTCTGATCTTCAGTCGACTCGAGGGTACTCTTTCTTTTGGAAAGAGGTTTGTCAGCATGCTCTGGATATTCTGAACAACATCTCCTGGATGATTGATGATGGAGCATTGATGGATGTTGTTTGGGATACGTAGATTGCAGACCTCCCTCTGTTACACTGGCCTACCTTTGTCAGCACTGCCATCCCAAGTGGTCTGAGAGTCACATACTTAATTATCCAGAACCGTTCTGCTTGGGATACCCCTTTGCTTTTCGGCCTATTTGGGGATGAGCTCTATCACCGCATTCTATCTATTTCTCTCATTCCGGGTCATACCACTGATATCAGGGTTTGGAGGAGATCCTGTATCGCTCGTGCTCCTATTAGGGATCTCCTGAGGATTTATAGACCACAGTCCCTGCAATCGATGGATGTGGCTTGGATCTGTCATCTTCTATCCACCCTAGGGTTCAGCTTTTTGTTTGGAAGCTTGCTCGGAACTATCTTCCGACCTGCTCCCTATTCTCTAGATGCGAGTTGAGCATCCAGCCTACTTGCCTGCTTTGTGGTTTTGAGGAGGAGACGATCGACCATGCTATCTTCACCTGCTCCAGAATCAGACAAATATGACATATTTCACATGACCGGCCCTGGGTCGATGGTACTTCTTCTCACCGCATATCCTTTCTGGATTTGATCAGGCAGGGATGGCAGAGGGGCTTCTACCACCAGGGTATCACGAGGGCTTATATAGCTTACCAGATCTGGTTATTCCGGAATCGACTTGTGTTCACTAATGAGACGGCTCCATCCCACCGGATTCTTAGGCCAGCCTTCTCTTTATCCGAGGAGTTCACATCCCATCTCTCTGTTCTAGATTCTGATAGCCCTAGCCTCTGGAGCTCTCATGCTGCCTTGGTAGCACACCGTCATACGATCTTTATTTCTTAGGAGCCTCCACCTCTAGTGTTTGTCAAAATCAACTTTGATGGGAGTGTCCATAGTAGATCTGCGGGTTCAGCCTTTATAATTCGAAGGGCAAATGGTGCTTTATTGGCAGCTAATGGTTTCGGCTTTCTAGACTCATCTGTCCCTCTTGCTGAACTGTCTACTGCGTCGGCTGCTATTTTCTGTGCCATTCGTAGTTGGACACCCATTGTCTTGTCATTGAAGAGGACTCTCTTACTGTTATCCGTTGGCTCCGGCAGGAATCAGCTAATAGTTTGTCATCTAACCCCTTGATTTATGACATTCATTGTATGCTCCAGGAAGTTCATACCGCTCAGATTTGGCACATCTATCGGGAAGCCAACTCAGCAACTGATTAGATCGCTGCTAGAGTGGCTTATCATTCTGCCTTTTGGATCTAGTTGCAAGAAGATCCTTGCCCTCATGTTCTTTTCTAAATTTTATATTCTGATATATCGAGCTCGACTCACACTAGAATGGTGTGATCATGTGTGTACAAAAAAAAAGTATTAATTTGAAATTTCAATTACTAAAACATGAAGCTGCACTATCTTCTTAAAATTTTAACGGATAAAGAAAATAGATATCTTTTTTGAATAGAATTAACCGTCTTTAAGGTCAAATATTACATGGTTTATGGTAATATTATTATTATTATGTTATTTATACTATTTTAATTATAATGCATTTATAATATTATGATATGAGATATTAATATTATCATAATAATATAATATAATAACATGTTACTAAATTATGATATAGTATATATGATAATATATTAATACAATATATTATCATAACATTATTATTAAATATATTATAATATATTGCAATCATAATAATGAAGTACTATTATTATAATATTATTAATGATAATTACACACTATCACTAATTCATATATAATTTGTAATAATAATATTGATTTAAAATAAATGATAGTATAATAAAAATATAATAGTAATGATTTATATAATTATTAAATAATATATTTTTCACCAATTACTCAATTTAAAAAATAAATATTAAATGTAATTTTTATTTATTCTATATGAAAGAATTCATAAATTTTTTATCAAAATTCTAATAGCTCAACTATTAAGTATTAAAACCAACTTTCTTACTGCTCAATCCTTTGAGCTAGCAGTCTTTTTATCGAGAAAAACTCTTTTACTGCTCAAACAAAATTTTTACGACCACTTACCAATTAACTCTTTACTTCACGACATCCGTACTATCCTTTAGAATGCACAAAGTTTAAATTTATCATATCTATCGAGAAGCCAACTTTACGGCTGACTAGATAGCCGCTTTTATTATCCAACACTCTGACTTTAAAGCTGAAAACATGAAAACCTGCCTTATTATACTAATGTTTTCTAACATATCAAGTTTGGCTCGCACTAAAATAATATGATCACCTGCATGTACCAAACAAAAAAAAAAAAAAAAGCTTCCTTGGATCTTATACAAACCTAGAGATTGATGTTTGATACCGTAAACCCCAAATTATTACAATGAAATTTCAAAAAAAAAAAAAAAAAACCATCCATTTCCTTGGCTTTGCAAAACCCATATTTCAGGCGCTGCTGGAGCATCAATGACGTTAAGTAATGTTCGGAGTGCTTCCCTTGTTATTTTGTAAAGATGCTCACCGATCAGTTTGATGCATCTTGTATCAGCCTACCAAACTTCGAAAGGTGCATGCCCATAATCAAGGATAGCAATTCCAGTAACCAAACCTCATACCGCATGAGCTCAACTTCAGCAGCAACAGCCTGCATGGCGCATCAATAATGCCGATTAGCAATAAAGACTTCAACCCTTTCTACGCAAATTCATTCTTCATCATATATCATGTCACAATACCTGATTGCGGATGAGAAAGTGTCAATACTGCTCTTTGGGCATAGGCTGACAGGAGACCAGCAAATCAAAGATCCAAACACTCCAGCTGATTCATCAAAAAGTAATCATGTCAAGGCTGAAGAGGATAGCAATTAGATGAGAAAAAATGTCCCTGATAAAAGTAATGAGCATAAAGCTTCCAACAACAAACAACAGCACCCCCCACCCCCACCCCCCAACACACACACACACCAAAAAAAAAAAAAAAGAAAAGAATAGAAAAAAGATACAACCATAGCAACAACAAATCTGATTTGAGCATGCAATGATGGGATGGCCACGCATACTTGATAATTTTTTTTTGGCTTGATCCTGGTATGATAAAAATTTTGCCAACATTTTAAGCTCACCAAGTCTCTTGCTTTGACCATCTTGTAGAACTTGCATCTCAATAGAGAAAGATGTCATGTCGCAAGATTACCCAGAAACCCAGCAAATATGTTGTTCCATGAACAGATGCAGAAGGTGAAACATCATCTTTAATTGTGAAAAATGGAAGTTTATCCACCAGGTTAAATACTATAGATTTCACAGCATGCCTATGAGCCTATCCATCCATTGACAAAGTTCAGCACACCGTACATCCTCAAATACAATGAAGACTGCATCAGAGATACTGCACCTGAGAAAAGCAGAAAATGTCCATCCTCAAATACAATGAAGATTGGATCAGAGATACTGCACCTGAGAAGCAGAAAATGCCCAGTAAAGTTCAATACCAATTAATTATAACCATTATATCATCCATACCATGTTGCAGTTTTCGGGGCACAATACAAAACTACTGTATTTTAGAGTGATGCTTATCAACTTGTTTCATAATCATATCATGGTCATGCATTAACATGCATTAAGATACATAACTAAATTGGCATCTTTTGCAATTTGAAGAACAAGATTGCACATAGATGACATGTCTAATTCATAATGAGGTCAACTGACTGTTTATTATTCTGCTCTTCAGTATAGGCAAATGAAAGTTGGATTAACTTGATTTTAAATTATCTGAACAAAATCCATGAATGATTTGAAAGCATTATTTTGCATGCTTTCTTTAGTTGAATGAAATTCCATGAGTCACTCTCAATGCCCATATGCAAGCTAAAATCTTAAAGTTGATGAGTGGTTGCATTTATGACTTTGCTTCACCTGTTTTGCTCTAAGCCTCTAATGCGCTTTATTGCTACATTCTGTTTCACCCACTGTCATGTTGTTTTATGTTAACACATACAACAAAGAGTTTCAAATGTAGTGCATTCAGATATTTAATCTACGTGGTCAAATCTTCGTGGTCAGTAGCATAATGCTAATTCAGTTTCATTCAAGTTGCTACATCAATCTAATGGCTCAAATATTTTGTTGAGATGTTCATATGCTGATGCTGTATTCATCTTGCATAAATAAGAGCGACATGAAAGAAGGGAGTGAGAACACTAGTTATGCACGTTCACCAGATTTGAGAAAAACAGAAGAAAAAGTTCCAACTGACTATACATAACATGAAAAAATGACCCACTTACCATCAAGCACATCAAAATCACACCCGATGGTTAGCAACCACAGATTGTCTAAATCAACATTTCAGGTCATGTAGTGAAACACAAAATTCTAACAGATCTCTACAAAGCAGAAAAAATCCGAACAAAAAAGACTTCACAAAAGAATAAAAGTGTCACAAAAGCACAAAAGGCTTAGAAAAACTAATACACGAAGGCACAAAGCTTCAAAGGCTCCTAACTAACACCATGGTGACTCACTAATAGTCTATCCATCCAATTAATTCAAAGCAATCTTAACTCTTAAACACAGTGACCTATATGCCACTACACACGTTGTTCCGTTTCAAAATCTTCAACTGGAGACTAATTTCATGGCTTCCAAATTTAACATATCTGGGAATTGGTTGTGTGAACTTGCTACCTCCAAATACTGTACCGTATTACAACAGCACCTGAATTGTTACTGTTCCTACAACGGAATGTCTCCTTCAGATCTTTTGCTCATAGAAACCCTACACAGCTATTCCTTAAAATAAAACAAGTTAAACATACAGTATAACAAAAGAACAGCAATAGATGTGAAAAATATAGTTAGTGCAACTTCCTGGACAAAAATATGTGGATTAAATAGGGCCTGTATCTAAGAATCTGAACAAATTTGAAATGGTTTTTTTTTCTCATGATGTTCTCATTTCAAAATACTACATGTATGTTTTCTCAGATTTAAATAATCTATGCATATATGAAATGGAATGCTTCTTGTACATCAGATGCATTTCTTCATTTATGCTACACATAGTTCACTTCTTAAGCTCTTGTTGAATTCTTCTAGATATAAATATATGCAATTTTTTAAGTTTATGTTAAACTGTTTGTGTGAGCCACCCACAAAAATGGAACAGATTTGTTCCAACAAGCCAACAAACTTGAGTTAACATGGACACAGAAAACCAGAATTAGCAAGTTATAAATGTGAGAATAAATATAGGGAGTAGGTCTTGAGATTGTTTTAATCACAATCTACATAATATGGGATTTGACTGAAAATTTTATAGTACGAAAAGTAAACTTCATTTGGTAAGTCACACATCTAAGGTGCACAGCCAGTCTGAAAGAGAAGTGGCATGAGAAAACACCCACTAATCACTTCTGCTGTCTATTTTGTCAAAATATGATGAAAATGCTGCAAGAATGGCTGAAGTGTACAATAGGTGAGAAGCCCTACCATCATCCTGTCCTTGTGGCAAGCTTTATAAGCAACTAACTTGGCCCTGAAAAATGCATGGAGAATATCAAATAGATCCCTAATATTGAATATCTAACAGCGCCAGATTCTATGGATGACATCAAAGTGCTCAAAAATTGATCTATATATCAGAATAATTGATAATAGCTGAGTACAGAGAAGCTGTTTATACATAAGAGATTCTGAATTAATTGACCAATAAAGCCTAGTGCAAGAAAAGGGGGAAAACAAATTGAAAATATAACTCTCAGCATGAAACATAGAATGACAGATGTATGTTAGAACAAGGTGGTTCAAGACGCCTCATCAACCACACACATTTTCGTGCCTCCTAATTCTCATCTGATAAAGAACATATTATATATCATAAACAGCTGCAACCCTTTCTCTAGAGAACATACTCAGGCGAACAAGCATTGGTACATGCATGCATCCATGCACTCTCACACCCCAATCGCATGAGAACTGAAAGATAAATGCACGCATTCAATTGTCCATCTTGCCAAAGATTGTAAGATAATCCCTTCAGCCTAGGAGATTTTATTACTTAAAGTTATACAACAATAATAAAGCCTCAATCCTAAGCTGGTTGGGGTGGATATATGAATCCTTTTTTTCTATTTTGCTCAGTTTTGAGTCATATTTTTTATAAAATACGATGCTTTTAATTTTTTTTAATTACTTCCTCTTATATAATTTTCTATTTACCTCTACCTCTTTTTCTTCTAATGAAAGTTATAATATACAAAAAGTTTTATGATAGTAATTGCTGTCCTAGCATCAAAACCTGTATGCTCACATAATTCCTACTTAATTGTTTCATAATAGCAACCCCTACCCCACCCAAAAAGAAAAATTCCAAACCACTGGTGACACAAAAGAGGGAAAAGGAGGGGTTAGAATCTTGATTCCAAAGCCCTGTAGGGGAAGGAAAATATTGTGTCTATGTTTTTCATGCTATGCTTTCCAACACAAGAAAGGAATGGCTGGCTTTTATTACTTCCAAGGTTCAACATACCGCAGAAACCAATGCCGTTCTAGTACCATCCCAATAAGGTATAGTATGGGGCGTACCTTATTGTTTTGATACTATTTTGAGGTAGTTCATGGGTAGTACAGGTGATGCAAAGCCATGCTGTTTCAAACTGGCGAACCATCCCAATTGCCATTGGTTTGGTTCGATATGCCTTGAACCAAGTGGTTTGGAATGACTTGGCATACTTTGGTTACTTCTAATCTTCTCTTTTGGTTACACTAAGGGGATATTTAGAGTCCTATAATTGCACCTACACTGCATGTTAAGTTGCAGTGCAACTCATTTCACCTATTTGGAATACTATAACTTACGTACGAGTTGTAAATAAAGTTGCATTTGGATTGTAAGGTTGGTTTGGAATGACTTGGCATACTTTGGTTACTTCTAATCTTCTCTTTTGGTTACACTAAGGGGATATTTAGAGTCCTATAATGCACCTACACTGCATGTTAAGTTGCAGTGCAACTCATTTCACCTATTTGGAATACTATAACTTACGTACGAGTTGTAATAAAGTGCATTTGGATTGTAAGGTTGGTCTAAAATTATGCTAGTCGTATTACAGCCAAATTAGCTTTAGGTCAGCTTGCAGGAAGTTGACTTATAATTCTAAAACATTAGAACAGTCAAATTTAATATATAACATAATAATATTATAATATAAAATAATATAATATAGTAGCATATATATATATCATATTAAATATTATTATAATGTTAATATAATATATTTTGACATAATATAATAATTATATGATAATATATAATAATAAATGTTGTATGAAAATATTATTATAACTATGATATAACTATATAGTGTAAAATATATAATATAAAAATATTATAATACTATATAGTATGGTATGTAGTTGGGAAAAGGCTTAGATGAGTTGAGTTGTATATAGTATAGTATGTTAATAATATTATTATAATAATACATTACAATATTGTAATACTATAATATTATCTTGATGATATTTTAAAACATAATTATTAAATATAATAATATACTACATTATAATTATATTACAACAATGTTATATTATTGGCATCATTATATAGTGTAATACAGTGTACTATATAATTTTAATATTATATAATGTTAATATACCAATATAATATTACTATATGTTATAATTTTGTCATATTACTATAATAATATATTACAATATGATTATTAACTAATAATAAAAGAACTACATTAAGAATACTATAATATTTTTTATCATTACTAATATTATAATGATTATAATATAATATAATACAATTATAATATTATATAATACGAAAATATAATAATAGTAAGATAATATATTATATTATGTTATGATTTTTTTAATATTAATGTAATTATATACCATACTATTGTAATATTTTGTTATTAAAATAATGGTAATGATATATTATAATATAATTACTAATTCATAATAAAAGTCATAATAATATTATAACATATTTTGATATTATAGCTATCATATTATAACCGTCAATGTAATAATATAATAGTTTTTGATGGTACAAAAAACTCGGCTAAATAAGCTCTTACGGTTATAACTTTCCAAATAGCATTAGTTTAGTTACAATGTAATTCAGTTACATATAACTTAATTACATTATAGCTTGAGCTACACTGCAATTTTACTGGCAAGATTCCAAACGGCCCAAAAATGTTTGTACCAATATCCAATAATCCAAGAAATACATAAAATAAAATGCTTCTTGTGATATCATGCAAATTTGAATACAATTCCCATGCATATATTCTCATCCATTGAATTATGTTCGAAGTGTTCAGCACTTGCAACCACTACTTCTAAAGTTACATTAAGATCTGAATTCAATACCATAATTTTTTAAGATTGCTTGCAATCCATGATTTGTCATAAAATTTAAACCCCAAAAAAACAGTTGGTCATCACCTTAGGTTTACATGTTTGAGAGATGGACACAATACAATCGAGTTACAAAATTTAAAGATAAAAGGCTGCTTGGAACTTTGGAAGAAGGTTTGGCAAATAAAATTGTTGACAATCTATATATTGAGGGGTTCATTTATGGACCTTGGTTTAATTTTCCTAAGCAGATCATATATCACAGGCATGCAGCTAGCCTGAGATGGAAGTAACAAATGATATAGAAGATACCGGCTTTACATTATATGCTGACTTACTTATCAGAATCAGATGAAATTGTTGCCATAATATCCAAAGTGACAAAGCCCATCACATACTTGGCCCTGTGGCAAGCTATACAAGCCTCCAACTTTGGCCCTGAAAAGTGCATGGGGAATATCAAATATATCCTCAATATGGAATACTTTTACAATGTTAAAGTTTGTGCCTAATATCAAGGTTCCCAAATATAGTACACTGGATCATGACAAGAGGCCTGTGCTCCAGAAATTT
The DNA here is from genome assembly GCA_900491605.1 of Calamus simplicifolius. Lineage (NCBI taxonomy): Eukaryota > Viridiplantae > Streptophyta > Magnoliopsida > Arecales > Arecaceae > Calamus > Calamus simplicifolius. Next base: position 187,425 of record UESW01001425.1, on the reverse strand, counting down.
TAAATTAAATCTGCGAATGAAGAGGGTTCAAAATGCCCTTGCAACAAGCATTTCTTTGAAGCTGCCAAATTCTTGTAAAAGAAGCCACAATTGAATTGGAAGAAGCTCAAACTCTTTACTAAGAATACAAATTAGTCACACCTCAACTGTCATAAGAATGCAGAATTAGTTGGTTGTCCATTTTGACAAAATTTTTCGAGAGCAAAAAGATAAGAAAATGTCTCCTTTAGGTGTCAAACTTAAATAGCATCAACAAAAATCCATGTAAAAAGCATAATCTTTAGATATTTGTTGAAGATCATGACTTTAAAAATTGTTCAACATTCCCTTATAAATTAAGTATGTATGACATAGCAAGTATGATGACTTCACAAATTAACACAAAGATAGAGCCAAGAGAACTTCAAGGCTAAGGTATTCCATTGCTTTATGAACAGTAGTACCATACAAAAGAAAAAAAGAAGAAAAAAACAACTTGCCACAGTAATTCCCTGTTTTATCCTCAAAAACTGAATTCCTGTGTGGCTACAAATCTAATGCCTGCCTTACAGTGACATGGAGGAATTATAGCAGAAGCAGGAGACAGTAACATACAAGGAACTCTACAATGAGCTAAGATTCAGAGAACTACGAAGAATATCCGTTTTCACAGATGCGAGATGCCTTAGCTCTAATAGATGTTCATCATTTGATATGTTGAGCATAAGGCGGAAGTTAGTCATCAATGCTTCCTGTTCCCAACTCAAGGGCCCAGATGCATATAATGCCAACATTGTCGAATGATAAGCATGTAACTCTAAATGATGAATTTCTTCTTCCAGTGCCTCTTTTTCATGAAGAGAAAAATCTCTTCCTGGTGCGCAAGAAGATTCAGCATCATCAAAATGATTACTCAAATCTCGGGGTAAGCTGTCAATAGGATAGTGGAGAGACCTATATGGACTTTTGCTAGGACTACAACTACCAACAGAGGATGAAACACTCTCAGCATCATTAGGTTCTACACTTCCTATGAAATGGTAGCCAACATCAGCTAGTGGTTCTTGCTTGTCCGAGCCCATTTCATGAATTCTGTGGTTCAAGGAAGTATGCATGTATTTTTCACCAAGCACTTTACATGGTGAAGCAACAGCATCTACCTTTACTAATTGGGATGAATGCCCTGCAATGATCCGCTGGTGCCTTCCTTCTTCCTGTATTGCTCTCATCTTACTGCTGGTTCGAACATATGTATCAACAGGAAGTGGTCTTTTCTTCATGGTTCTTGAAGTAGGATCATTATTATTTTTGACACAGATTTGCTCACCTCCCCTGTATTTATCCAACTCTATGCATGATTGAGATAAATGGGGATCGAACTTTACACCTTTTGTCTGGTCATTCATAAGTCCATCATGACATCTTTCAGATTCCTGCACGCAAGTGATGAACCATTAGACAACAGAAAACGACATGGAAAAACCAAAAAGGTTGGTAGACAGCTTAAACATGATATGAATAAGTCAATAACAAATGCGTTCAAGATGATTCACACTGAAACTATAAGCAATGAAAGAAAAACCATTCTCAAGGACATGAATAACAGAGAAGATAAAGTCAAATGCAATTACCTAGTAAAAAGGTAAACATAACAATGTTTTAAAGGGGAGGAAAAAAAAAAACGTCGTGCTCTTAAAGCATCATAGAAAATGAATATTTGAAAAGGGATCTAATATTAAAAACAGGATTGGCTGATGCTACCTTCTGAATCACAAGCCATTTGTTGTCTTGCCAAGATTGTCGTACCCTGAGGTCAGATGTGCGAACTCTGAATTCCCTGGAGGATCCAAGGAGTCTGACAAAATAGAAATTCCTAGCAACAACCTTTGACACTTCTGCAAGCTTCCATGAGTAATTGTCAAAGACCTCAACAATGTCACCAGGAACCCAGCTCCTCGGCACCTTAACGGGAGGAGGACATGGCCTGATAGCCCTTCTTGGTACTCTTTCCACAGCCCCATCCGCATCTGGAAAACAACAATCATACCTGACACTGTAGGTATGCCCATTCCCCGAGATGATCTCTGCACGCCACCAGGAGCCTGAGGGCACCTCCCTCTTGTTCAATACCTCCACCTTACTCCCTCTTCTGAACCTCATGGGCGCCATATTGCCGAATCCAGATTTCTAAATCCTGTTGGGGGAATACCGCAAACGAAACTCAAAGCGATCAAAATTCAAACCTTTGAAAACCTTGGTAACTCTGAAGCAAGATCACCAACCTATAATAAGAAAAAAGACATCATTCGAGGATGATCGAGATGCACAGCAGAAAGAAAGATTATGAAGATGATGTCAAAATTGCGTTGACAACAATACAGAAGAACGCATCAACCGAAGCCACAATGCTTTCAACATAAATTAAATAGAAGGCCGGAAAGAAAAAAAAAAAAAAAAAACATTCGCTTACCGAAGGAAACGCAATCATCAAGGAATTAATCGCACACAGACCATACAGACCAGGAATCAACGTTTAAACACCATCCCCGATCGAAAACAGCGAGAAAAAAAAAACATATATTTCAGTTGATGATCTCAAAAGTTGCGAACACTGATAGTCTTCGAGACCCCAGCAATCCAAGATAGATTTTTCATGAAAATCTTATAAACCGCCGATCCTCAGCAGATAATCAATCACATTTAAAAAAAAGGAAAATATATAATAATGTCCAAAAAAAATACAAGTAAAAAATTGAAAACGTATAAAGAGGGCGAAAAAAATTAAAAAATCCTTGAATATAGCATTAGAAAAATAAAAGACGAAATATCGACTCAATTCAACGCTGAATAAAAATATGAGAAATTGTAATAAAAAAAAGGAAAGCTAAATTTCGATTGAAATTTAGAACAACTCCACTCACTTCTCCCGACGACGAACTCAAAAGGCTGAACGCATCGAATAATGGAGACGGAGAGAATTATTTTCTCTGTTCGGTTCTTTGGTTCCCGCTTCCCAATTTCCTTAGAAGAAAGGTATTTCAGATGGGGTACTTCAAGGAGTTAGGGAAAATTATCAAACGGAATCGAGGAACTATTAAATCCGACAATAGGAATCCTGGTCAAGTCCGCAAGTTCGGTACGCATTCAGATACGGCCGGTCGATCACAACCATCCAATCTATTTCCTTATATATATATATATATATATATATAAAAGATGACTTTTATTTGAACCGCAAAATTGCTCACTGCGCCTGCCAAATATTTTTAAAAAAAATTAATTTTTAAATTATCTTTAAAACCGTCACCCCATCTTCTTTTCTTGCTCCGACTTCTCCCTCTTCCCTCATTTACCCCAACTTTTCCTCTTTTCTATTCGCTTCTGCAACCCTCCTTTTCTGTTTGCTTTGGTGCCCCCTTCTCAAGCACCGACTTCTTGACAGCTTATCACGTTCGATGAATCATCTGTAAAGAGTGTCGGTCCCTCCCCTCAATGCCGACCACCGCATCTTCGATGCCTACGAACCCGATCTCCCTTCCACGCCATCGTCGACGAGCTCTTGCCTCTCCAACATCGAGTCCATGACGGTTCAGACGAAGCAGAGGGAGAGAAAGCCCATGCAGCGAAGGTAACGGTGGCGGTCATTCGAGGGGCGGAGAAGGATGCAAGGGCGATGGGTGTCCCGACGAGCTCAACCCAAAAAGTGAGGCTTAGGGCTCGGCGATGGTCCGTCGGGACAAGGGCGCACGTATTGAACGCATGCCTGGGAGTGGTGGCGGTGTTGCCTTTCCGAGTAGACCTGGCGGCCATGTTGTGGTTAGCCGCGTTTATAAGGCGGCCAATGGTGTCATGCCTCAGTTCCAAAATTCGAGCTAGGATGATAATCCATCACATGACATGTATGTAAGGCGTCTCGAATTGATTTATTACAAATCATAATTATCATTCTTGGGCTATCTGCTCTATATATAAATGATCTGAACTAAATAAAAATAATAGAACTAAGTTTATTTAATAGAAGATTCGTCTATCCCAATTATTCTTCTTCATTTTTGAGGCTCTTAAAAACATTATGAGAATTCTATGAGCTCACACTCAATAAGTAAGCTTAATATAATTTTAAAATTTTATTTATCATGCTATCAGCATATTCATGTCATCATATCAAAATAATTTTGAAAGCTTAATTAAATAAACAATACTAGAATATGTGATATAAATCAAACATTGTTTATACTGTCATCATTTTTTTTTTCTTTATGTGTCCCACGGTCCTACAACACTCATCTTGTATATCACTCTTAAATATCCCCTAAGAGAAAGGGTTCTGGTACAGTATTCTGTCATATCATAATTGGTCATATAATAATCTGTCATGTAATAATCTGTTATGTGATATCTGTCATATCATAATCTGTCATATGAGAACCGCGGCGACACATAAAGTTTTACTGTCATTATCATAATTACATATTATCATCTCGATAGTAACAACATAATTTTGCAAGATTATCATAATTATATTTAACCGTATATTCATAATTTACAAATTAAATAATTTATAAAATTATAATACTTGACTTACTTACCATAGTACGCGAATTCCAATTGATAACCTAGCTAATTGGACGCCTAGGAACCTACCGTATCATTTTTTATTATTAAATTCCTAAAATCTGAATTATAAAATGATTCTTAAACTCTACCCAAACCACTTCACAGGCCCAACTTTGGGCTCGATTATCTCTCAATGTATACACCCAAATAGGGAAACAAATTATCCCCAGAAACTAGAATCAATCCTGATTCGTGCCATATAATTATTTTGCCAACCTCGGCCCATTACAGGGCCCAAACAGCAGCTCAAACTGGCCCTTAGAACCGACCCAATAGGCCCAAATTGAAGCAGCCTAGCCGGCCCAGCTTCTTTCCTTCTTTTTTTTTATACTACCGTTGTTCCCCTATTTCATACGAAACAAGGGTTCCTAGCGCCGGTGGCCAGGGCCGCCACCGGCCAAATTGGGGGTGGCCCGGCCGTCGATGGCCGCGGCCGGCCTCCCCTCTCCTTTTCTCTCTCTAATTTCTCTCTTGAATCTCCTTTTCTCTCTCACAGTCCGTCGTCGCTAGGATCCATGCCGGTGGCACGGCCGGCCAAATTCGGGGCGGTCCGGCCACCGGTGGCTGGGCCAAAGCCGGCCGCCACAGCGGCCGACCTCCCTTCTCTGTCTCTCTCAAATTCCTCTCTCTTTCCCTCTTTCTTTCTCACGGTCTACCGTGGCCAAGAAGCGTGCCGGCGGCACGGCCGGCCACCATGGCCGGCCGGACCTCCACCGGACGCACGCCCGGCGCCGGTGGAGGTCGCCGGCCAAGGCTCAGGCCCGGCGAAGCAGCGGGCACGCCGCCGGGCCCAAACCGAGGATCAGTCGGCACCATGGAATCTCCCCGCCTCTGCTTCTCTCTCTCCCTCTTTCTTCCTTGATTCTCTCTCTCTCTCTCACCCTGGCATGGACAGAGAGACTCACCGGGAGCAAGCGCACGCACGAGATGATAGGGAAGAAATGTCTGCACAAGAAGATGACGAGAAGAAGGCGTTCATGTATGATGGGAAGGAGGTTTCCACATGATCCTTTAAAGGCAATGCAGAATCCTTAAATCAAGGGATTTGGGACTCTGTTAGTTAGAGATATTTGAAATTCAAATATTTAGAGTCTATCTTCCCGATCTCGTGATAACTCTCACGAGTAGTTAACGAAATCCAGGGGATTACATTCTCCCCTCCTTATAAAAATTTGGCCTCAAAATTGATAACTTTCATTAGAGAGAATTAAAATTTCAATTTTGTCCTAAGGGCTAACAATCAACTAAATCTTTATTCAAAAGTCAACAGTCGTAGCTATAACATTAACTATATTAGGACTCAAATAGTTGTGGAAACTTCCTTTTCATTTCCTCCTCAAGTTCCCAAGTAGCCTCCCTCTCAGAATGATTACTCCATTGCACCTTGATATATGGAATGATACGCCATCTCAAAACCTGATCTTTGCAGTCCATAATACGCACAGGATGCTCCTCATATGATAAATCTTTTCTCAACTGTATAGGCTCATACACTATGACATGGCTGGGGTCAGAGATATACTTTCTCAACATAGAGACATGAAAAACGTTGTGTACCCTAGATAGAATCGGAGGCAGTGCCAGGCTGTAAGCAACCTCTCCGACTCTGCTCAAGATCTTAAAAGGTCCAATATAATGTGGACTCAGCTTTCCTCTAATCCCAAATCTCATCACATCTTTGGTTGGTGATACCCTTAAGAAGACATGGTCCCCAACCTGAAATTCTAATTCCCTTCTTCTGACATCAGCATAGCTCTTTTGCCTGCTTTGAGCTGTACGAAGACGCTCCCTGATCAAATGCACCTTATCTACTGTTTGCTGAATCAGCTCAGGGCCTAGCAATTTCCTTTCCCGCATGTCATCCCAACATATAGGAGATCTGCACCTCCTACCATACAGAGCTTCAAATGGAGCCATTTGAATGCTAGCTTGGTAACTATTATTATATGCAAACTCCACCAAAGGTAAGTGGTTATCCCAAGCTCCACCCAAGTCCATCACACAGGCTCGCAACATGTCCTCCAGAATCTGTATGGTCCTCTCTGATTGTCCATCTAACTAGGGATGATAGGCTGTACTGAAGTTTAGTTTGGTTCCCATGGCCTTATGAAGACTTTTCCAAAACTGGACACAAACCTGGTATCTCTATCTGACACAATAGATACTGGGACACCATGGAGTCTCACGATCTGCTCAATATACAAATTAGCCAATCTTTTACTAGAGACCCCAACTCTGAAAGGTAAAAAATGAGCTGATTTTGTTAGTCTGTCCACAATGACCCAAACTGCATCGTTACTCTTTGGAGTTTTGGGCAGACCAGTCACAAGTCCATTGTAATCTTTTCCCATTTCCACTGTGGAATCATCAGAGATTGAAGAGGTCCCGCAGGCCTTTGATGCTCGGCCTTCACTCGCTGACACACTAAGCACTTGGCTACATACTGAGCAATCTCCCTCTTCATACCTTTCCACCAAAAATTTTCCTTTAAGTCTATGTACATCTTAGTGCCACCTGGATGCACAGTATAAGGAGAGTAGTGAGCCTCCTTCAAAATTTCAACCTTTAGTTCCTCAATGTTTGGCACACAAAGTCTTCCTTCAAATTTCAGGGATCCATCCTCCATTACATAAAATTCATTCTGAACTCCTGACTGTACCACTTCTTTAATCCTTTGTAAATCTAGATATTCCATCTGAGAGGACTTGATTCTGTCAACTAGGGTCGGCTGGAGTACAAGTGCTGCAACAAGCCCATCAGACTATTGTGCTCCCTCTGTGTGAAGATGTATTTTAGACTCTTATGATCTGTATACACATCACACGACACTCCATATAGATAATGCCGCCAAATCTTCAGAGCAAAAACCACAGCAGCCAATTCTAGATCATGAGTAGGATAATTCTGCTCATAAGGTTTCAGTTGTCTTGAGGCATAAGCTATCACTCTTTCATTCTGCATCAAAACACATCCCAATCCTTTCCGAGAGGCATCAGTATATATAGTAAAACCTTGAGATCCTGTCGGAAGAACAAGAATGGGAGCTGACACCAGGTGCTGCTTTAACTCCTGGAAACTTTTCTCACACTCCACTGTCCAGTCAAACTTCACTCGTTTTGGGTTAAGCGAGTTAGGGGTAGAGCAATGCGAAAGAAATTCTCCACAAATTTATGGTAATACCCGGCTAACCCCAAGAAGCTTCTGACTTCCGCCACATTGGAAGGTCGGCTCCAGCTAATGATAGCTTCAATCTTTTTCGGGTCCACAGATACACCATCTTTAGAGATTATATGACCCAAGAAAGATACTTGATCAAACCAAAATTCATACTTCTGCAGCTTGGCATAAAGCTTCTTCTCTCGAAGAATCTGCAACACAATCCTCAGGTGGTCCTCATGCTCCTTATGGCTCTTGGAATATATCAGAATATCATCAATGAAAACCACCACAAACTGATCTAGATATGGCTTAAAAATTCTATTCATCAAGTCCATGAACGCTGCTGGGGCATTAGTTAACCCAAACGGCATTACCAAGAACTCATAGTGGCCATATCTGGTTCTGAATGCTGTTTTAGGCACATCTCCCTCCTTGACTTTTAGTTGATGGTACCCTGACCTGATATCAATCTTTGGGAATATCTGGGCTCTCTGGAGTTGATCAAACAAGTCGTCAATCCTCGGCAGAGGGTACTTATTCCGCACTGTTACCTTATTGATTTCCCGGTAATCAATGCAGAGTCGAAGACTATCATCCTTCTTCTTAACAAATAGAACTGGAGCACCCCAAGGAGAGGCACTGGGTCTAATAAATCCCCGATCTAGGAGCTCCTGCAGTTGATCCTTTAGTTCTTTTAGCTCAGCCGGGGCCATATGGTAAGGGGCCTTTGATATAGGTCCAGTTCCAGGAACTAGATCAATAGAGAACTCGACTTCCCGATCAGGAGGTAAATTAGTTAAATCCTCAGGGAAGACATCAGGAAATTCTCGAGCTATGGGAATATCCTCCAACTTGGTCTCTTCCTGCTGAAGGTCCTTGACTACAACAAGAAATCCTTGACCACTACTCATCAGATACTTTCCAGCCTGCATTGCTGATATGAACATTGAGGCTAGGTGTTTCTGACCACCAATAAAACTGAATTCAGGCTGACTTGGAGTTTTGAAGTTGACAATTTTCCTGAAGCAGTCTACTTAAGCATGGTAGGAGGCCAACCAATCCATTCCAAGGATAACATCGAAAAACTTCAGTGGGAGGACAATGAGATCAGCATTCAACCTCCTATTCTCCAAGATAATTGGGCAAGATTTGCATACTGTGTCAACTTTCATAACATCTCCATTTGGAAGCGCAATATGCACTCTTGCTCCAGAGGAATAGGTGTCAATGATGCATTCTTGTCAAGATAGATGTCAGATATGAAAGAATGCATGGCACCCGGGTCAATTAAAGTTTGAGCATAAGTAGTACCTACTTTAATCATTCCTGGATATAAGTGTAATTTGTTTTAACATTAAGGATTGAACCTAACTTTTAATTAACTGTCAATGCATTGCACTAGATAAGAATGTAATACTAGATATAACATTAAAGGGTATACCTGTCACCACAGAATTAGAGGCTTCAGCGTCCTGCTGAGTGAGGTTGAAGACCCTTCCCTGGGTCCTCGGTGGCTGCTGTTAATACTGCTGGCTCATTCCTTGACTTAAAGAAGGCTGTTGATCCTTCCGAAAGGGACATGTAGCAATCTTGTGATCAGTTTTCCCACAGACAAAGCAGACACCAGTCACTCTGCGGCAAGGCTTTCAAGGGTGGGAGTTACCACAATGAATGCAACGAGTCTCCTTATTCTGTGGTTCAGTTGGGGCCTGATGTGCATCCTTCTTCTTGGCTTGAGCAAAGGATTGGCCAGAAGTAGGCCCTTTTCTCTTCTTCCGTAGCTCCCAATCCTTTTGAACAGCATTCATATCCCTCTCAATCACCAAGGCCTTATTCACTACAGCACTGTAAGTGAGGAGCTCAAATGCATTGACCGCTTGCCTCAGTATGGTTCGCAGTCCCTCAGTGAATCTGGTGACCTTGGCCATTTCATTGGTCACAATATTTGGAGCAAAACGGGCCAACCTGGTGAATTCAGCTTCATACTAGGCCACAGAAAGATCCTTTTGCTCCAATTTGATAAACTCTGATTCCATTTGTCTCTGTACACTCCTGGGGAAGTATTTGTCGAAGAATATCTCTCTAAACTCTCCCCAAGAAATAATCTGTCCATTCCGACGCTGCTCCTCAACTAACCACCAATCATAAGCTTCTCCCTGGAGAAGGTAGGTGGCAAATCTGATCCGATCCATATCCTGACTACTATGGGCCATAAAAGCCTTCTCCATGTCTCGCACCCATCGCTCAGCATCAACAGGGTTGGTGGATCCAGAGAAAGGGGCAGGGGCAAACTTCTTGAAGTCTGCAAAGCTGCGGCCAACCCCTATCCAAGATTGAGATGGAGTAGGCTGGGTCTGTGGAACAGTAGAGTCAGGATGAGTCTGTGGAACAGGAGGGGCAGGCTGTGTCTGCGGAGCAATGTGAGCAGGCTGAGTGGACAAGGCCTGCAGAATATGATGCTGCAAGTCCTGCATCGACTGTGCCATACCCGAGAGAACCTGAAGCATCTCAGTCTAGAGTCGCTGCTGATCAGTCCCGACTGAATTGGCAGGGGCAGCAGCTCCGGTGGCTTCCAGACCTCCCGGTTGGCCAGCATTACCAACTTGGGAACCCTCATCATTTTGTTGACTTCTAGTGCAACGTGCCATTCTTTTCTCCTGATAAATTAGTTGTAATTAATATCATTGTAAACATTAATTGTTAGGCTTTCAAAGCATAATATCTGAAATTCCTTTAAATTTATAATTGTCTCAATGTCATTCTAGTGTTTTTCCTAAAGTGTCATCATGTATATGTCCCTAATGTCATAACCAGGCTCTGATACCACTAAAGCTGTCACGCCCCAGTTCCAAAATTCGAGCTAGGGTGACAACCCGCCGCATGACATGCATGCAATACGTCTTGAACTTCATCACATAAATCAATATAAAGCAAAAATTTAAATCCTTGATTTATTACAAACCATAATTATCAGTCTTGGGCTACCTGCCCTACACACAAGCAAATCTGAACTAAATCAAAATAATGGAACTAAGTTTATTTAATAGAAGCTCCGTCTATCCCAATTATCCTTCTTCATTCTTGAGGCTCTGAAAAACATTGTGAGAATTCTATGAGCTCACACTCAATAAGTAAGCATAATATAATTTCAAAATTTCATTTATCATGCTATCAGCATATTCATGTCATCATATCAAAATAATTTGGAAGCTTAATTAAATAAACAATACTAGAATATACGATGTAAACCAAACATTGTTTATACTGTCATCGTTTTTTTTTCTTTATGTGTCCCACGGCCCTACAACACTCATCTTGTATATCACTCTTAAATATCCCGTAAGAGGAAGGGTCCTGATACCAGTATTCTGTCATATCATAATCGGTCATATAATAATCTGTCATGTAATAATCTGTCATGTGATATCTGTCATATCATAATTTGTCATATGAGAACCGTGGCGACACATAAATTTTACTGTCATTATCATAATTACATATTATCATCTCGATAGTAACAACATAATTTTGCAAGATTATCATAATTACATTTAACTGTATGTTCATAATCTACAAATTAAATAATTTATAAAATTATAATACTTGACTTACTTACCACAGTATGCGAATTCCAATTGATAACCCAGCTAATTGGATGCCTGGGAACCTACAGTATCATTTTTCATTATTAAATCCCTAAAATCTGAATTATAAAATGATTCTTAAACTCAACCCAAACCACTTCACGGGCCTAACTTTGGGCTCGATTATCTCTCAATGTATACACCCAAATAGGGAAACAAAATTATCCCCAGAAACTAGAATCAATCCTGATTCTGGCCATATGATTATTTTGCCAACCTCGGCCCATTACAGGGCCCAAACAACATCTCAAACTGGCCCTTAGAACCGGCCCAATAGGCCCAAATTGAAGCAGCCCAGCCGGCCCAGCTTCTTTCCTCTTTTTTTTTTTTACTACTGTTGTTCCTCTATTTCATACGAAACAGGGGTTCCTAGCGCCGGTGGTCAGGGCCGCCGCTGGCCAAATTGGGGGTGGCCCGACCATCGGTGGTCGGGCCAGAACCGGCCGCCGCGGTGGCCGGCCTCCCCTCTCCTTTTCTCTCTCTAATTTCTCTCTTGAATCTCCTTTTCTCTCTCACAGTACATCGCCGCTAGGATCCATGCCGGTGGCACGGCCAGCCAAATTCGGGGCAGTCCGGCCACCAGTGGCCAGGCCAGAGCCAGCCGCCGTAGCGGCCGACCTCCCTTCTCTCTCTAATTCCTCTCTTTCCCTCTTTCTTTCTCACGGTCTGCCGTGGCCAAGAAGCGTGCCGGCGGCACGACTGGCCACCATGGCTGGCTGGACCTCCACCGGACGCACGCCTGGCGCCGGTGGAGGTCGCCGATCAAGGCTCAGGCCCGGCGAAGCAGTGGGCACGCTGCCGGGCCCGAACCGAGGATCAGCCGGCACCATGGAATATCCCCGCCTCTGCTTCTCTCTCTCCCTCTTTCTTCCTTAATTCTTTCTCTCTCTCACCCTGGCATGGACAGAAAGACTCACCGGGAGCAAGCGCGCGCACGAGGATAATGGGGAAGAAACGTCTGCACGAGAAAATGATGAGAAGAAGGCGTTCACGTATGATGGGAATTAAGGAGGTTTCCACATGATCCTTTAAAGGCAATGCAAGTTCTCAAATCAAGGGATTTGGGACTCTGTTAGTTAGAGATATTTGAAATTCAAATCTTTAGAGTCTATCTTCCCGATCTCGTGATAACTCTCACGAGCAGTTAACGAAATCCAGGGGATTACAAAGGGGATAGGTGGTGGGCAGCAACAGCGATGCGCCGCTACCCTAGTCATCCGTCAGCACGATAAGCTTCGTGAGTACAGAAAAAGAGGGGTAGGCCGGAGTGATCAAATAAGGAAGGAAAAGTCGGGGGGCGCTACTGGAGTGAACCAAAGGGTGCTGTTAGAGCGAACCGAAGAGGGAGGGAGGGGCAAGGGTTTTAAGGGTAGTTTAAGAATTAATTTTTTTTGAAAAGTTTGGAGGGGGTGTAGAGAACAATTTTTGATGTGCAAATAGAAGCTCCCCACCATCAAGTCTTTGATTGAAAAAAAAAGAAAAAGAAAAAAATGGCCATCGTTAGATATAAAAAAGTCTCTATGAAAAATAAAAGAGAAAAACGAAAATAACTTTTTTTTGGAAAAAATAAAAAACCTTTAATGACAAACTTATGTATATGTTTGCTAAAATTGAGATCGTTGCTTAAAACTCAAGCCTATGTTAAGTTAAGCTTTCATTATAATATTAAACTCATGACGGTTCATATATAATGATACTTTTTATTATACATCTTATAGGATAATTAAGCTATTAATTGGTGTGCTGCAAAACCTCTTGACCCAATAACAAATTCTCTCAACCATTACATTAGTAACTTCCATGACTAATTTATAATTAACAAATTAAGTTATGTTACCAATCATAACGGTGGAATGGTCCGCTATCATGATTAATTTGCGTAATGCAGGAGTATTTTTCATTAGGCCCAACTGATTTGAAATAATTATAAAAAAAGGTACTCCATTATATAGTGAATAAGTTTAATAAAAAAAATTGAGCAATTTTCTTATATGATTTTATTTCAATAAAAAATTGATTAGGTAAGGAGCATCATCCATTCATTAATTTAGAAAAAAACATACCCATTAAGAAAATGGATAAGCTGGTTTTCCATTAGTCAATCATTACGTTTTTTTTTAAAATATTTTTGAAAACATTTTTTATCTAGTTTTTAACTAAAAAAAATCAATGATATATCTAATAATTATTAATATAATGGTTGAGAAAATCTGCTAACGGTCTGCTCCATCATACCTGGTTTTCACAATAGACCCAATGATATACCATTGCGCTGATGAGGTTCAGGAAAGGCTGTAGCAGCTGCAAACCGGGCGGGTGGACCCGCGATCCGGTCTGTTCTGATCCGGTTAGATCCATCCATCATGATCCATTAAGATCCGTGAAGCCAGATCGGATCACCCGCACTACATTTCGGATCAGATCTGGTTTTATACACGATCGGGATGGATGCATTAGCCCGTTGAAACGTTAAAATTTAAAAGCATTTTCCTCGTTGGCCCTACTTGCCTCTGTGAGATTAGGGGGTACAACTTAGGCCGATTTCAATCTGAACTTAACCCATCAAATTCAATTTGTAGTAGTATTTAAACTCATGCTTATTCAATCTAAATCCAAAAATTTTGAATTTAACTCAGACCAATTTACAATTAATCCGATCTCAGATTGTAATCAATCAGAACCGAAGTGTAAGGCTGCAGGCCCGTAGCCCGCAAGCCACAAGCCCGCAATGTGTCCGAGTTCAAGGCTTGCAGCCCAGGCCCAGGTCGATTCTCTCTGACGCGGTGAAGCACTGGCGCCTTATTACGCCGCTCGCCCGCTCCCAAGCTTCCCTAAAACCTAGCCTCCCACTTTGTTCGTTTCCGCCGCTCCGCTCGCCCGCTCCCAAGAGCCTGGTGGCCATCGACTTTAAGGTACGCCCGCTTTTCTTTCTTTCTCTCTTTGTTTTTTTTTTTTTTCTCTTTGATGCCATTTAATCCCAATAATAATCGTTCAGAGAGTTTTAGAACGTTGAATCCGTTAATAGGAAATAGAGAAGCTCGGTAGATTTTGAGGAAGCCAAAGTGAGTTCTCTTTCTTTAACTTCGTTCTCACTGATTCTTATTATTTTCAATATTAGTAGGATATTTTATTTATTCATTGATTTATTGTGAAGTTCTCGAGGAGTTTTTTCCCCCTAATATCCGTATATCTGAATTAGGGATTACTGATTTGGTTTTATTTGATTTGATCTATTATTTGGTAGACGGCTGGAAGTTCCCAGATTTGAATCATTTGATTAACTCTGTGGTTCCAAAGCAATAACTATCTATATAAATTCTTCTTGTCTTTTTTTTTTTTTTCCTCCCTTATCTGCCCTTTATCTGGGTTATCTCTATCTGGATCCGGGATCGTGCGATTTAAATGAAATTTTTAATATATAATTTTGTTAGCTGGTGATTGAATATTTCTGCGAGAAATATGGATGATGGATATGTCTTTCTTTCTTTTTCTAGAAGTTTTAGTTTGATAGATGGTTTGCAAGAGATGTTATGACATGAGGACCAATGTTGCAATCTAAAAAGAGAATCGTTTCTCATATGTTCTAAGGTAGTGTTTGATAGAAAAAATATAGGACCTACATGAAACTCGGGTTCTCTTTTTAGATTACATGAAAAAAATGAGAAACGATAGATGGTTTGGTATACATCTATCAAACCATCTATCAAACACACAGACCTATATTTTTTCTATCAAACATGATAGTTTGGTATCATGGCTTATCTCTTCTCGTTCATGTGGTACCTTAGCTCTCTGTTTATGTTAGTTTGGTATCATGCCTTATCTTGTCATCTTCATTCAGATTCCTAAATTAATCATTCAATACCAAAAGTTTTTTTATTTACTTTCTCATGATAATTTGGTAGCAAATTGGACTCGAATGTTGTAAATTTATAACTTTGGACTAAGTTAGAGTTATACATGAAAAACACTAATTTTATTGAACTAAACATATTAAATAATACAAAGAAATGGATATGGCCCCCTTTTTTTGTTTTTTGAGATATAAACCACACAATTACACTTTGTCTATTGTAAGAGGAACATGAGGTTAGCACTGTTTTCTAAGTTTTAATTTCTATCCTTTTCATTATCCTTCATAAGAACAAAATTTAGGTATGATATTTTATATTATTTTTTTATTATCAAAATATATCAAATAATCCCTCCACAACCCATCCTGCGTTCCAAACCATCCTACTACATGAACACTCTCGCTATAAATTAAATTTTCAATAACACATACACACACATATATATATATATATATATTACAAAAGAATTTGAATTATAAAATCGATTATTTTGCAGATCAAAAAAATTAATAATTTTTAAATATTATTTAAATATAAAAAAGAAAAATTGCTGAAGAGAATATTAGGACTAAAACTTCCTGAATATATAGCTGCTATTTTATAAAACAATTTATTTCATTTCAATTTTATCTTTTTAAAATAAAATTTTTATAAAAAAAAGTCCATCTATTTTTTTTTTTTAATCTACAATTCTAAATCAATTAAACTCTTTTTGAAATTTAAAATATTTTTCAATCTAATAATATTTATCTTTTTTTTCCTTTTTTAATAGAAATTAATTATTTTAAATTTAAATTTAATAATATAATATTGGGAGAATAAAGTTTACATTCTCTCAATTATTTTTTAATCAGTGTAAGCAGAGATGAGCTCGAACTTTCGGATCGAGACACGATGCGTGGCATCCCAGAAATGGAACAAAATCCCCGCCGACTCAGAGCCAGAGGGGGAAGGAAACGCCGTTTGAAGTCGAAATCCCCGTCACACGCCACGTCACCACATGCCCCTTTTCTAGCTGCGTGGTGGCCGAGTCTCCTCTTGCCTTCCTCTTCTCTCTTCTCATAAAATTAGGGTTTCTCTCGCAATACGTCCTCCCGCCGACTCGAAGAGCAAGCGAAATCAAATCTTCTCTACAATTTGTGGGCGCGGGACGGCGGATCATCGTCGCGGGATCGTTTCCTTTCCCCCTCTCGTACCTTCGCTCCCTCCTTTCGGTAATTACTCTTTAGCCACATCCAATCCAATCGTCCGCCTCTTTTTTTTTTTTTTTCGGGGGCTGGGGAGCAACTTCCGGGTTTTGATCTGCCTTTCTGCAACGGATCAGCACGCCCTATGCTGTTCGATTCGTTTTCCCTACTCTGGGTTAAGTTTTTCTTGGAGGGATTCTTCCGTAAGGCCTCCTTCGGTACTTCTGGTCTGGGGTTTGACTGGTGTTTGAAAGGCTGATCGTGGCGCGTGCGTTAATTGTTGTAGACGTTGTTGCTTGATGATGAATGGAGAGGAGGGTTCGATTTGTTAGGGTTTGCTTCCGAAAGATTGGTTGGTTCTGATTTAATGATTTCTTGATGTTAATTTTGTACTATGATTATAATGGACGAAAGCTGCTGCTTTATATGCTTTTCTTTTCTTTTCTTTTTTTTTTGGTCGATGATTCTTCTTCGCAGTAGTTGCGATCAGATTAAAGAAAAAAGAGAGACGATATTTATTTGGACGCTGATGACCTTCACCTTCAATCAACGGTGTTTATATTTAATTGCATGTGTAGTTGTTGGAAAGCTGATATGGACGGGTGGGTTATGTTCTGGGTGTCTTCGCACAAGTTCAGAAGATAAATATTTGTATAGCGATTGCCCAAATTATATCGAACAAGAGGACTCTTTACTAGTCTGATTTTGTCTAAATTTTCATTCTTGTCTATATATATATATATATATATATATGCTTAGATTTGATGAGCTGTGACCTATGTGATTCCTTTATTAAGAGTTTCTCATATTGGACATAGCTTGGTCATAGCTTGTGCTTGTTGTTGGCCTTAGCACCCATATTGTTTGGCTGAGGTCGTTTTGGCGAGGAAATTTCTATCAATCTAATTATGTTGCTCTCTCCTCGGATGATATTTTTTTATTCGTAATTGCTGGCCTTATGATGCTGGTATCATGGCTTATCTCTTCTCGTTCATGTGGTACCTTAGCTCTCTGTTTATGTTAGTTTCACGTTATTATATTAGGTGGTGGTACAAGTGATGGGCTTTTATTCTTTATAATGGAGCTTTGAACTAATTTTTGTGCTGTGAGATTCTTTTGCTCAAATGTATTTGTTACTGGTAGTTCTGAATGTATTTTTTTCTTTTGTATCTTGTTGGTCTTTTGAATTGTCTTGGAGTATGTTAGTTGATTGAACAACATATCTGGCTTAAAATTTTTATTTAGCCACAAACTCTGTTAATTTCAGCTACTGTAGTAGATATTAAGACGTGGCTTTTCTTGCACTAATTTGCTGTCTGGTTTCTTTTCCCCCAAAAAAATAGAGAGTCAAGGACTCCATCTGTTGCAGCGCAGCATCAAACCTGATCATAATTGCATCCTTCCTTGTACTTATAGAGCATCAGATTGCTGCTTTGAGGAACATCTGTTCGTTCCGTCCATATTCATTCGATTAAATGCCGAAGGAAAGGAAGACTCGGTCTGTGTCCTGTGAACGAAGATCTCGTGCATCACCTTTCCCATGCAGCTCATCTAGTGATCAGAAGAATTCTTCTTGTTCTTCCTCCTCTCTTAACCCTCCTCCTCCTCCTCCTCCTGAATCTGGTGATGTAGCAGCCAAGGACATCAAAGAGTGGGAGGAGATTCGCTGCCCTGTGTGCATGGAGCACCCTCACAATGCTGTTCTCCTTATCTGCTCCTCCCAAGGGAAGGGTTGCCGTCCTTTCATGTGTGACACCAGCTACCGACATTCTAATTGCCTGGACCAGTACCGCAAGGCATTTTCTGAATCCCAGCCATCTCAGACTGATGAGGCTCAGCAGCAGCCAACAAAGCTCTCATGCCCTCTCTGTCGTGGGCTTGTTAATGGTTGGACGGTGGTGGAGCCTACACGCAGGTATCTCAATTCGAAGATCCGTAGCTGCTCTACGGAGTCCTGTGGGTTTACTGGGGTTTATGGTGAGCTGAGGAAGCATGCTAGGAAAGAGCACCCCTCTGTACGTCCGTCAGAGGTGGACCCCGAACGACAACGAGATTGGCGGAGGCTGGAGCAACAACGTGATCTTGGGGATCTGTTCAGCATGTTTAATTCACCTATCAGTGGAGAGGAAGATGGCATAGGCATCAGTGAGGAGGATGATGAAGAATTCAATGGCAGTATAATCCCATTTCCCTCTATCACAGTTTTCTTGATTGTACAGGTGACTCGGGCAGGAGGTCTGGGTGCCTCTCGATCATCCTTTCGTTACTCGAGAAGCTCTTGGAGGAACCGAAGAGGAAGGGAAATGATCGTGAGGGAGAGACCTACAGTGAGCAAGAGTCTTCTGGCAGAACAGCTGGTGATGTTATTGATGATGATGGTGAAGGTAATGAAGGCAGAGCCAGGGAGGTCTCTGTAACTGCTCGGCAAGAAGATCGAGGAGGAGGAGGAGGACGGGGGCAACTGAGGATGTTGGATGATGATGATGATGATGAGTTATCGTGATCGTAGGGATGCCCCCCTTGATCAGTTTTTGGCGTTGGTTTTTGGGAGTGTTGAGCTGGTCGGGGTTTGTAAATCACTTGCCTGTAGCACAAGGTGAGCTGCTGCTTGTCTTGCCATGCCCTGATAGCCCAAATATATATATATAAATATATATCATCGATTCTTCTTTGTTGTTATTGTTCTTCTCATTATTATTATTGTTATTATCTTTTTGCTTGTTTAACAGCAGGGGGAAGCAGCTACATCACCATTGAACATGGGAACATATGTTTTTGTGGCAGGAGGGTTCTGCCTGATCTGAAAAAGAAAAAATAAAAAGGAAAAAGTCAGAGTAATGTTGCTTCAATGAGCAATTAAATATTGAATATGGGGCACTGGTTTGGCTAGTTTTTTTTTTTTGATGTCCTTTTTCATTTTTTTGTTTGTTTGTTGAGGCCTGGTTGGGCTTGTGTCTTCTCTGCCACTGGCGTGAAGCTGCTGGTAGCATGTTGTATTTGTTATGCTGTATTGGTCTCATGGTGCCTAGTGACCCACGGGGTTATTGAATATGTGAATTTGGCCCAAGTGTTGGTCAGGACTCGTAGCGAGGCTCTGGAATACGGATAAATATTCCCAAAACCAGAATTGTTATGTTATTGTGTGCATATTTCATGAAAAGAAAAAGATGTGGAAAACCGGGAGACTAGAGAACTTATTTATTTTTTTAAAATATCATTTGTAATATAAATAAAAAAACAATTTTTATCCTCACTTATCTAAGATTTGAAAATTTTTTAAAAAAAGATGATAATGAAGTTTGTTTTCAAATATCAGAAGCAGTTTAAGAAATGTCTCATTTATTTATATTATTGCCATTTTTAGAGATAGCCTCCATATTCAGAGTTAAAATTCTGTTCCGGAATTAAGATGTTTGCTTCAATCGGCATGGCATCTGTCAAATAATGGAATTAAGTCGATGGAAACGGAATAGAAAGAGGTTAAATTGAAGATCATACGTTTTAATTATGAAGGGCTTCTCTTTAAAAAAAAAAAAAAATCCGTTTCTCACTCAACTAGCCATTGCCCCTAAAGGGCATGATAGTGTCTTCCTGTCGGTTCTTTTTTTTTTTTTTCTTTTAATGAAAAAAGAAAGGGTTTTGCTCATTCATTTAAATAAAAAACGCAGTTAGATGCATCAGTGTTACATGCTATATTTTAACAGACTTATAAAACAGTTACCACCATACTAATCTAATATAGTTCTTAAAACGTAGAACAGGAAAGTCATTCTTCAGGAGTTGTCGATGGAAAGAAAGTTATAGGTATGATGAAAATGTTTATCAATTGTTTCTTGCTCTTATAAGATTTGTTTGGTTATGATATAAATCGGATGGTTTATGATTCATAAAAGAAATCATTGTGGACCTATCCGATTTTGTTTGGAGGGCATGCTGCATGTATGACACGGTCACCTTTTTTTTTTTTTTTTACAAACGGGCGATCACATCAGTCTGGCATGAGTCAAGTCCGAGAAGTCAGAATACATAATTTACTGCAAAATAAGGGGGCAAGGATTACCCCTATGACACGGTGACCCCTTTCCCTTCTATCTCTCTCTCTTTTATTGTTACATTTTTTCTATTTCTTGTTTGGATTTTATTCTTTTTCTGAAAATTTTATGAGGTGACGTTTGTTATTGGCTAATTGTCATGTGCAATAAATAAATGTACGTAGTGCGTTCATTATCTCAGGAAGTCATACGTAATATATTATTGGCGGATTCGTCGTACCGACAGGAGTACCATATATATATATATATCACCATTAATTATTTTCAGACATTGCAAATGAAAGGAAGCCGTGAAATAAGCATCTCGAAACGATGCACTGCATGTCCAAAAACTCTGATTGATTACGCGAGAGGAGCTGAATTTTTTTTTTTTTTTTGGGAACCGTTACGTGACTTTAGGACTGACTTGTGAATAAACATGCATCTCTTGTAAATAGATGATGCTCATGCGAGTTTTTCTTTTAAATGAAGAGAGAGAAATTTCAAAATAGCCGCAATTGTGAATAATTATTTTTATTTGTTTTCTTTTTTTTTTTTTAATTTTAAAGGCACTCTGTTTACTTGTTCTCTTAAAATAATAATAATAACAATAAAAATTATTATAAAAATTTATTCTTCGACTTGAGAGCGGTGCACGTCAGGATCCGAGTAGCGCTCTTTCGTCCGAGTAGCACACTTTCATCCGAATGGACTTGCAAATGATCCTTATGTAAGAATCACAGGAGGTGATCCCTGCGAAAGACCCTCCGTCAAGTCAATGAAGATTCTGAGCAAACAGATGAGGAGAGAAGGCTTCAGCAGAAGAATCTCTTGGGGATGGCATCTTAAGAGCTATAAACTCTGCTAGAGTTTTTTGGGGTCAATTTTTTTCATACCTGGGGGTTTAGGGCTTGGTATTTATGCGTTGCGAGATGGCAGTCTATTATCTAAATTTCTGGGCATGTTTTGGGAGGTTGGGAGTTGATCGATTAGAATTCCGTTAGTTATGGGATGGTAGCTGATCAGCCTTACACGTTTTGGGAGGTTGGAAGCTGATACGATTAGAATCCCATCAGTTATGGGATTGGTAGCTGATCGACCTTATCAGGAGTTTGAAACTTCATTAATTATAATCGGAGGGTTGTATTTAGCTTCCATTTTTGTTTAAGGAAGTTCGCTATGCAATTTCTATGATCAAAGCGGTTCTTTCTCCAGAATATTCGGCATGGTATGAGGTGGCAATGACGCTCAAGCTGAGGGAAGAATCTTTGGCTCTCGACGAGATAGCTCGACCCTGTAGCTCGGCTAGATAGTTCGGCCTTATAGCTTGGCCTTGTAGCTCGGTGAGGTAGCTTGGCTTTGTAGCTCGGCGAGATGGCTCGGCTCTATAGCTCGGCCAAATGGTTTGGCTCTGTAACTCGGCCAGATGGTTCAGCCTTATAGTTCCGCCATATAGTTCAGTCATATAGCTCTGCCTTATAAGTCATTGGTCACATTTATTGATGCGGTGATAATTTTTTACACATTTCATGCCCTCCACTCCCTAGTCTGAAAAGTAGGTTCGAAGCATAGAGAGTAGAGTCCATGATGGCTCAATCTCATTGGTGGGATTTGAACCAAAAGATGCACGTCATGATAGTCCCATAAATGCTAAGCCATCATTCCATCATTTCTTTTTTTGCTGAACAAGGAGAGTCTATTCGAGGTTTTATGAAGGGCGTCTAGTTGGGCGAAACATGGCCAAATCGAAGGTCAAGGCACGTGGCCAATGAACCCTGATTCTGCAAAGTTTTTACTTGACCCTACTAAGGTATGAAGAAATATTTTTTACTTGGCCTAGCCAAGGTACGGAGAAAGTTACTCGGTCCTGCCGAGGTACGAAGAAATTTTTACTTGGTCCTGCAAAGGTATGGAGAATGTTGTTCAACCCTGCCAAGGTACGGAGAAATTTTTACTTGGCCCTGCCAAGGTATGGAGAATGTTGCTCGGCCCTGTCGAGGTACAGAGAAATGTTTACTTGGCCCTGCCAAGGTACGAAGAATGTTGCTCGGTCCTACCGAGGTACAGAGAAAATTTTACTTGGCCCTGCCAAGGTACGGGAATGTTGCTCGGTCTTGCCGAGGTATGGAGAAACTTTTACTTGGCCATGCTAAGGCACGAAGAATGTTGCTCGGCCCTGTCGAGGTATGAAAAATATTGCTCGGCCCTGCCAAAGTACAGAGAAATTTTTACTTGGCCCTGCTAAAGTACGAAGAATGTTGCTCGACCCTACCGAGGTACGAGAATGTTGTTCAGCCCTGTTAAGGTATGAAAAATTTTTTACTTGGCCCTGCCAAGGTACGGAGAATGTTACTTGGCCTTGCCGAGGTACGAAAAAAGTTTTACTTGGCCCTGCCAAGGTATGGAGAATGTTGCTCGGTCTTGCCGAGGTATAGAAAAATTTTTACTTAGCCCTGCCAAGGTACGAAAAATGTTGCTCAACCTTGCCGAGGTACGAAGAATGTTGCTCGGCCCTACCAAGGTACGAAGAAGTTTTTACTTGGCCTTGCAAAGGTACGAAGAATGTTGTTTGGCCCTTCCAAGGTATGAAGAAATTTTTACTTGGCCATGCCAAGATATGAAGAATATTGCTCGGCCCTGCCAAGGTACGAAGAAATTTTTACTTGACCGTGCCAAGGTATGATGAAAATTGCTCGGCCCTGCTGAGTTTCGGAGAAATGAATCCGCAGGTCAATGATTGGGCATTTATCCATAACTCAAGAAAAATTATTATTCAATAAGTAATATTTGAATTGAAGAGTGAAGTTTTATTACAATGAGCAAAATGGCTTAGTTCAGACATACTTCACTAGTAATAACTCGAGGTTTAATCTAATACCATATCTTTGGGGTACTGTCTCCCTTGAAGGTCTTCATCGCTCGGATATGATTCGAGTTTCATATCCTAGGGATACTGTATCCCTTGAAGGTCTTCATTGCTCAGATATGATCTGAATTCCATATCCTTGAGGCATGGTATTTCTTTGATGTCCTCATCTGAAAAGGTGAGCCCTTCATACTAGACCCTTTTAAACCAATTCTCCTCTTCACTTGGCGGTACCTGATAGGATCCGGTGTGGGCAATCTTTTTAATAGCGCCAATCGGTAGTAGGTTCGGCTCGTGTAGTTGTCGTTGCTGCACGTCATCCCGAGCAATTGGAGAAATGGAACGGGAGGATCGCGGTCGCAATGTTATGGGCAGGCTCCTATCTCCTCTCTTTCATGGTGCCAGTTTAACTTTTTTATGACCGAGCTATCGCTGGAGGCTGATGGCTTTTAGTGGATTAGGCAGAAGGACCACCGGTAGGACCGATGTGACTGTTCCACTAGGAAGCTGCTGAGTGGGTGCAGTGAAAATAGGAACTCCATGAAGCCTCTACACCAGTTGTGACAAGGCTTGAACTTGCTGGACTAGCATGTTGAACTGGTCTTGGGTGACCGGGGTTGCTAGCGATGGATGAACCTCGATCGGTGACAACTGCGAGGGCGTCGTGTTGTTTGTAGGATTAGGCCTTTGAGAGGTGCCCTGATCAGGAGCATCTATGGTTGCTCTCGTACGGTTGGCCATTAAGGAATCATCCTTTTTGTATGGAACCTTATCTCCTTGGTTTCAAGTTTTTAGAGGAACTTGGAGCCCTTCCTCTAGTGCCAATCTGTTGCTACAAAAATCCATTCTTCGGCTTGGGGGCGGTGCACGTCAGGATTCGAATAGCGCTCTCCCATCCGGGTGAACCTGCAAGGCAGTCCTCATACATGAATGATAGGGGGTGGTCCCTACGGAAGACCCTCAGATGCCTAAGCCAGTGAAGATTCTGAGCAAACAGATGAGGAGAGAAGGCTCTAGTAGAAGGATCTCTTGGGGATGACCTTCCGAGAGCTATAAACTCTGCTAGAGTTTTTGGGGTCAATTTTTTTCATACTTGGGGGGTCTTGGGGCTTGGAATTTGTGCGCTGCAAGATGACAGTCGGTTACCTGAATTTCTGGGCATGTTTTGGAAGGTTAAGCTAATACGATTAGAATCCCGTCAGTTATGGGATTGGTAGCTGATCAGCCTTATATGTTTTGGGAGGTTGGGAGCTGATACGATTAGAATCCCATCAGTTATGGGATAGGTAGTTGATTGGCCTTATCAGTAGTTTGAAACTCCGTTAATTATGGTCGAAGGGTTGTATTTGACTCCCGTTTCCGTTTAAGAAAGTTTGCTTCGAAATTTCTGTGATTAGAGCGGTTCTTTCTCAAGAATATCTGGCATGGTATGAGGTGGCAATGATGCTCAAGTTGAGAGAAGGATCTTTGGCTCTTGTCAAGATAGCTTGGTCCTGTAGCTCGGCGAGATAGGTCGGCTCTGTAGCTCGGACAGATAATTCAGCTATGTAACTCGGCCAAATGGTTTAGCCTTCTAGTTCCGCCATATAATTCAGGCATATAGCTTAGCCTTATTATTAAAAATAAATAAATAATAATAATAATAATAATAATAATAATAAAATTATGTAACCCATAACCACCTTGTGGTGCGGCTGGCTCGACGAAGGCAAAGGCGGCCCAACTTCTCCTCGATAAAGACGGTGGTGCAAGGTGAGGGCAGGCGAAAGAGATTCTCTTCCTCTTGGTAAGTGTTGCTGTCAGAGATCATCAAATTTCACCGTCTGACCTGGCCAACCCTAGAGTTCCTTTATTCGGCTTAGAATTCTCCTGTATTCGACGACGATTTCTTCGCACGATCGCATCAACTACAGATGCATAAAACTTTTATTAATATCATAATTAGATTAGATTTTGTGTCCGAGGTTCTAAAACCTTCTCACAGTGCCGTGCCATCATCATCTTAACCCTAGGGATAGACCTTGCTCTTGCATTATTCATTTCTGATAGAGCTGCTGGTTCTATTTTTATTATTCGTAATTTTTATGGTGACTTATTGGCAGCGAAAGGTTTTGAAACTTTCGACTCTTCTATTCCCATGACCAAGCTTTATGCAGTCTGGACGGATATTTCTTATGCTGTTCAAATTCTTCATGCTCATAGACTTTTCATTGAGGATGATTCTATGTTGGTCATCTCTTGGCTAAAAAAGAGAATTACCCTTCGGGTTTTAATAATCCGATTCTCTGGAATATTTGGACTATCCTGCAGAAGGTGAATGGTGTCCAGATCCGTCATATTTACTGCGAAGCCAATTCAGCGGCGAACTGGGTGGCTACTTCTGTGGCGCAACATGCTGGATCATGGACTTGGAGGCCGAGCGATCTATGCCCTTCTATTTTACAATTTGTACTCTGATCTATATGGGTTGTATCGCACTAGAATCGCTCGTTTGTATAAAAAAAAAAAAAAAAAAAAAAAAAAAAGAACGCTGAAACGTGATTATCTTTGTACCGTTTGATGCTAATGAGCTGTGCCTTCCTTTTATTTTATTTTATTGAAAGGCTAATATCCCACAATGGTCCTACTGCCCTGTTTGACAAGGTCCTTCCTCCTCTTATATATCACAACTACAAGTCCAAAATTCGTGGATAATTTAATTTTTCTCTACAGGAATGAATGTATGGCTAGCAGCTAGTTCATTGCCCAACATGTTTCGGTCAAAGGTAAGAGTTCTTATTTCAACACCTGTTTAGTTTATTTCATCTCTGTCTTTATTTATTTATTTATTTGTGTCTTGAGGCCGGTATTAATTCAGCTTTTAATTTCTACCATAAATCACCTACTAAATTCCTTCGATTATTTGCATGTTACAAATACAACCAACGACCATCACATATTCTAGTGGTAGTTCAAAGTTCCTAAACCGGTTGCTGGTTTGCGAGTCAAATTAAGCACGATTTCTCTTTGCCAAATATTACTGAAACCTTATCCCAATAAAATTTTAAGATGATGCTGTTAGCTGTTCTGTTTGAAGTAAACATGATTAACAAAGCTAATAAGTGGTATATCGACACTGGAGCTACGAGATATGTCACTCTGATAAGACTATGTTCTCATCATATACTCTTATCAATGGTAGAAATCTGTTCATGGGTAACTTTGCTACATCTAAGATAGAAGGACTTGGCCGCATTATTTTAAAGATGACATTTGGCAAGGAGCTTCTACTTAACGATGTGCTACATGTCCCTGATATCCGGAAGAATCTTATATCAGGCTCCCTCCTAAGCAAACATAGCTTTAGGATGGTTTTTGAGTCTGATAAATTTGTACTCACTAAGGCAAGGATATTTATTGGAAGGGATTACTTGAATAATGGATTATTGTTAATGTAATGACTGTATATAGAAACCTTGAAATGTAAAGCTTCTTCTTCTGCTTATATGGTTGACTCTTCTTGTTTATGGCATGATAGATTAGGACATGTGAATTTTAATTCATTACAAAATTAATGAAATTAGAATTATTACCTAATCATAAAATTGATCCACATTATAAGTGTAAAGTGTGTATTGAAGCTAAGTTAGCAAAAACACCATTTCCATCAGTAGAAAGAAATACTGAACCTCTTGACTTAATTCACATTGATCCATGTGATTTAAAGTCAGTTCAAACTCGAGAAGGTAAAAAGTAATGATGATTCAACAAGATACTACTATATGTATCTACTAAAGTCTAAAGATGAGGCTTTAGAAATGTTTAAATGTTATAAGAATGAAGTTGAAAATTAACTTGGTAAAAAGATTAAGGCTATAAGGAGTGATAGAGGTGGAGAATACGATGTACCTTTTGATGAATTCTGTCAAGAGTATGACATTATTCATCAAACTACGGCTCCTTATTTACTTCAATCTAATGGAATTGCGGAACGCAAAAACTGCACATTAAAAGAAATGATGAATGCTATGTTGATAAATTCCGGTACACCATAGAATTTATGGGGATAAGTAATTCTCTTAGCAAATCATATTCTTAATATGATACCTCTTAAGAAGAAGGATGTTACTCTATATGAGTTATGAAAAGGAAAGAAGCCTTCTTACAATTACTTAAGAGTATGGAGATGTCTAGCTAAGGTAACTATTCTAGACCCCAAGAAGGTCAAAATAGGACCTAAAATTATTGATTATATTTTTATCGGTTATGCACATAATAGTAGTGCATATCGCTTTCTTGTGTATAAATCAATATATCTAATATACAAAAAAATACAATCATGGAATCAAGGAATGCATCATTCTTTGAAAATATATTTCCAAGCAAAGAAAAATTGAAAATAAGTCCAAATAAAAGAATTTATGATAATACTGCAAGTAGTAGTCATTAGAAAAAATATCCTAAAGATAAACCCAGACGCAGTAAAAGACCAAAAGTTACAAAGTCCTTTGGTTCTGATTATGTAACTTATATGTTACAAGATGAATCTCAAACATTCAAAGAGGCATGTCTAATTCAGAAGCACCCTTTTAGAAAAAAGTTGTTAATAGTAAAATTGAGTCCATCATACACAATCATACTTGGGAGTTGGTAGACTCACCATCTGGTATGAAACCTTTAGGGTGCAAGTAAATTTTAAGAAAAAGCTAAAGGTTGATGGATCAATTGACAAGTATAAAGCCAGATTAGTGGCTAAGGGCTTCAAACAAAAAGAAGTATAGACTTCTTTGATACCTATTCACCAATAAGTAGAATAACATCTATAAGAATGTTAATCGCTTTTGCAGCTATTAACAATATTGAAATTCATCAAATGGATGTTAAAACTGCTTTTCTAAATGGTGAATTAGATGAAGAAATATACATGGAACAACCTGAGGGATTTGTTGTTCCTGGACAAGAAAAGGTGTATAGACTTATTAAATCCTTATATGGATTAAAACCAGCACCTAAACAATGGCATATAAAATTTGATAATGTCATGTTATCAAATGGATTCAAAATAAATGAATGTGACAAATGTATATATGCCAAAACTATGCCTGAAGGGTATATGATAATCTGCTTATATGTAGATGACTTGTTAATCATTGGTAGTAATACTGAAATGATTAAACAGACAAAGAAAATATTAATCAAACATTTTGACATGAAAAATATGGGTGTTGCAGATGTTATACTAGGGATTCACATCACTAGAACATCTAAAAATAATAATATTATCTCAATCTCATTATATTAAGAAAATATTAAATAAGTTTAAAAGGTATGATACTAGTCCGGTGAAAATACCTGTAGATGTTAATCTATATTTGGCTAAGTATACTGAAGAACCCATATCTCAGTTGGAATATTAATGTATAATTGGCAGCTTAATGTATGTCATGAATTACACTCGTTCTGACATAGCATATGCTCAATAAGTTGAGCAGATTCACTAGTAATCCAGGTCCAAGTCACTGGACAGCTCTAATAAGGGTATTAAGATATTTGCAATATACCCTAAGTTATGGATTACATTATTCAAGATATCCAACTGTACTAGAAGGATACAGTAATGCAAATTGAATATCTAATACAGAAGATACAAAATCCACAAGTGAATATGTATTCACCTTAGGAGGAGATGTTGTGTCATGAAAATCTTCTAAGCAAACATGTATAGCTCGATCTAATATGGAATCTGAGTTAATTGCTTTAGAAAAGGCTGCTGAAGAAGCAGAATGGCTTCGAAACCTTTTAGAAGATATTCCATGTTGGCCAAAGCCTGTGTCTGCAATATGCATACATTGTGATAATCAATCATCAATTTGCAAAGCACATAATAAGGTGTATAATGGTAAGTCTAGACATATACGTCGTAGACATAATACCATTAAGCAATTACTTGAAATTGGTGTAATTTCTATTGACTATATTCAGCCAAAGAAAAGCCTAGCAGATCCATTAACAAAGGGGTTACCAAGAGATCAAGTAAATTGTTTATCAAATGGAATGGGTTTAAAACCTATAACAGAAAAATCTTCATAGTGGATACCCAACCTAGCTGACTAGAGATCCCAAGATCTAGCTTCAAAAGGGACAACTAAATTATAAAGAGACTTGCATAGCACTAAGGATGTCCAATCCTACTCATTCCTATGATAATTGGTGCTACCTGCCAAAGGTACTAGGATAAACATTGCTTTTAATGATTCTTATGACATGAAAACCATGTGGAGTATAGCAAGATACTCTTAATAAGAATTACCTATGTAAGTGTGAACTGGGTCAATTCTATGAGAATTTTAAGGTTTAATTCTCTGAAGCACTCATGAAATCAGGAGATGTTCGGGGCCAAAATAAACACAACCATAAGAACCAAAAGAATACTCGGGAAGAAGTTGTGTGATTATTATTGTTTTCTTTTACACAAACACTGAAAAGTTCAAGACATCATGTTCACTTTTTAGCAAGTAAACTCGATAACGACTCACTAAGGAAGGTTCAAAGCCATAAGCTATCTATCCTGATACAACTTCATCTCACTGTACTCTTTTTAGTGTCTGCATATTCATTTGCATTAAAATCCTTTTATGTAGGGATTTGCCTTTGCTGATCTTTGATGATCTTTGATCTAAGTCCAATTTCCATTTATATGGGGGATTGTTGGGTAATGGACCAAAATAGGCCTGGAATACCTAAATGGGCCTTGAAAGCCCATTACCTCCTTATGTGGGTGAATGAGAAATTATGAGGACATTTAGTCCCACATCAAAAAAATTAAAAAAGGAAGCTTCACTTATATGAAAACCTCTTCCTTGAAGCTTAAGTTTCTTAGGCTCACCATAAGTGGAGAGCTTGAAGGTGATGCCACCCCTGCACATGCGCATGTGCGAAGGGCGCAATGGGCTCTTCGCACGTGCGCAGCGTCGCGAAGAGCTTGAGGGGCTTTAAATTTTTCTTTGATCATGAGGATTCGATGGTGGAGACTGATCGGATTAAGATAAGGGGCTGAGATCAATTGATCATTGATCATCGGATCAGGATCGGACTGATCGTTGATCGATCGGATGAAGGGTCAAGATGCGGTAATCAAATCACGATCGTGATTGCGGCAGTGTTGATCCAATGGCTCGCACCCATCGGCTGACCGATCAACTGTTGACCATTGGTGATAGGCACTCATCCGAGATAAGGCATCGCTTCGATGATAAGTCAATGTTTCGATCTTGAAACGACGTATCAAAGCCGTGCAACCACCTATCTGATAACGTGATCATCAGATCATGGAATGAATCGATGTTTCAAAGGCTTCCTTTGATCAAATCCTATCAATTAATTCAAATTCAAATTAAACCATAGGGTTGCTTCCAAAGGGCACCTAAAACCTATAAATAGGACCTTAGACTCTTGCATTTCATTCATTCCGAATTGATTCCAAATTCATTCTGAAAGTCCTTTTCTCTCTTAGGCATTTGCATACTCTTCTAAGGGTAGTATAGCAATAGTGCATATATAAAAGAAGGATAAGCATTCTTGGTTTAATATTTTTGACGAATTGTAGTGCTGCTTTCATCAAAAGAAGACTGTTGTACCTTGGGAGACAATCGTTATATAGACCGTAAGTACCGTTGCGAAATGAAATTATTTTAAGGACATAAAGTAAAATTCTAGACTCAATCTTATCAATTAAGTAGCCATAATCTACACCAACGGAAACTTTATGATGAGAAACATGTGTCTTTGACAGAAGTGACGCATCTCAGTGCATGAAATGAATCAAAATCATGGGACATTTAGAAATAGACAAAGTTGTAAGGACTCTGGCGCCAGGAAACAGGAAGTAAGTTCCATCTAATCAGTTCTTTCTTTCTCGATTACATTCTCTCCAAGGAAATGTTGGTACCCTTGCTTATTATCCTTGTTTTCATTCTATACGGCAAGTGGTGACATCAGTGAAATGAATGGGAAATCGGAAAAGGTAAAGGTCATGAGTGAAAGGACAAAATCCGAGCAATGCCATGCTGGCTTCTCCCCTGTAACTCCATACGTCCATAAGCTCAATGTATGTTTCCTGGGGCAACATGGCATGCGTTTGCACCGAGTCATTTGCTGTTGATTTGCTTCCTTTGATGCAGATGGCTATCTTCCTAGTTTACCTTGCTCCCTTTTTTTTTTTTTTGTTTTAAAAAAATGTAGTCGAAATGTATTGAGCCTAGTCCTTCAGTGGCACCTGATTCGTCTGTTTCATTATCTTTATGTGGATTTTTGGAATTTTCCAATTGATTCAAGCAGCAGGATTAAGTTTGCAAAAGCAGAGCAATTCCAACTTTCGGGTCCTATGATCAGGCATCAGGCCGTCAGAGAATTTTGGTTCTTTCTTGCCCTACTGGTATAAATTTGCTGGCAGAATCCTTCAGAGTAATTCATCGAATTGTGAACTTCTACAGCAGTCTTTTTGAACAGAGTGATCGTTTATTAGTTAATTCACTTTTTCTCATGACTGGTGAAGGCATCAATGAATCAGAGTCCGATTCAAATTCTAGACTGCATGGCAATCTTGAACATGATTAATAGATTCTGAAGGATTCTTCTTCACCTATTAAGGTGGCGAAAACAAATTCAGGAGACAAAGTCGACCTTGTCACCTGGATCAAGCAGTTGAAGATTCATATCTATCACTTGCCTCCATTTCCTTGTGGAGCTCCTTACAATGGTAGCAGGTGTTAGACTTAATTTAAATATATTGTTCCCTATCATATACGCGGAAACATGGAACCAATATATTTATCATAAAAATAAAGTAAGTCAAGATTGGTAAATACCTCCAACCATTGCTCCATAGTCCTCCAGCCATTGCTCCACAGTCCAAATGAGGGTAAGGATCTTCCACATCTTACGGTCTCTCTTAGCGATGGTATAAACTTTCTCGATTAGATCAGGCGCAGGGACCTTCTCGTTTTTATAATCCTTTATGCCTTATCTGTCCATCACAAGGGTGCCGCTTTAAACGGATATGGTTGAGGGATTCTTATCTTAATCGTAAATTCAAATTAAAAATTGAATTCACGTAATCCCTCGGAATATAGGACCATCTTAATCCACCTTAATCATATCTAACCGATACGCTTAACGGAGAAAAACCAACATTCTCCTACTTGGTCCGTATATTCTATTACTATAGTAAGAAACAGAATACATGAATCATGGCAATAGGTTCTCTTAAAATCGAGTATTATTTACCGTGTATCACAATGTATTATATTTCCTGAACATAAACCCATATAACTTAATGAATAAACCCCATGTTTATTCTAGGTCCAACTTAATGATGTTTATCACAAATAAATGTGTACACTAAATAACTGAATGTAAAAAACATCACAACCATAAAAGAGTTTCATTGATTATAAAATTCATCATTACAATGAATTAAATAAAATAACCAAGACCCATACAGTCTACATGATCCCTAAACTTTTGTAGTGGCATGCCTTTAGTCAAGGGATCAGCTATCATCAACTCAGTGCTCACGTGCTCTATAACCACTGTCTTTTCTTTAACACGTTCTCATATGGCTAAATATTTGATGTCGATGTGCTTGCTTCGACTACCACTCTTGTTGTTTTTAGCCATAAACAATGCAGCTGAATTGTCACAATAAATCTTCAATGGCTTAGATATAGAATCCACAATTCTAAGCTCAGAAATGAAACTCTTCAACCATACACCATGCGAAGTAGCCTCAAAACATGATACGAACTCGGCTTCCATGGTTGAAGTAGCAGTCAAAGTCTGCTTGGCGCTCCTCCAAGATACAGCTCCACCAGCAAATATAAATATGTATCCAGATGTTGACTTCCGAGAATCAACATAGCCAGCAAAGTCGGCATCAGAGTAGCCAATTACTTCCAAATTTTCAGTCCGTCTGAACATAAGCATGTAGTCTTTGGTACCCTGAAGATACCTCAATACCTTCTTAGCAGCTTTCCAGTGGTCTAAACCTGGATTACTCTGATATCTCCCCAACATCCCAACTGCAAATGCTATGTCAGGCCTTGTGCAGACCTGAGCATACATCAAGCTACCAACAGCTGAAGCATATGGAGTGTTTTTCATTTCCTCCCTCTCAAGTCATTCCTTAGGCACTGATTCAAATTGAATCTGTCACCCTTGACTATGGGAGCTATACTTGGTGAACAATTTTTCATCCGAAATCTCTCTAAAATTTTGTTGATATAGGTTTCTTGAGATAGACCTAAAACACCTTGAAGTCTATCTCTCTGAATTTTAACGCCAATGATATAAGAGGCATCACCCATATCTTTCATATCAAAATTCTCAGAGAGAAATTATTTCACCTCATGTAACATACCTTTATCATTGGTTACAAGTAAAATATCGTCTACAAATAGGATCAGAAAATAAATTTTGCTCCCACTGACCTTCTGGTATATACATTGATCCATGATGTTCTCTACAAATCCAAATGAAGAAATCACATCATGAAATTTTAAGTACCATTGTCGAGAGGCTTGTTTCAATTCATATATAGATCTCTT
Organism: Calamus simplicifolius; assembly: GCA_900491605.1. Lineage (NCBI taxonomy): Eukaryota > Viridiplantae > Streptophyta > Magnoliopsida > Arecales > Arecaceae > Calamus > Calamus simplicifolius. Next base: position 153,505 of record UESW01001425.1, on the reverse strand, counting down.
AAGCTTGCATACTAATTGCTCATTATCACTAGAGAAAAAACCTTCGGGTTGTTTCATATAAACCTCTTCCTCTAGATCTCCATTGAGAAATGTAGTTTTCACATCCATTTGTTGCAATTCTAAATCAAAATGCGCAACAAGTGCCATGATAATGCGGAAGAAATCTTTCTTATATACAGAAGAAAATATCTCCTTGTAATCAATTCCCTCCCTTTGAGTGAATTACAGAAGAAAATATCTCCTTGTAATCAATTCCCTCCCTTTGAGTGAATCCCTTAGCAACAAGTCTTGCCTTATATCGCTCAATGTTGCCTAACGAGTCTTTCTTTGTCTTAAAGACCCATTTACAACCAATGGCTTTTGCTCCATCAGGCAACTCAACAAGATCCCAGACTCCATTAACTGCCATAGAATTCATCTCATCTTTCATAGCATCATACCATAAATTGGATTCCTTACAATTCATGGCTTGTGAAAACGTTTCAGGATTATTTTCAGCTCCAATATTATAGTCCGACTCTTGAAGATACACAATATAGTCACTAGAAATTGTTGATTTCTTTTCTCTTGTAGATCTTCTTAATATTGTAACAACCTCCTCTGGAGGAGTTGATTGTTCAACTATCTCTGGTAACTCATGAAAGATTGGATCTACTAGTTCATTATCAGCAAATTATAGAATTTCAATGACTAGTTGTATAATGCCCGTTTGATCTTGAGGGGCACTATGAACGATAATCAGTCTGTCACTTGAAGTGGAAGGTTGAGCACCAGAATGTTCCCTTTCAGGAATCATACTCTGCAATTGATCACTCCCACTGATCAAGTCATTCTGAAGAAATTTGGCATTTCTTGATTCCACAATCCTAGTTATGTGAGATGGACAGTAAAATTTATATCCCTTGGACCTCTCTGCATATCCAACAAAATACCCACTAATGGTCCTAGGGTCTAGCTTTTTCTCTTGTGGATTGTATACTCTCACTTCACATGGGCATCCCCATACGCGTACATGTCACAAATTTGGTTTCCAACCTTTTAATAACTCAAATAACATTTTAGAAATAGCCTTGGTTGGAACCCGATTCAATATGTACATGGCCATTTTGAGAGCTTCTGTCTATAAGGACTTAGGTAGTTTGGAGCTGCTTATCATGCTCCTCACCATGTCCATCAATGTTCGGTTCCTTCTTTCTGCTACACCATTCTGATCAGGTGAGCCAGATAAACTGTATTGGGCAACAATCCCATGTTCTTGAAGGAACTTCGCAAATGGATCAGGCATTTGTCCATCCTCTGTGTATCTCCCATAATACTCACCTCCTCTATCAGATCTCACAATTTTGATTTGTTTTCCACATTGTGTCTCTACTTCTGCCTTGAACACCTTAAAGGCATCTAATGCTTCGTTCTTATTATGAAGCAAGTAGAGATACATAAATTATGAGTAGTCATCAATGAAGCAGATAAATTATTTCGGACCATGAAAATCTATATCCGGACAACAAATGTCCGTGTGTATGATCTCTAATAGGTCTGAACTCCTCTTGGCACCTTTCTTTGACTTATTGGTTTGCTTGCCCTTAATGCAGTCCACACAAGTATCAAAGTCAGGGAAGTCCAAAGTATTGAGTACTCCTTCATTTACTAACCTCTTAATTCTATCTATGGAGATATGTCCCAATCTTCGATGCCACAACATAGAAAAGTTATCATTTACAACACATCTTTTCATGCCATCCCTAACATGCATCACATTATGAGTGGTATTATTTTATAAATTAATATAGAAAAGACCATCAGACAAAGTATCATTCCCAACAAGTTCAGATTTATAATATAAACTAGAAGAAGTATCTAAAAAGTTGAAGGAATAACCCAAAGGTACAACAAGTCTTGAAATTGAAATTAAATTCCTAAAAAACTAGGTACATAAAAGGTTCTTTCCAAATTTAAAATAAAACCACTACTAAGAACTAAAGTGCATGTCCCTATAGCTTCCACATGTGAGCGCATCTTGTTTCTTGAAGAGATATACAGCTCACTTCCTACTGGCTTCCTTAGGTTTTGCATACCCTGCAAAGTATTGCAAATGTGGATCATAGAACCAGAATCAATCCATTATATGTTATAAATAACATCAGCCATATTAGATTCATAACTGACAAGAGCTTTGACTGAAGTCCTGAATTGCTCATCAATGGCCTTTAGTAGCTCCCTGACATTCTCTTGCTTATCGACTAAACCACATATACCAACAGAGATTTTTATCTTTATGAACATTGTACTCAAGCGATTAGATCGCCCCCAACGTTTATAAATCGCAATCTCACTAGGAGTGCTGGTCTGAGTTACTAAAGGTGGTTCATCATTCCTTATAACATAATCAATGTCCATCATGAAGGAGAATTCTCTCCTTCCAAACCTTATAGTTATCACCCCTCAATTCAAGTATGTCACATTTTATATCAGAGAAATTTACAGGTTGCATAACTGCAAAATTTAAACATACATGTTTATTATCAAAAATTGAGGCTAATAAAATGCTTTACCAATGTAAATCATGCATTTAGAAACTAGTGAATCTACTAACATAAAACTTGCATGTAGGCTAAAGCTCTAATTCAATTAGATTCACTTAAGTCTGTATGATAAAACTATCAAATTATGTTCCTTCTTTCTAATTCCTGTGGGTAGATCAGAAAAATATAATTTGATATTTTATCTTAATTAATTACATAAATAGTGAATCTGCTGACATAAACTTGCATGTAGACTAAAGCTTTAATTCAATTAGATTTACTTAAGTCTGTATGATAACACTATCAAATTATATTCCTTATTTCTAATTTCTGTGGGTATATTAGAAAAATATAATTTAATATTTTATTTTAATTAATTATATAAATAGTGAATCTGCTGACAAAAAACTTGCTTGTAGACTAAAGCTTTAATTCAATTAAATTCACTTAAGTCTGTATGATAAAACTATCAAATTATGTTCCTTCTTTCTAATTCCTATGGGTAGATTAGAAAAATATAATTTGATATTTTATCTTAATTAATTATATAAATAGTAAATCTGCTGACATAAAACTTGCCTATGGGCTAAAGCTTTAATTCAATTAGATTCACTTAAGTATGTATGATAAAACTATCGAATTATGTTCCTTCTTTCTAATTCTTATGGGTAGATTAGAAAAATATAATTTGACATTTTATCCTAATTAATTATATAAATATAACAAAATTTCCTGTGGGATAAATTTTATTATATTCATATAATTAATTATAATTAATGTCTATTATTTATATGATTTATTAACTTTATTATAATTTTATAATTAAGGATGATGTGGCTACTCCTCAATTATTCAATTGTATTTATCACTTAGATATTATTTAAATTTTATGCTCAATTATGTCACTTAAAATGCATGCATAATTCATAAAATTTATACACACAACTTCTAAATATAATTGAACATAAATAGGCTATGCCAATGGCCCAACCACTTAATGAACGAGCCAGCAGCCCGTCATCCTCACCCAATTCCAATAGTTTAATTTAACCAAAAAATCTCTCAATCACCTTAAAAATTTTTCTGATCAGATATGATGTAGCCCAAATTACTGCAATCCAGCATGCTGCAGTCTAGACTGGGTGCACGGTCCAGCCTGGCAGCTGGATCAGGCTGGGCGCATGGCCCAACCTAGTTGCTAGCTCAGGCTGGGCGCACGGCCCAACCTGGTTGCTGGCCCAGACGACTAGGCCAGCCAGGCGCTGGGCCCAGTCGGCCCAGCGCTCGCTCCAACGCTTGGCCCACCCAGGCGCTGGTAGCGCCTGGACATTGTCCAGCGCTGGCTGGCAGCTAGCGCTTGGGCGCTGCCTCTTTTTTTTAAATTCTAATGCCACGTGTTTTTTTTAATTATTATCGTAAGAGGCATCTTTCATCCGTCCTCATCCCGTGCACATATCCGAAGCAAGGAAACCCACGCTTCCTCCTCTGATGGTGATTTGATCATGAGATATTTGGATTTATCTTTTATTTTAACTATATTCAAAAGTGTGAGCGAACGGATAAGTGCATGCTTCATGGCATAAATCTTACTGATTCATCTCTTAAATAAAACTAAATAAAATAAACTAAATATTAAGAGTTTATCAGATCTAATGCCCTTTCAGTTGATTCTTGATGACCTATTAACTCTCCCGGTACGCAGGTAGTTGGGTCAAACGCACCAAGGTACTACAACAGTCTCCCTTATTCGTACGTCCCTAATATCCCTACCGTATGCCCGTTGGATGAAATAATCTAGGGTATTACCAATAGCCTTCCCTTTGGACTATCCCTAAACGAGAGAAATAGAGATCAAGAACGCCTTGCCCCTCTTTATCAAATAAATGATATAAAGATTGTTTCACAAAGATTTTATCAGATCCGTATATTAATGGAAACAATCCTAATAGTTAAGGCAGAGGTATTTTTATACACTCTGATACCAAATGTTAGACTTAATTTAAATATATTGATCCCTATCAGATATGCAGAAATATGGGACCAATATATTTATCATAAAAACAAAGCAAGTCAAGATCAATAAATACCTCTAGCCATTGCTCCACAGTCTAAATGAGGGTAAGGATCTTTCACATCTTACGGTCTCTCTTAGCGATGGTGTAAACTTTCTCGATTAGACCAGATGCAGGGACCTTCTCATTTTTATAATCCTTTATGCCTTATCAGTCTATCACAGAGGGCGCCGCTTTAAACGGATATGGTTGAGGGATTCTTACCTTAATCGTGAATTCAAATTCAAAATTGAATTTATGTAATCCCTCAAAATATAGGACCACCTTAATCCATCTTAATCGTATCTAACCGATATGCTTAACGAAGAAAAACCAACGGTATGTAGCATGAAAACAGGTACAATTTTGAGGCGAGTCATTATTAGCATTCGTTTTGAACCATCTCTCTGTCTCTCTCGTTATTGTTGTCGCCATACTGTTCTTCTTGGTTGGACTACAATGAAATCCTCTCTCTCTCTCTCTCTCTCTCTCCCTCCGTGACACACACACACACATGCACACAAACGTGCATGCGTGCGCATGTGTAAGTATATTTTCTTTTGAGAAAATAAATAAACTTTGAACTTGCTTATTTAATGCAGCAGAGTTTGTCCTTGGACTTGGGTTCGAGCATGGTGGCCATGCACATGAGCTTTGTCATCGCATTGTTGGAGCAGTACTGATGCATTCATTCATTCATCATCAGATAAAATTAAAGACGCAAGGCACTTTGAGCATATCATGTTCTAAATATTAATTTGAATGCTTATTCTTCTATGGCTGACGCAGAAGATTTAAGGGTCTTCATGCATGCATGCATGCATGCATCAGAGTATCACCAACTCTCCAGAACCGAGATACTATATATATATATATATATATATATAGTCTGTTTACACCATAAAATAATCGCTCAAATATGGTCAATACTCAATAATGCTGCAGCGTGCATAGCGGATCGATGTAATCAAATTTGAAAACATATAATAAAATTGTACAACTAACTGCTGGGGAGTCTCGACGACCAGGAAATTCTTACAAAATCTGTTCATACCATAGGAATATAGTCGCTTAAACAATAATATTACAAAACACGCAGGTAAAATCCATCACCATGACTAGATCGATCGAGATACGTACTCATGCCAAGCCAACCAGCCAAGGAAACAAACAAGCATGTGAGTATGCATGCAGAGACAAGAGACTTAATTGAAACTAATTAAGAAGAAGATCAAGTGCTGCAGCTGCTATATAATAACATGCATAACCAAACCCCAAAATTACTAAGCATGACTCACATATTATCTATTTGTCTATTCATTAATGTAGCTAGGCACCAGATACTTCTTCCCCTCGCTCATGTTGTGGTGGGTGTCATCAAATTAAGCTCTACCTTTCACTCCCCAGTTATGAGCGGGACCTATCCAGCCCCAACCTTGCAGCGAGCCACTTGCAAACGTCATCCATTTCTTCAGGGACCGTGTAGTGGCCAAGCCTGCATGGTGCCAATAATTTACTTGGGTAAAAATCATCTAATAGTGTTAGTGGCCTGGCCTGGGAAAAAAAAAAAAATCATGCGAGACAAATTAATGCTTTCATACCCGTTGTAAGTTTTGAATGTTAAATTTCGAAACCCAGATGATCTTAAAATCTCAGCTGATTTTTCCCCATGTTTATAGAGGACCACATCATCCCCTGCAAAAAAAAAAAAAAAAGGGGGAGGGGAAATTAAACACCTAGCTGCAGCATCGATCACTTTGCCGATCGATTTAATTGAATGCCATAATTTTGAGCTTTATATGATTTATGAATAAGCGGAATTAGAGAAGCTAGCTACATATGGCAGAAAGAAATAATTAAGAAATAAAGAAAGTGCATCTTAAAGTTAAAAAGTTGCAAGATCTCGATCGGTTGTTTATCTCTGCACATAGATAGATAGATAGATAGATAGATACCTCTTCCATGAGAGACCAGAAGAGGCAAGGAGGCAGCCCGTCTTGCAGCATCTTGTGAACTTTCCACCTTGTACTTCAAGGTCCTAGGTTACATGCATGCAATGTGTGTGGATTAATATTAAATTGGGGAGGGAGGGCTTGATTAATTTCAACTAATTGACGATCGATCGAGATATGGAAATATATATATATATATAGAGAAGATCTAGCTAGTTATGTGCGCCAAAATTAAGTGAGCATATATATATATATATATACCTGGAACATGGAAGCCAGCAACTTAGACCAATAGCTGCACTTAGGTTGATTGGATATGGAGTGCCGTTTCCATATCTACCATAAGCGCAGCAAGAGGCGGAGTAGAGGGCCGCTGCGCCGCCCATGCTAAAGCCACCGATACCAAGCTTTACTGTAAGAAGCAACATAATTAACCAATTCAATTTATATATTCTTAATTACAGGTCAGCTAGCTAAGCTATATATATATATATACCAAGCATTAAATATATGGAATATTGCATCGCATATACATGCATGCATGGTTATATGTATGGTATATATATATATATATATATGGTACTACAGATGGTGTTAATTAGATAAGATATGAAAAATCGCAATATTTAATAATGCTTACATGGAAAAACAAATTAATGAAACCAGAGCATGATTTCTTATAATTAACATCCAGTTTTGACTTTCCCATTTTTCTTCATTTTCTTTTTTCTTTTGTCCCTCCTTTTTCTTTCTTAATTTTTCAAACCTAGCTAGAGCTTGCCATTTTATTTTGCAAGTCGATCTCAGCAAAAAATTTTGTTTCGCTTTATATTATTTTTTGGAGAAAAAAAAAAAGGAAAGAAAGAAAGAAAGTAGAAAGGTCCGCCTGCATCGTAAATTATTCAGGTCCAAATTAATACTCGAGGATGCGCAAACACAGTGATGGTGAACAAATTAAACAAAGAAAATATATCCTTGTTTAAATTAATTAAGCTTAATTACCATCGGCAGGCTCAGTTGACAAGAGGTTTGCAACATGGGCAGCTGAAAAATCCATCCCTTCCATATCATCAGGACCATCTTCTGAGAAGTCTCCAACGTCAAACCCTATGAGAAAAAGGCAAATTATGAGATTAATGCTTCTCAGCTCTGCATCGGAGTAGCTCGATCTCTTCGTGATTGCCAGTGAAAAATAGAGCAAGTCTCCGAAAGGAGGCATCCAATCCAAAGTGGCGAGTTATCTACTTCAATAGTGATTTGAAATTAATATTTAAACTAGGATATATATATATGCCGGTGATTAAGCTAGAGGAATTACAGGCAGTGCACGGGAATCCACCAAAAGCTGCCACAGGTCGGGTAGAAGCAGTTGGGCAGATCCACTTAATCTACATTAATAATTAATAATCTTTGGTGAAAAGGAGCTATATATCAAAATTTAAGCTAGCAAACCAGCCAGTTATGTAATTAATAACCAATTAGTAAAAGAAGTTACCAGCTAGCTAGCTTTGATAAGGAAAAGAACAACATATATGCGTCGACTGATCATATATATAATTCCTTGTGCATTTGGAGTAGTAAAGCATATATATATAATCATTCTACTTACGTTTGGGAGAGGAAGAGTTTCCAAGAGCTGGGACCAGCTGCAAAAGAATTAATCCAGAGATGAGAAATTATGCGTTCATGTCTGGGGAGGAGTAGTTCATCAAGTAAGAAATTAATGAATGCTTCATTCACAAGAAAGCAAGCAGGTTATGATTCATATATGATTATATATATGCGTCATTCCAGCATCAAGCCGAGGTCAAATTAATTCACATACGAACAACAAAAGGTAGAGGGCCGGTAGAAGATCCAAAAAAATAAATAAATAAATAAAGCAGCGCACCCAACATGATGCTGTTACATCCATATATATTCATAATATCGATCGAGCATCAAACTTTTTTTTTTCTTCTTCTTCTTCTTCTTTTCAGAAAGCAAAAAGATGGTGGTCTAATCATTGGCTTAACAAGGACGGCAGACAGAGCACACCTATTTAATTATTTTACCTGACGATCGATGCATTTATTTATATATGCATGCTAATTAGCGTACTTGACATGGAATATATAAGCTATATATATATATATATAGATGATTACTTTTAAAAATAAAAGAAAATGATTATGCGGTGGCATATGGGGGCACCAACGATGCTGAATGATAGCATGGCCTCAGCCCTCTCCATTAATGTTGGATCGAGGCATAGAATATAGAAGCATGCAGTTAGTGGCTAGCTGGAAGGACACCAAGTGTCGTACTCGTACGTGTAAGAGGGATCGAGAAACTTCATGCGGGAGGTGGTCGACACCAATTGACACTGAGCCAGTAGTGGTCCAGGAATCAAGCCTTTAATTGAGGCATGCATATTCTCTTCTGTAATTCATGACTGTCCTAATCCAAGCGCAAGTCAGTCACTAAAAAAGGAAGGATAGGGTAGGGTAGAGGCGTAGAGCAGGGCAGGATAGGATACGACACGACAAAAGTTCCCCTCCATTAATCGAATCCATGTGGAATGGGAATCTTAATTAATTTGAATGAACCAGACAGAGTTACGTTCCCATGCGCGTCAACAAGACATGATTCCCCATGAAGAAGTACCAAGAGGCCAGGCATTGACATTAATTCTTCTCCAACCCTTCTCAATTCCCTCTCCCTCTCGGTCTATACCAAAAAGATCGAGCATAATATATAACAGCCCAGCCCATACATACCAATTAGCATGTACAATATGCTTTGGAAAGGAAGGAAGGAAGGAGTAGGACGGACAAAAATAATAATAATAATAATACTAAACATATATATCATTTCAGCTAAAGCATTAATACTAGGACTATATTCAGAAAAAGAAAAGAAAAAAAAAAGAAAGGAGCAAAAGTTTTGCAAAACCCCTCCCCCCTTTAATCATTTTCAGTAGAAATGGAATAAAGTCATGGCCACAAATATAACGTACCAAAAACAAGCTTCTAACAGTCGAAGTTGGCATATAGAATAAACTTTATATATCATGACGTACTACTACGTACCATACATGAACTAGGTGCATGGACGCATTAATTAATACTGATGATCGATGTTAATTTACGCATAGCAGCATAAACGGCCTCTTCTTTATTATTATTATTATTTTTTCTCTCTCTCAATATAACTCGAGCATCCATGCACTAGAAAAAACTAGCTAGTGTACGTACGTACGTACGTCTTATTGGAGGTCGAGGCAATCTTGTAAGCTTCAAGTACGTACATATATATGTATCATCAGGGCGCAGTATGCATGCTGTGCATATATACATATATAGGTGGGAAATATATATAGGAAGTTAGGTTGCAGATATATATATATATATATGAATTAATTAATACCTTGCTCCATTATCACCTAGACCATGAAGCCAAACAATCGTGGCCTGGTGCCTTCCCTTTGGTCTGACCACGTAGGTTCTCCCATACTCGATGGACCTCCTAGTTGTAGTAGTAGTCCTGGGACCTGCTGCATTAATTATTCATCCATTCCAACACACTACTAATTAACGTACCGCTGGAACAAATTAACCAACCATGTAACAAACTAGCTAGAGCTAGCTCTATATATAGTACATCAAATTAAGAGAAGGATCGATCCAAACCAGAAGCATAAGAGCTGCTCCCATAGTTCATCTTGGTGGCGCTGGCGGTGGCGCTGGCGCTGGCGGTGGCGCTGCACAAGAGGGAATTGAAAACCAACCCAACCCCTGCGCGCCCTTCCTCCGGAGATCGATGACTGGTACGTGCTGCAACTAGAGATCAATCTCCTTGGCCCTTGCAATGAAGAAGGAATCGCCCTATTGACCTCTATTTATACACGTCTATGGGAATTAAGTGGCCGGATCGAATTAATGTGAATATGAGAGCCCATGGATTCCCAATCCCACTAGGCTACCGCTTAATTACGCCAGCTGCAAGCTGTTGCTGGAAAGGCATATAAGCCCAAGGTTAAAAGGGGAACAGACAGCACCCAATAAGGAAAGATAAAGACAGGGCCGGAGGGAAAGCATGGAAGCTTTTTTTCCTCAGGCAGAGAATCTGTGGGCCGGTACACCACACACACTCTCTCACACTGTATATATATATATATATATCATGCATATATAAGAGACATTGAGCCAATGAGAGACAAAGTGAAATATAAAAAGATGTGGTGGGGGATGAGGAAAGGCAGTGCTGATGCTTGGATTTTGCATGCAAGAATCAATGCGCGGGGGCAGTGGAGAGGGAACCCACGGCTACTAAAGAATATCTCCAATAATAACACATCAGATAGTCTTTTTCTTTACTGGCCATTCTCTCAATGTGATGGCTAGCTAGCCCCCAAGAATCAAATAACGATCTCGTCATCAATATAACAGCTAACGTATATATTGAGGAATTAATTAATACAAGACAGCAAGGGAAAGAATTACGCTCAAAGGAGATAAAGAATGATGACATTAATAGTTGTAGGAATAATATATAGCATAACAGAAACAAAGCAGGGCTAGACCTTTTTTTTTTTTGGTAATAATTACCGACCTGAAATTGAAATTAAGGATAAACAGCCAAAGCACAGGATCGATCGATCTTTTCTTCCCAGTTTCAGCTTTTTGCATTCATATTTTTCTCAGGGAAGGGAATACACTATCGCTAAATAAATAAATAGATGTTTCTATTACAAAATCAATCTATCATCAATCATAACAAAAAATAAAATAAAAATGTTGTTGATTGGGTTATGTTTGACATTGAAAAGATTTTATGATTAAAGCCTGATGAACACTTTCACAGGCATCCCTATAATTAATTAATACAAGAGACTAAAGGGGATATTTTGCAGTGGTCTAATTAGGCCGAATAGGCTGAGATTCTTCTTCTTCTAATTCTTTAAATAAGGGTTTGATCTAGTAGTACTTGTAGTGTCCATCTTAGTTATGGTTTGCAAATGGTGTAGCTAATCAAGCCACATCATGACTAACGGACAAGATGACTGATGCAGACAAGAGGAAGATGGGTGAACCCTTCAGCAAAGGTTTCCAGACTCCCGCTCTAGAGTCAGCCATCTAGTCCCAACTCCAAAGTCGGCCATCCGGCATCGACTCTAGAGTCGGCCTTTAGTCCCGACTCTAGGGTTGGCCTCCAGCATCGACTCCAAGGTCGGCCATCCAACAACAACTCTAGGGTTGCCTCCAGTACCGACTCCAGGGTCGGCCATCCAGTTCCGACTCCAGAGTCGGCTATCCAGTCCCGATCCCAGAGTCGGCCTCTAGCATCGACTCTAGAGTCAGGTCCAGCCCAGTACTCTTGGCCGCCACGTGGCTCATCTGATACCTGCAACTGCCACATGGCTTATCTACCACCTGCAACTGCACGTGGCTTCATGATCACTGCCAGTTGCGGTGCATGCCCAACAAGACCAAGCCTACCTGCCAACTACGGTGCTACGCCAGAAGAGGAGGACGGCAGGCTACCCCTGACAAGCTCAGGCGTAGTTGCGACCTATCCCTATCGGCCTTGCCGCCTATCCCTTGCCAGATGATAACGTCTAGGAGTCAACAACCTTCCAAAAGTGGATAAGAGGGACCCCCGAACATGTATAAGAACCTTGGCTCATTATGAGAGGGGGATCTGAATCCAAGTTTCGGCTAAGTCTTTTAGCCCATGATTCATCATTGTTTCCCAAGTTACTCACTTGAGCGTCGGAGGGTCCCCACCGGAGCAACCGGTCCCTGGAAACTTTCTTACAAGATTTTCACCTAAGGAGGAGATGTTTGAAGATTCTCAACTTCGCCTTCATCATCCTTTGGATCTCCATCCTCGCTCGATATTCGAGGAGGTGATTTGGTGACAACAGATTGGCGCGCCAGGTAGGGGGTAAGGAATGAGGAGATAGAAAGCTTCAAAACAACTAGCTGCAGACCTCTACTCCTCAGGGAGAACAAAGAAATGGTGGTGACGTACGCACAAGAGATATCCACCGGCCGCGCCGAGGGGCATCGTCAAGGGCTTTAGCAGCCAAAGGCCGATCTCCCTGCTTCCCAGGCCAACCTCCCTTCTCCGCCTTCACCACCACCTCAGGACGATTGAATTGCCGCTCTTGCCCTACAAGTCCAATCGCTAGTGGCAGCGGTTTGTGAGCTACAACAATCGGCGGCCGTGCAACAACACCCAAAGTCGCCCTTGCCGGGCATGGGGATCGATCAGCTTGGTCAACAATCAACTCGCGGGAGATCCCCTCAGAGGGAGGCTCACCGCCATCGCACCTCGCCCAAGCATCACCGCCGAGGGACCTCTAAGAGGCCTCGATTTCCCTTTCACCATTTTGACGATTCCCATAAGCAGCGGCATGGGAAGAAGGCCGAGCGAGGGCATCATCATCGGCACCACCCCTCCCCATCCTCGGGATCTTCAAGGGAGGGATCCTTCAATGGTCGGATCGCTTGCCAGGCTGAGCGGCGTCTGGACAAGTACAACCAACGGCTGGAGGAGCTCAACCGCAGGATCACCAATTAGCCGGAGGTGGATTAAAATAGCCACCCCCATTGTCTTGCCATATCATGGAGGAGCCGATCTCGAACTGGTTCCATCTCTCTCAATTGGACCCCTATGACGGTATCATCGACTCCCTAGACCATTTGAAAAGTTACAAGGTCCTCATGTAGGTCCAGGGGACGATCGACTCCCTCCTCTGCATCACCTTTTCAGCCATCCTTCGGAAGGCTGTGCGCGCCTGATACTCTCATTTATTGCTGTGCAGCATCAACTCTTTCCGGCAGCTAGAGAGGCCCTTCCTAGCGTACTTCGATGCATGCCGAAAGATCCCTCGGGTGGCTGACAGTCTATTCACCGTCTAGCAGAAGAGTGGCGAGTCACTAAAGGACTTTGTGGCCTGGTTCAAGAAAGTTGCACTTGAGGTCTACAATCTCGACGACTCAGTGGCCACCCTAGCCTTGAAGCGAGGGCTCTGTCCTTCCCGCTTCGCTTACTCCCTCGATAAAAAGCCTTATGGTTCCTACGCCAAACTGCTGCGCTACACACAAAAGTACATCTGCACCGACGAAGCAGACTCTTCTTGAAGGAAGGCTAAGGAAGGGCCCAGCAAGAAGCAAGCCCATTCAGAGCCCAGTGGGGCTCGTCCCAGAAGACCTGAGCCTCCTCGCCAAGTAGACAACCGGCCCCGGACTCTCCTCCCCAAAGGGGAGCACTTCATACCTCTGCTCACCCCGATAACCCATATCTTAATGGAGAACAAGGGCGAGTCCTACCTCAAGCATCTCATCCCTATAAAGCTAGGAACTCCTTGCGACAAAAGCCTCTATTGTCGCTTTCACCAGGATCATGGCCACGATACGGAGGATTTCCATCAGCTGAAGAGGACGATCAAGGACCTTATCCAATAAGGCTACTTGGGAAAGTTCATCCAGAGGGGGAACTCGGCTGTGCTAGGCTTGTCAGCACCTCCGCCTCCCAGGTCGGCGCCAACAATGCCCCAACTGAGAAGATAGTGGCCATGATTTTTTGAAAGGCAGGCGGTAGTTCCAAGAGGCCATGGGAGGATGAGGGAGTAGATACTGTAATCCCCTTCTCTAAAGGGGACTTAGAGAGGGTAGACAATCCTAATGATGACAGCGTCGTTTGTTTATGATGATTGCAAAACATCCTATAAAGAGAATTTTTGTTAACAGTGGAAGCTCAGTCGACATTCTCAGTTACGATGCTTTTGTTTAAAAGAGCTTGTCCCCTGACTCCCTGCAGTTGGTGACCACGCCCTTGATGGGCTTCACTAGAGACTCTGTGAGGGTGGAGGGAGATAACACCCTTTCGATCATGGCTGGGACATTGCCGTACTAGAGCACGGTCCTCATGAAGTTCCTGATCATCCGAGTCCCCCTAGCCTTCAATGTCATCCTCAGAAGACCCGGCCTGAACCTCCTAGATGCCATCATCTTCACCAAGAGGCTGCTTGTAAGATTTTCTACCAGTGGAGGAATCAGAGAGATGCACGGGGAGCGGAGCCCAGTAGCACTCGTTATCATATGACTTTCAGTCCCCAGAAGGCATCTGCTCCGCCAGTGTCCGAGCTACTTGATCCCAGAGACTCGGAGAGGAGAGGAGAACTGGCCGAGCACTTGCTAACCTTTCCTATAGGGGAGGACCCAACGAAGACGGTCCGAGTCAGGGCACTTCTCCCCGAGGAGGCAAGGGACCGACTCCTCGCCTTCCTATGGGCCAACTCGAACGTCTTCGCTTGGTCAGCATCGAACATGCCGGGCATACTAATAGAGGTGATCATTCACAAACTCAACATCGACCCAAGGTGCCAGCCAGTCCGGCAGAAGAACAGGAGCTTTGCTTCTAAGCGGTAGAGGGCCATCGATGAAGAGGTCCGCAAGTTGATCGCCACCAGCCATATCCGGAAGGCATATTACCCCGACTGGCTGGCCAACGTAGTGATGGTTCGTAAGGCCAATGGGAGCTGGAGGGTGTGTTGACTTCATCGACCTCAACAAGGTGTGCCCCAAAGATAGCTTTTTGCTACCCAGAATTGACCAGTTGGTGGATGCCACATCCGGTCATAAGATGCTTAGCTTCATGGATGCCTTCTTAGTACATCCAGATAAAGATGGATCTGGTGGATGAGGAGGCCACTTCCTTTGTGACCGAGAAGGGTGTCTATTGCTACAAGATAATACCCTTCAGGTTGAAGCATGCAGAGGCCACGTATCAGAGACTGATGAATAAGGTCTTTGAGGATCAGATCGGACGTAACATTGAGGTGTACGTGGACGATATTCTTACCAAAAGTGTCCACACTAATGGTCATGTTGCTAACCTAGAGAAAACCTTCGGCAACCTTCGTCACTACCAAATGAAGCTAATCCTACGGAAGTGTGCCTTCAGAGTCACGGCAGGCAAGTTCCTGGGCTTTATGGTAATGCAGTGGAGAATCAAGGCTAATCAAGAGAAGATCAGTGCTATCATCGATATGAGGCCGCTGGCTAGCAAAAAGAAAGTGCAAGGGCTCATCAGAAGGGTGGCAGCCCTAAGCCGCCTCCTCTCGAAGTCGGCAGAGAGGTGCCTGCCTTTCTTCAAAGCCTTGCGTAAAGTCAACGGCTTCGGGTGGACGGAAGAGTGCTAGAGAGCCTTCGAAGGATTGAAAGAGTTCATGTCAACTCCACCGCTGCTGTCCAAGCCGAGGGAGGGAGAGAAACTCTTCCTCTACCTTGCAGCATCCCCCGAGGCGATCAGTTCCATGCTCGTTCGCATCGACGTAGACGGAACACAAAGGCTAGTGTACTACACCAGCAAAGTGCTTCATAATGCAAAGACCAGGTATTCTAAAACTGAAAAGATTATTTTTGCACTGATTGTCTCCTCTCAACGTCTCAGGCCCTACTTCCAAGCCCACCCAATCAAGGTGCTCACGGACTAACCACTCAGGGTGATTCTATCCTGTCCTAACATCTCTGGCTAGCTGGCAAAATAGGCTGTCAAGCTGGGAGAGTTCGACCTATCGTTCTGATCGAGGTTGTCCATGAGGTCCCAAGTCTTGGCAGACTTCCTGATCGAGTGCATCTGGACCGGAAAGCGATCAGAGGAGCCCCGCTTGGCGCCCTCAGATGCTATGCTCGAGGTGGGGAGGGAAGACTGGATCCTACACGTGAATGGTGCATCGAATTCCCAAGAAAATGGAGTTGGCCTCATCCTCACGAGCCTGAAGGGAATAGTGGTGGAGTACACCCTTCGGTTCCTCTTTTCAGCAACCAACAATCAAGCCGAATACAAAGCCTTGCTGGATAAAATAAAGCTCACCAAGGAGCTTGGAGTAAAGCACCTCAAAGCCTTCACCGACTCCCAGCTCATCTCCAGAAAAATTGCTGGAGAGTACAAGGCCCGGGACCCCATCATGTCCCGCTATCTGAGTAAGGTCCAATCATATACCTCATCCTTTACTCACTTTAGTGTCAGGTACATCCCAGGGGCGACAATACCAGAGCCAACGCCCTGTTCCGGTTAGCCACTTCGGCCAATGGAGCTTTGGGGAGAACTTACATGGAGCATTGGAGGCTTTGAGCGTTGATGTAGTGGAGGAAGCCCTACCGATCAACCAAGAGTCCACCTAGGTGGATGCATATGTTCGATACCTCACCAATGGTGCTTTTCCTACTGACCCTGTGGAGGTCAAGCTACTCAAATAGAGAGCTTCCAAGTTCCTAGTACTCGACGAACAGCTGTACTGATGGTCTTTCTCTCACCCTCTCCTCAAGTGTGTTGGCCCTGCAGATGCTGACTACATCCTCCGCGAGATCCATAAGGGCATCTGCAGGAATCACGTGGGGAGCAGAGCGCTAGCGTACAAGGCCTTGCGCCAAGAGTACTATTGGCTTACTATGAGAGAAGACGCTGCTGAGCTAGTGCGAAAGTGCGATAGCTATCAGCGACACGCCAACATCCAATGATAGCTGACTTCCCAGCTAAGCCCTCCGTTGGCTCCATGGCCCTTCACCCAATGGGGAATGGACATCCTAGGATTATTTCCCTCGGCCTTCGATCAGAGAAAGTTCCTACTCGTCACTATCAACCACTTCACCAAGTGGGTAGAAGTTAAGGCACTCACCAAGATCACCGAGGGCAAGGTGAGATCTTTCTTTTGAAAATTCATCATCTGCCGATTTGGGCTGCCCCACACCCTTGTCACCGACAATGGCCAGAAGTTTGACAGTGCTCCCTTCAGAGGATTCTGCGCCGAGCTGGGCATTTGCCAATGATTCACTTATGTCGGTTATCCATAGATGAATGGAGCGGCCGAGTTCACAAACCAGACCATCCTCCAGGGGCTCAGGGCACGTCTGGATGACTTTAAAGGAAGATGGACGGAGGAGCTCCCGAATATGTTGTGGGCATACCACACAATGCCACAGACTTCCACCGGAGAGACTCCCTTTAGCCTCGTATTCGGATCGAAATTCGTCATCCCTGTGGAGATCAGCATCCCCAGTCCTTGGAGATCAGCATCCCCAGTCCTCGGGTAGAGTCATACAATGAGGAGGACAATTCGAGTCAGTTGCGGGCCAATCTCAACCTCGTCGAGGAGGCACGCAACCAGGCACGACTCAGGATGGCCACCTACTGCCAAAGGACTACAAGGTATTACAATGCCCAAGTTCGTCCAAGGTCATTCCTCCCCAGAGACTTGGTCCTCAAACGAGCTAAGGTCTCAAAGCCCATAGAGAGGGGCAAACTATCACCAAACTGGGAAGGGCCCTACCGAGTCACCAAAACCCTCAATCATGGAGCATACTTGATTGAAGGACTCAACGGGAAGCCACTCCCTCACACCTAGAATGTGGACAATCTCTGTCGGTACTACCAGTAATATATACAACTAACCGATTATAAAATTTGAGCATCTCATTCTTTCGGCTAATGAAGATATGTTTGAGTATCTTTCTCTCTTAACGCCAAAGATCAGCTCCAGGCCGGCACCGAAGATCGACTCTAGCATCGGCACTCAAAGACCAACCCAGGTCGGCATCAAAGACTTGCTCTAGACCGGCACCAAAGACCGAATCCAGCATTGGCACTCAAAGACCGGTACCAGATTGGCACCAAAGGCCGGCTCTAGCTCCAAGTCGGCACCAAAGACCGGCTCCAGGCCGGCACCAAAGATTGACTCCAGCGTTAGCACTCAAAGACCGGCTCCAGGCCAGCACCAAAGACCGACTCTAGGTCAGCACCAAAGACTAAAACTTATCAGCAAGAGGGGCCTCAAGCCCAAGCTCATTAAGCAAGAGCGCTACCACTTGTCATCCAAACGGCCCTCTCCTTTAGATGGCTCTTTGTCTTCGAGGACCCAAGAGCTAAGGAGGAGTCTGATGAAGCCTCTCCCTTGCGGATTCTGCAGGTATTTATCTTCTCCCCAGGGACTATGGATCTTTGACACCTGCAACCTTTCACGGGAAAGACCAAGGAGTGAGGCGGTCATGTGCAAAGACCAACTCTAGGTCGGCACCAAAGACCGAAGCCCGAGTCGGCATGAGGGCAGACTTACCACGGAGTCTGCATACGAGACCACCCCTAAGGTTGGCTTCTAAGGCTGACGCCTACATCGGTACTAAGCCCAACCCCCGAGCTGGCCTTAACACTCGCTCCGAGCTCACTCAACCTCACAAGAGACAACGTGCTAACAAAGCTAAGTATCCAAAAGAATCCAAATACTTTGATGCTTGAAAAAATTTACTATTTGTTACATGTCAAAATGTCTACATATTGTTGACTCGAGTAGGACTTCAATACAAAAGTGAACATGCCAAAATGAAGATTACAAAGAGAAAAGGTCTTCAGGCGTCGGCTGGTGCAGATCCATCGTTGGCCGACCTCCGCACCGAGGGTGATCCCTCTGGTTCCTCACCATCTGGCTTAGGTTGCTGAGGCCGGGGATGCCAAAGACCTGCGCCGCCTTCTCCTTGCATTCCTAAAAGCCCTTGAGGTAGACATTAACCAAGGCCTCCGCCAGCTCATACAAGAAGGCCTCGAAGCCCCGATAGCACTCCATGGCCTCGGCTACTGCAACCTTCTCCTCGGTGGCTCGCACCGCCACCTCCATCTCCGATGCTCTCAGAAGGGCCTCGCTCCTATCTGCAATGACATCAGCCACTCTGGTGTCGGCCATGCGAGCGATCTCCTCGGCATCATTGGCTCGTAACTCGGCCGCCTTCACCTCCAGATAGAGAGTGTGGAGACGCATGTCGCGGTCCTTGATCGTCGCCTGGGCGACGTCCAACCTCTCCTCGGTGACCCGGGCGCGCTCAAATTTGGCCGCTACCCAATGCCTTGCCTCCTCCAGCTTCTCTGCCCGCTCAGCCCGAGCTACCTCCAAGGTGCCCTCGGCCCTCTCGGCCCGGGCCCAAGTGGCGGTGGCCTCTTGTTGAGTGCAGTGGAGGGCCCTGTCACCTCGAAGGGTGACCTCCCTCGCGGTGGACATGGAGTTCACCAGCTGCACGAAGAGGATCTATGTCAGCATGCAATAAGATGAAAGAGTATCATGAAGAAGGAAGGATACTTACCCACAATAGTGCTGAAGAGGCATCCCAGCAGCCTCTCCACCATGAGGCCATAGTTCATCAGCGAGGGTTAGGATGGGATTGCCCTGAGCCCACATCCTTCCATGGGCTCAGCCGATGCCGAGGCCATAGGTGTCGCGCCGGAGGTCGATGGTATCTCCTCTGCCGATGGCCCCGATGACGGCCCCGCTGCCATTGGGTACTCCTTGCCTGCCTCCTCTCCCTCTGGCGGGTCTCCATTTAGGATCGGTGCTACGCCCGAGATAACCAACTCCATGGGAAGGGGGACCACCTCGACCCTTGGCTCCTTCGGGGGGGGGGGGGGGGGGGGGGACTCAGCAGTGAGATCAATCGACGGGGCAACCCCCTAGCTCGACTGAGGCTCGCTGGGGGGAGGGCTCGGTGACCGAGACCGGGGGTGAGTCCTCCTCCCCGACCCCTCAACGTCGCCAGCGGCCCTCTTCCTCTTAGCCAATGCCCTCTTCACAATGTCAGTCGGCACCCTTATATCTGCAAGTGCCAGAGTCGGTCAGCAAAAAAAATAAAGGGGGAGATCTACGATCGCTCACCATCACTCAGGAGGATGCCGGTGAGCTAGAGGTACTCCTTTGATAGGAGCTTTTAGTGGGGGTGAGGGCAACCTCGGAGGCTAGCAACCGTTCGTGCACCTTCCGATCCCTCAGGACTATCATCAGGTTCTTGTTCGGCTCTAGGTGCAGGTTCCCTCAATCCCGCCTCACTCCCTCAAGGTTCGCAAAGAAGAACCATGTCTTCCACCTTTTTATGGATGAGGGAAGGCTCAGCCTGATGACTCAGCTAGGCCTAGGAGTAAATAGCCACCAACCAGAGCGGCCCTGATGGCGGAGAGTGTAGAAGGTACAAAACAGAGACACTCGGGCCTCTATACCTTGGTGGCCACAAAGCACCATAAATGCACAGATGGTCTGAAAGGAGTTTGAGACCAGTTGTGTAGGCACTAGGGCATACCTACGAAGGAGGTCAACAATAAAAGGGTGAAGAGGAAGCCAGAGACCTACCCTAAAGAACTCCTCATACAAGGCAACCCCCTAAGAAGAGGAGGTTACCCTGTCATCAGGTCCAGGAGTGGTTAGCCGGACGTCCTCGAGTATCCTATAGGCTACCCTAAAGGACTATAGGTTGTAGAAGGTGATGGTAGGGGCAATCCCTTCCGAGCTCTCCCTGCTAACCCTAGGTGGCCGAGCGGAGGATGACGGTGGGGCTGCAACTGCCGGGCGGCCCCTAATTGGGCCCTACCGGTAGCTCGTAGCATTCTTAAAGGGACTTGGTCCTCTAAAGAAGAAGAGGGCCATAAGGGTGTTGGGGATGGAGAAACCTGCATCTATGCTGAGGAAACGTGGTCCTCGGAAGGAGGGGAGGAGGACCACGAGGGTGACAGCCATAGATGGGAAGCAAAGAGAAGTTAGGAGGACTGACCTGAATGAAGGAAGAAGAACAACAAGTCCCGAGGAAGGAAGACTCGGATGAGGCTCAAGCTCGAGGAAAGAAGAGGAAAATCTCGGAGGTGCAAGGAGCTAGATTCAAGGTGACCCTCCTTTTATGCCTCTTTTTTGAATCATCCCATCTAACTCGACTTGCCACGTGCACACTTGCCACTGAAAAAGATGCCTCGGTAGCTATCGAATGCGTTGAGAGCATGATCTGCGGCCAATGATGGGACATCAGTGATGCCAGCCTCATGATGGTGATCACCTTTTCATAGAGTCCGAATGGTTTCCTTGATTTTGAGGAGAATCCTACCGAATCCAACGGCGAGGGGTAACAGTGCGATGGCATTACAGTACCCCATGCCTTTTGCATTGAAGAGACGTCACTCCTCAGGGACACGTGCCCCTCTCCACGGTTAGGAGCGTGGGGATCAACCACCGATTGATTGTACGCCCCTTTCGACGGATGGGAGGTATAACCCCGCCAGCTTAGAGGCTAGAGGGCATCTGATGTGGCTGACCAAGCCACATCAGGACTAACAGGCAAGGTGACTGACTAAGACGAGAGGAAGATGGGTGGAACCCTTCAGTAAGGGTTCCCAGACTCTTGACTCTAGAGTCGGCCATCTGGCACCGAGTCCAGAGTCGGCCTTCAGTTCCAACTCCAAAGTCGGCCTCCAGTCATGACCCCAGAGTCGGCCCCCAGTCACGACTCCAGAGTCGGGTCCAACCCAGTACTCTTGGCCGCCATGTGGCCCACCTGACACCTGCAACCGTCACATGGCCCACCTACCATCTGCAACTGCACGTGGCCCCCACGGCCACTACCAGTTGCGGCGCATGCCGATAAGACCAGGCCTACCTGCCAACTGTGGTGCTACGCCAGAAGAGGGGATGGCAGGCTGCCCCTGACAAGCTCAGACATAGTTGCAACCTATCCCTATCGGACTTGCCGCTTACTTCCTGATGTCTAGGAATCAACAACCTTTCAAAAGTGGATAAGAGGGACTCCCGAATAGGTATAAAATCTTGGCTCATGATGAGAGGGGAATCTAAACCCCAAGTTTCGGCTAAGTTTTTTAGTCAATGATTCATCACTGTTTCCCAAGTTACTCACTTGAGCATCGGAGGGTTCCTACAGGAGCAATCGGTCTCTGAGGACTTTCTTGCAAGATTCTCATCTAAGAAGGAGGTGTTTAAAGATTTTTAGCTTCACTTTCATCATCCTTTGGATCCTCATCCTCATCCGACATTCGAGGAGGTAATTTGGCGACAACAACAAGACTCAAAATAATTTTATGGTGTATAAAAGACTCTCAAATAAAAGGAATATTGAGGTGTGAACATGGTAGGTAGGCGACAGATATAGTAATTAGCTCATCATCAGCTGGGCAGGGACCGGGAGTGTTGACCCAATTGATGATTTTGATGATTAACAAAACTATGTGAGTATAATTTTTGAAGGCTCTAATGATTTTGATTTAGTGTTTCAGCCTATAAAACTATTGAAAGATCAAAATCAAGTGTTACAATGTGTTCTGGATCGAATCTAATGTCTAGGTAAGAATTGCAGACATTAGAGTCGACTCCGAGAATCACAGAGCCGACTTTGGAACTGGCACGGCCATTAGAGTCGACTCCGAGACTGTGAGAGTCGACTCTCACAGACGGAGCAGAAAGTCGATTTTTCTGGCTCCAACCTAGAGTCGACTCCGGGTAAGTTAGAGTCGACTCCGGAAAAGCATCTTGTCGACCCCAGAAAAGCCAGAGACGACTCCGGAAATATCAGTTTAAAACGCCTCGAGCTAGAGCCGACTCCAGAAAAGTTAGAGTCGACTCCAACCCACCTGGAACGAAAAATAAAGTTGCCAGATCAGCTCTAACGGTAACATTTCTATTTTTACTCATTTCTAACGGATATATTTTGATACAAGGTACACTCCAACGGATAGTTTTATTCCAAAAAGGGTGTAAAAGAAATCTATAAAAGGGGAGTCTATTGTTCAAAAAAATGAAGAGAGAAAGAAGAAAGAGAGAAGAAAAATCTGAAAAACTAGAGAGAAAATCTGAGATAGACAAATCCCATTTCAAAAATCCGTGAGCTTGAATCTTGAAAGAAAAACCTTCTAGCTCAAATCCACTCCACTCCAAAAAGCTCAAGAGGAATCCAAAGCGTTCAAAATCAAAGTCTTGGAGGATTTCCCAACTTGGAGAAAGAAGTTCAGATTCTTGCTTTTCAACTCTTCTCAACTGCTTCAACTGTGAAGAATCGGAGCTGAGGCTTGATTCAACCTAGCAAGGAGAAGAAGAAAAGAAGAAAAGAAAAGCTCAAAAGCCAACCAATCTACAAATCAGGCTTTTCTAAACCTTATTATTCTTAATTTGTATATTGCTCATTGAGGAGCTTTGTATTAAACACAATATTATCTTTTTTGTCTAGTTCAATCTGGGGGATTGAACTAGAGGAGGTAGTTTTACCTCGGTTCAAGCTTGTTAAGCTTGGGTTAGTTGTGAGCCCGTGGTGTAGGGTTTTGTGCTGGTAAGCCCGAGTAAAACCAGCTGGGTTCGTTGTGCGCCCGGAAAACAACAAGTTTGAGTTGTGAGCTTGAAAACAACTCGGCTGTAATCTAGAGTGATTATAGTGTGGACCCAAGTGAATCTTGGGAGTGGACGTAGGTGTTGGATACACCGAACCACTATAAAATCTTTTGTGTTTGCCGTGTTCTATTGTCTCTATCTCTATCTCTATTTATTCACTGCATTTATAGTTACTTTGCATTTGCCTTCATTAATCTCAAGCAAACTATTTAAAAAGGCTAAATTTTTAAGAACCCAATTCACCCCCCCCCTCTTGGGTTGCCATCTGGGCCAACAATTGGTATCAGAGCTAGTGCTCATTAGATTTTGATCACACGATCAAGAGCTAAAGTTCCAAATGGCAACACAAATTGGTTCTTTTGCTGAAGGTCATTCTACGAATAGACCTCACTTTTTAATGGCTCAAACTATTCTTATTGGAAAGCTAGAATGAGGATATTCATTCAAGCTTCTGATTATGAGCTTTGGGGTGTTATAATAATGGACCTAGTACACCCACACACCTTATTGATGGCACTATTGTTCCTAAGCCCGAAAGGGATTGGAATGATAATGATAGGAGAATGGCACAACTTAATGCTAAAGCCATTAATATTTTATATTGTTCCTTAGATTCAAATGAATTCAACCGAATCTCACTTGTAATTCCGCAAAAGAAATTTGGGATAGGTTGGAAATTACCATGAAGGAACAAACCAAGTAAAAGAATCAAAAATAAATATTTTGGTTCATAAATATGAATTGTTTACAATGGAACAAACTGAAACCATCACATGCATGTTCACTAGATTCACTGATATTGTGAATGGTTTGAAAAGTCTTGGTAAAATTTATACTAATGCTGACTTGTTCGAAAATTCTTAGGTCATTACCAAGATCGTGGGAAGCAAAAGTCACTGCAATCCAAGAAGCAAAGGACCTCAATGCACTACCCTTAGAGGAGCTTCTAGGATCCTTATGACCCACGAGCTGACAATGAGGCAGCATGTTGAGGAGGAAACAAAGAAGAAAACCATTGCCCTCAAGCTGCAAAATGGAAGAGAGCAGCAGTGATGATGATGAAGATGATGATGAAACTGCTCTCTTGGCCAAAAAATTCAGAAAGTTTATGAGAAAAAGAAACCCTTCCACAAAAAAAATTTGGAGCAAGTGGGAAGGAGAAAAGGATAAGAAAAAGGACAAGGACAAGAAAAGAGAAAGACCCCTTGGTTGTTATGAGTGTAAAAACCGGGGCACTTTAATATGATGTCCTTTTGAAAAAGCCTACAAGAAAAAGAAGAAGGCTTATATGGCAACATGGACTGATGAATCTTCCTCCGAAGAAGAAGAACAAAAGGAAGTTGCCAATATTTGCTTCATGGCCAACGACGACGACAACGATGAGGTAAGTTCCGAAAACCAAATGATGAATTTACATTTGATGAAATGTTTGAGCTTTCAATGAACTTATGATTGATTTTAAAGTTTTGAAAAAAAATAAAGTTTTTGAAAAATGAAAATTAGTTTAGCTAAAAGAAAATTTAAGAAGTTAAGAACTTAACTAATGAAGAACTTAAGAAAGAGATAATCTTAATCAAGAAAAGATTTATTAAAATCTGAAACTGAAAACTCAACTAAAGATTTAAAAGATCAAAAACTTTAGCTTTAGAAAAGAAAGCAACTAAAGAAATGACTTAAGAAAGATGTTAAAAAATATAAAGACATTGAGAAATTACTTAAGTTCAACTAAATTAACATGATTAGATAGTCAAAAAGCTGTTTTTGACAAAGCGGTTTAGGATATAACACTTTAAGAAAAAAAATCACTAAAAATATTTTTGTAAAAGCCAACCAAAGTAATATACTTGTTTTAAATGTAATCAAAAAGGACACAAATCCTTTGAATGCAAAATTTAAAAAATAACAACAAGTTAAATATTAAAGCTAAGAAAATATGGGTTCCGAAAGGAACAATTTTTGTTGCTGCTAACCATGAAGGACCCAAGAAAGCTTGGGTACCTAAACATAAAGTTTGATTATATTGCAGGAATGTCTTGTAGCCAAAAGATCAAAGAAAAAGTGGTATCTTGATAGTGGCTGCTCAAGACATATGACGGGTGACAAAGATGAATTCATCACCCTAGAAGAAAAGAAAGGTGGAGTTGTGACATTTGGCGATAACGGTAAAGGTCAAATTTGGGCCTTGGTAAAGTTCGCATAACTCCATCATATTATTGATAATGTACTTTATGTTAATGGTTTAAAGCATAATTTAATTAGTATAAGTCAATATGTGATAAAACTTTAATGTTTCATTTAAATCTTCTTTATGCACTGTACTAATTCCATTGATGATAGCATTGTTTTTACTGGTTATAGAATGGCAATGTATACTTAGTTGACTTAGAAATTATCTAAAGTATCATTGCTTAATTGCTGATAATGCTAACATAAATGATATTGGTTGGTTGTGGCATCGTAGATTAGGTCATGCAAGCACACACCTTATTTCAAAACTAATTAAAATGGATTTAGTAAAAGGTTTACCTAAATTAGATTTTGAAAATAACAAAATATGTGATGCATGTCAATTTGGAAAACAAACTAGAAGTTCTTTAAATCTAAAAATTGTTTCAACTTCTAGGGCTAGAGCTACTTCACATGGACCTTTTGGACCAACTAGAACCACAAGTCTAGGAGGAAAGAAATATGGTCTAGTGATTGTAGATGATTATTCTAGATATACTTGGGTAATGTTTTTAGCTCACAAAGATGAGACTTTCTCGATATTCCTGAAATTCTTCAAGAAAGTCACAAATGAGAAAAACACTACTATAGTATCTCTAAGAAGTGATCATGGAACAGAATTTGAAAATCACTTATTTGAAAATTTCTGCACTGAAAATGGAATTAATCATAATTTTTCAGCCCCTAGGACTCCACAACAAAATGGTGTAGTTGAAAGGAAAAATAGGACTCTAGAAGACATGGCCCGTACCATGCTATGTGAAAGTAAACTACCAAAGTACTTTTGGGCGGAAGCTATTAACACAGCATGTTACATCTTAAATAGAGCTTTAATAAGACCAATATTAAAGAAAACACCTTATGAATTATGGAATGAAAGAAAACCAAATATAAAATACTTTCATGCATTTGGATGTAAATGTTTCATTCATAATAATGGTAAAAACAACTTAGGAAAATTTGATGCTAAATCTGATGAAGGAATTTTTCTAGGTTATTCAACAACTAGTAAAGCATATAGAATCTTTAACAAGAAAACCTTAGTTGTTGAAGAATCCATTCATGTAGTTTTTGATGAATCTTTAGCAACTGGATCTGAAAAGATTGATGATGAGGAAGATACAAACATAATTGAAAAAGATCTTGAAAAACTTAATATTGAAGTATCTTCTGATCATGAACAAGAGCTAAAGATAATGATTCACATAAGGACGATGATGTAATATTGATCATAATGATGTAGATCTTCCAAGAGACTGGAGATATGCTTATAGTCATCCCAAGGAATTGATTATAGGTGATCCATCTCAAGGAATAAGAACTAGATCATACATGAGAAATATTAGTAATCATCTTGCATTTGTATCACAAATTGAACCTAAAACTATAGAAGAAGCTGAAAAAGATAATAATTGGATGTTAGCTATGCAAGAAGAATTAAATCAATTTACAAGAAATAATGTATGGACCTTAGTTGAAAGACCTAAAAATCATTCAGTATAGGATCAAAATGGATTTTTAGAAATAAACTAGATGAAAATGGCATTGTAATTAGAAACAAAGCTAGATTAGTTGCAAAAGGATATAATCAAGAAGAAGGTATTGATTTTGATGAAACCTTTGCACCTGTAGCTAGATTAGAAGCCATTAGGCTATTACTTGCATTTGCATGTCATGAACATTAACTTATTTCAAATGGATGTAAAAAGCGCATTTTTAAATGGATTTATAAATGAAGAAGTATATGTAGAACAACCACCAGGTTTTGAAGATCACGAATTTTCAAATCACGTTTTTAAATTGCACAAAGCATTATATGGTTTGAAACAAGCACCTAGAGCTTGGTATGATAGGTTAAGTAAATTCTTAATTGAAAATGATTTTACAAGAGGAAATGTTGATAAAACATTGTTTTTGAAAAGAAAAAGTAAAGATTTACTTGTAGTACAAATATGTTGATGACATTATTTTTGGTGCTACTAACGATTCTCTATGTCAAGAATTTGCTAAGTTAATGCAGGGAGAATTCGAGATGAGCATGATGGGAGAACTCAACTTCTTCCTTGGACTCCAAATCAAACAAAGCAAAGAGGGAATCTTTATCAACCAAACAAAGTACACAAGAGAATTCTAAAGAAGTTTGGTATGGAATCAATTAAACCCCTCGGAACACCAATGAGTCCTTCATGCAAGCTGGACAAAGATGAAGAAGGTAAGAAGGTTGATCAAAGTATTATCGAGGTATAATCGGATCCCTTCTTTATTTAACAGCAAGTAGACCAGATATAATGTTTTCTGTATGCTTATGTGCTAGATTTCAATCTGAACCTAAAGAATCACATTTAATAGCTGTTAAAAGAATACTAAGATATTAAGTGGAACAAAAAATGTAGGTTTATGGTATTCTAGAGACTCCACATTAAATCTAATTGCATATTCAGATTCTGATTATGCTGGATGTAAGTTAGATAGAAAAAGCACAAGTGGTGCATGCCAATTCTTAGGAAGTAACTTAATCTCATGGTTTAGCAAAAAGCAAAATTCAGTTGCATTATCAACTACTGAAGCTGAATATGTAGCAGCTGGAAGTTGCTGTGCTCAAATCCTATGGATTAAGCGACAACTTGAAGACTATGGTATCACACTTGATAAGACACCCATAAGATGTGATAATACAAGTGCAATAATCTAACTAAAAATCCAATTCAACATTCAAGAACAAACACATAGAAATTAGATATCATTTTATAAGAGAACATGTAGCCAATAATGAAATTTGTCTTGATTATGTGAACACTGAAGAACAATTAGCAGATATATTAACAAAACCCTTAAGTGAAGAAAGATTTTGTTATCTTAGAGGAGAATTAGGAGTTTGTGATCCTTTGGAATAGTTTTCTGAAACTCTTAAGGACATCTATCTAGATTTCATCATTTTCTTGAAAAATCTTGATATTTCAATAAGGAAATCTATCTAGATCTTGATTCATTGTTTCCCCAATTGCTAAAGAACTTAATCTATAATTTGATGATTAATTTGAATAGTTTCAAATCTTGAAACTCAATTTTTTATCTCTGAAACTGTTAGAGTCGACTCTGACAGTTTGCGGAGTCGACACCTGAGTTTTTGATTTTCTGTCTAAGTGATTAGAGCCGACTCTGGCTTTTGTGGAGCCGACTCTAATACGAGCGCTGACAGACTTTCTGGCTCGGAGCCGACACCCAGTTTTCGGGAGTCGACTCTAAGTCGAGTTAGGTCAAAAATAAAAAGGCGGAGTCGACCCCCAATCATTCCAATCGTCTCCTAAACCTTCCTAAAAGCTCCAAAACCTTTCCAACTTCCCCAAATCCACTCAAAACCCTTGATTAATCTTCCAATCCTCTCAATGGCACCAAAGAGGCGGATTCGTCGCTGGAGCATCCGTTCCAACGAGAAGACGCACGGTTCGAAGGCAACCATCGCCTTCTTCCTCTTCGGCCACTCAAGAGGATTCTCCACCTTCACCCTCATCTCCTAAGGTTGATCAATTAGCTGGTAAGACCATTACCACTGGGAGGAAAGTTAATTTTGATTTATTTGAATCGGAGGGTTTCTCTATTGGAAGAAATTTAAGGGAATGGGATGGGAGAAAGTGTGCTCACTAGATTACCCACATATCCAGCATTGGTAAGAGAGTTTTACAATGGATTAAGCAGAGGAGAAGGAGGATTAATTAGCACAGTAAGAGGAACTAGAGTTATGGTAACAACTGAGATTCTTGGAACCTATTAGAAATGCCCACTGTTGGTTTATGGAATGTCAACTAATGACAGAAGTGGTGCACTATCAAGGATGCTAGGAAGAGATGTGACTGAGTTCGAAGAGATCTTTGCAAATCAGTTAAACCTAGAACTCAGATTATTGCATAATATCTGTGGTAGAATCTTGTTTCCGAAAATAGGGAGATTTGAGTATGTCTCGGAGCGAGACGTTCTGATGATGGACTGCATTATAACTGGAAGGCCAGTCAATTTAGCTGGCATGATGATAGGATACATGGCAGAGGCAGCTACTAAGAAAAGATCAACACTGCCCTACGGTATGATTCTGACACTAGTTTTTAGAAGCCAGGGTGTGCTCATATGGAAAATGAACCATTAAGAAAACTGAGACACACTGATTATTACAGCATTTCTACTATTCATAGAATGGGATTTAAGA